>WBMV01005969.1:543328-558293 GCA_013396655.1 Campylorhamphus procurvoides | reverse complement strand
TCGGCGGGGAGGAGACGCCCGGGCGGAGACGGCGGCTGGCACCTGGCGGCGGCGGGGTGGCTGTTCCTGCTGGCCCTGCTGCTGGGCGAGTCGGGGACGCGGGCGCTCGTCTGCTTACCCTGCGACGAGTCCAAATGCGAAGAGCCGAAGAGCTGCCCCGGCAGTATCGTGCTGGGCATCTGCGGCTGCTGCTTCATGTGCGCTCGGCAGCGGAACGAGAGCTGCGGGGGAGTCTATGGGCTGCACGGGGCTTGCGACCGGGGCTTGCGCTGTGTCATCCGGCCGCCGCTCAACGGAGACTCCATCACCGAGTACGAAGTAGGCGTCTGCGAAGGTGAGGAGAGGCGGCGGGACATCTCCCATCCGTCTGTCCATCCCTGGGGTGGGGGTTCCCGCTGGACGGCGGGAAGGGAACGAGGGCGTACCGGCGTCTAAGACGTGTTTAGGCGCTGCTGCGCCCTCCTTCCCTTCCCGCCGCCCGCCTGTCCCATCTGCGAGCATGTCTTTTAACCCTCCCTGCCTAAAAAACAAGAAAAACCCCAAAACCCAAAACCCCCTACTTAGAAGTTTTATTTTCTTACCCTGAACTTTAAGTCTCTCTACCCGTTCGCCCTTCCCGCAGCACGTTACTGGTTTGCTAATAGCTTATACCAGTTTATACTGATGCCCAACTAAAATTCCTTGATAAAGGACTCGGGAAGGGTTTGGCAGATGGAGATCGGCGGAGGTCAGTCGTGCACACATGATGCCTGTTCCGGATTCTCTCCTCTGTAAGGAAACAACAAAGGCTGATCATCTGTTGTAAAGTTTTCCTTCCTGTTCCTGTCACTTAATATCTCCCCGCCTGTCCTGCCCTTTATATGATGATAAGGGGTGTCTTTTTCCCGGCTGGAGCATCAAGGGGGTGGAAGAAATAGCCACAGCAGAAGTCCTCTTAAAGTCACGTCAGCTCCCTGCTGGCTGCTTGTGAGGTGGTGAACTGGTATGAAATGCCAAAGGAGTTACCCCCACTCCAAATTTTTTATGTATCAGAACGTTTAAGGTTTATTTTTTTATGTGTTATAATTTAACAGAAGGCCAGAGGCAAATTTTTAGTCCCTCTTTCTCTTGTACCTCCAGTTCTCTTTTCCCCCCAGGTTGAGGGAAAACATGGCGCTGTAAAGAGATTACAAATAACCAGTAGTTTAGGATATGTATAAATGTATATGTGAGTCGGAGCGGGAGCTTCGACAGTTCTGGAAAAGGAGACGGAGGCGGTCTCTTCTCTGCGGGTAGAGGGCAGTAGAAAGTCCAGAGAGCTGGTGAGGCAGTATCTGTCCAAAAAACTTGCATTTAAAATGATGCACTATTCTGAGAAGACTAAACTCGGTCATTTTTAGTGGGCAGCTGACCTTTCTCCTGGCTTTCATTATTAGTTTAAAACTCCATTTGCCTCTGTAACAAATAAATTGCAAACCGCAGCAGAGCAGGGCATGTGTCCTGCCCGTGCTACAACCAATGCCATCAGCCTCAGCAGTTGATGCTTAGGTAGGACGAGCTCCAGGGTTAACAGCTATGTTGTTAAACAATTAAAAGTGACCCTAAACTATTTTAAAGTCCTTAATTGAGAGCATGTTGGTGAATATGTACATCGTTGTAATCTCTCTTATTTTTAATGTGTATTGGAAAAGTTTTCAGAAATAAAAAAGTCCAACCAGAGGTACTTAAAAAAACTTACCTGGTTTTGAAGGAGTTTCTCTTGTTGTGTGTTTTCAAGAAAAAGCTTGGCTAAAACAGCTTCCCCCTTCCCCATGATTAAAGGAACTAAAAGCCTGTAGTCATTAAATGCCTTAGTGTTCAAACTCTCTTACTGTATCACAGTATGGACGTCTCTGGCAGTTTAGGAGTATTTCATTCCTTTGAAGTGATGCAATCTGTACGTTGCTGTAGTTCAACTCATAACACGTCCCATTTACTGTTGAAAATAGTATGAAGCATTTGTTGGCAAGATTGCATTTCAATTAGTGTTGTGGTTAGGAACTAGTTCCAGCTGTCCCTGTAGGAATAGTCAGGGAGATAACTTATCTATTTAATTTTCATTTTCATTCTTGTAAATGAAAAGCAACTGAGCTGAACTGTCAGCCTAATAAATAGTCCTGGAATACCTATTACTGAATTGTCAGGAAACTGCCTCATTCTAAGGAACAGAAGTAATGTGCCTTTCTTCATGGTGCGTATTGTGCACATGAAGTGACAGCAAGGATGAAAGGGCATCTATTGTACTGCTTCTGGTCACAAAAATGAGGTTAAATAGCTTTTTTTCGATCGTGATGATCTAAACAGTTGTGCGGTTTACAGGCACACGTGCAACAGGCTAGGGTGGTGATGCTTGATGTGTGAGCGGTACTAAGCCATGCCTTTATCTATTAACGGAATAAAGGCTGGTTTTTTAGTTGTCTTGTCTACTGGGAGTGCAAATCCTTTCCTACTACAGTTCAGGGAGGAGGAAATGGAAGTGTCCTATAGAACTCTGAATAGAAATTTGTGGTTTTGCTCTTCTTGTCTCTAGCCTTTTTTTCACTGCAGTTTTTTACACTGAAATGACCCCTACTGGCTACAGTTATAAGCATGGTTTTTGTATCAGTTTTGAAGCTTCATCAGCGTCTTATTTCAGAGTATGGACACATACTAGGCTACAGAAAACTGAGAGCTGGAATAGCAACAGTTAGAAATACTTGTCTGATAACTTAGTGTTTAATGTACTTGACGTAAATGAGTTCTGTAACACCTGATGGAGGGGTGTCTGTGGCATCTGTTACTGGTAGCTTCTCTTTCTGAAAGTACAAATATTCTTTGTTAAAGCACTATTTATTAATTAAATCTCTTGCTGTTTCAAGATGTTTTGTTTGGAGGTTTTTTTCCTCCTTTGTCCTTCTAAAACCTGAAGGAAGTTCTCATTTATCTCACCACCTTAACTATTCACATCTCTATTCAGTTCTAAGGCTCCATTTGTGTCATTATCCTGAAGCAAGTAAGTGCCATTCCTGAATGCATTTATATCCTTAATAAATAATTCTGAGGTCAGCTTCCCGTGGTGCTGGTGGCTACCCCTTTTGAAGGGCATTCTTGATAACTTTGCAGATTTGCAGCCTCTGTTGTCTCTATAGGGATGCTGCTGGATTGCTTTGATGAGGTGTTGAGAGCCTAAAGCCCCTTCCAAAGTGTCTTAGCATTGGGAAACTTTGAATGCAAAGCAGGAACTGCCCTTGCTTTCTGTCTTTGAAAGTAGTCCTAGAGCCCCCAGTGAATTAGTCTGAAGTTCTTCAGAAACACCTTAGCCTTGGCTTCTGCAGCATTATGTAGCTGGGCAGGGCTCTGGATTCCTGGGGAATCAGAGAATCTTGGAAAAGTCCTGCCAAAGAAGTTTGGTTACTCTGTGAAGGCATTTCTTGTGATGACTCTCTTCTAGTTTCAGCTTCCATACTTCCCTGGTTTCTGGTGCTGTTAGATGAAGGGCCATAGATTGCTTTGCTAAACTCTTCAAAGGCATGACAATAGCATACAATATAACATTGAAAATGAGCTGACATTTAGCTGAATAATAGAAATATATGTTTTTGTAATATATTTGAAGTTCTTAGTTAACAAACTCCTAGTCTCACTGTGTCCTTAAGTTTCTTTTAGGATATACTTCCATATAAATTAGCCTCTGGATACACGTGCAAAGAAGGTATTTCTGTGCCAGTAGCATACCAATAATATCTAGTACTTTGTTTAGAGGTTTATTGTTTTGTTTTTAGTGGGGCTTAGATGTGTTTGTGGTTTTTTTGAGGAATGGGGGATACAGTTATTGCTGTATTCTTTTTGCTAGCTGTAGTTAGTTTAAGGCTTGCCTTGAATACTTGAGGCTTGTCTGCACAATGTGTAGCTTCTGAACTGGTGCTCCCTTGGGAATGGGAGAAAGCTGCTGTAGCAGATCTTACACAAGTATTGGGAAGTGTCTGGGTTAATCTCTTAGGACAATGCCAGAAGCTTGCCTTGCCTAGACTGTGTCTAGTCCTAGTCTCATTTCCTGAACTGCATCTTTTTGGGAGCTAGGAGCATTACAGTCTGTCTGACTCCTTGTTTGAGGTAAGCTGGGAGAGCTTGGATATGTCTGTTGTCCCTTTCCCCGACTTTAAGCCTGCTGTGGACTAGTTTTCCTTGCTTAGAAATATATAAAGGTACAGTATATTTAATGTAACCAAAGCACGGTGAAACTTGAGCTGGTGAGAAGAAAGGCAACTTTGAAAACCTAGTTTTTAAAAACAATTTGGAAGAGAGAATCTAAGCTTGTTTTTGTTTTGTTTTGTTCAGGCATTGGTTTACACATATGCTAATGGAGTTCTTTCCTTCTTTTCTGAAGTAAGAATAACTTCCTTACTGACTTAATAGTATTTTTATCACAAGTAGTGCTGATACTTGTAATTCTTGCAGCTAGTACCCTTGGGAGAACCTTGTTTTCAGTCCTGTGCTCTTTATCTAATGGATCAATGGACCCATTGCCCTCAACTTGATGCTTTGTCTCCAGACAGACTTCTCTACAACATGCTTGGCTTCTTGCCTGTGATGTAGTCCGGATCCCTAAAAATGAGGCAATATTTTGCTTTTAGTACAAGTTACTGAAGCTCAAGTAATTTAGAAGTCACATGTGGGTAACCCAGTTGTTTATATCTGTTAGGACTGGAACAGTGTTGCCCAGATTTCTTTTTGTTTTGTTGTTGGTTTTTTTCCTTACTTTGTTATGTGGTGAATGACTGGGGAAATATCCAAGTGGTTCTCATGTCCATGTGTGCACAGAGGACTTCCTCCAGTAAATCAAGTGTTAGAACTGATGCTCTAGTTGGGGACTTCATCAGTATTAAGTAGTGCACCAAATGGTTGTTGGCATGAAGACAGTCAAAGTACTTTGTTCAAAAGGCTGTCAGCAATCCAGACTCTCAGGGAAACAAATAGAAAAATTATTTGTATTCTCAAAAAAGAAAATTATCAGAAAAATTATTTAACTTGTGAAACTGGAATGGGAAGTAATTCTTTGATGGTGGATATTCAGCTTCAAATATGCTCCTCTTGATCAAATTTAATGGTCCCTTCCCTTACTGCCCCCCAGAAAACACTTACTAGGAGAATGCTGTCTTCTTACGCACAGTCTGGATAATTTATAAGCTATTTCTACTCTGTATTCTGTCATTGTGGAAATCTGTTTCTGGGCATCACATTTTAAATTTAGAAATCACTTGGTTCAAGTATTTCAACAAAAATTGAATAGAAAAGTCTAACAGATATGAGGAAGGATATTGATGCAGGAATTGGTAGGCTTTTGATGCTGTGGATCTTTAGTTTTGCTGATGTAGTTTCTTTAAACAATTAGTTTAAAACAAGAAATCTCACTGGAGATAGGCTGGATTACTAAATATTTAAACTTCTGTAAGATGAGGATTCTCTTTTAATTTTTAAAACCTTGTGTAGCATCCTCTGCTTATGTGAATTTTTCCACATAGAAACCAGTTATTTTATCAGGTTATCCAAAATCATGCTGCTTATAAAGATTTTTTTTAAGCTACCTCGAGACTTGCCCCTAGGCATGTTTGCTGGTTTAAGCACCCTTTAGCTGATTCAAGGATTCTTGCATAATTTAACTTCTTGCCTAGTACTTAGTCAAGCAAAACATCATTTTACTGACAAGCATATTATGCAATAATTAATCCATTCATATAGTTCAAAAATGCTTTCTTCTTCCCTTCCTTCCTTCCTTTGTACCTCCCTCAAGCATTCTTCATCTCAATAAGTTTGCAGACAGAACCAAGTATTTCTCTTTTTTAATGGATTCAATACTTTGTAGAGGTGACCTATTAAATGTCTCTTGTGACTTTTAAACTGCTTTCATTTGAGAATGCATTTAATCCACAGGGAATGTAAACTTGGAAATGGTGAACTCAGGGTTTTGCATGAGACTTTGAGTGGCACAAGTTGTGTAGTCTTAGAATACTGGAATTTGGAAGATGACTGACACTGACATAGAAAGCTTATGTATATGAAGAAATTTACCAACATAAACTAAGATGGGAAGATTAAATTCCACCTAAGCATAGGGATTAAAAGATGGTCCCTGAGGGAGCTCTTGTCTGAACAGACTAGTTTGGCCTTGTCTGGGGGGAGAGTGGGGGGGGGTAAAGTAAGCCCTTAGTAATGTTCTATGATGAATGGAAGCAGTTCACACCTTTACCAGAGGCAATATTCAGTCCCTAGAAGCATTCACTGGGTGTACTGGGCACTTAACTTCAGAATTTGCAAATCATGTTAACACCTTGTGGGTCATGAGTGTACAAGTCTTTAATAGGAAAACAAATGGGGACACAGGGTTGTGGACAGGAGGAAAAGTACTGGCTCACAGGCATGCACCAATTCCCATGTTCTTACTCATTTCCTAAACTTTAAGCCTTATATAGCCAGCTATTGTGATGCTGTTAGGCTTCAGTTGTTTGCTTGGTTCTGTTTTTTTGTTTGGTTGGTTTTTGTTTGTTTGTTTTTTATTAGTATTTTATTTTTGTTGTTGGGAGGGTTGTTGGCTTTTTGTTTTGCTTGGGGTTTGGGGGGTTTTTCTGTTTTTGTTTGTTGGGTTTTTTGTTTTGTTTTGTTCTTGTTTCATTTTGTTTATAATTAGTGAAAAAACTAGCAAGTGTAATGTTTCTAAACCCAAGAAAACCCATTCTTTTGGATCACTTATCCTTGAAATGAATTACACTTCAGTGTTTTGCTACAGGCTGTGGGGTACTCTGCAGGATTTTTTCAGAAAGGCTGGATGTGAGCATGTTGGAAATGTTTCTTTCCCTCACCGATGGACTGTTGATAAAAATGCTGGGGTCATACTGATAATGGTGTTACACGTGCTAGTGTAAAATGTGCTGCTTTCATAGCAGAAACACCAAACTAGATGTCTATCTCTGAGTTAGTTTTAGAAAAAGAAAAAAACCTTAAGGCTAGTTCTATACCCAGGGTAGAGTTTTTCCTGTAGTCTGCTGTGACTAAGAAATTGGGTGCAATTCCTCTGAAACATATTGTAATTATGGTGTTCAGTGATGCTGCATTAATGACTGGGGGGAAAGGTGGCAAAAAAAAATTGAAGATACTGGGTTTCTTCTAATAGCATAGACTGTTCTTGGTATAGGTTGCTTAGTTCATAGCCTTGTTCCAGAATTTCTCCTAGGGAAAACTTTTCCTACTCCTGTCAACTTTGCCTCTGCCTAGCAGCTGCATCAATCTGCCAGCCAACTACTTGTTTGCAGTGAAGCTGATGCGTGCTGCTGTACATGCAGACTTCTGAAGTGTGTGGGTGCAGAGTGCAACTTGGAAAAAAAAAATTGGAATTTTGGCTGCCTTTTGAAAATGGTTATGAAGGTTTGGCCCTTTTCTGAGGCCTTAGCATTTATTTTTGTAAAGAGATTTCTAGAGCTAGGGGAAAAATCTGCTACAGCTGAACTGCTGTTGTCCGTGCTTGTTCTAGTCAGGGGAGTACTAGCAGAGGATCTCCCTGATAAATTAAATCATAGGACACCGTGTAATATTTTGAATCAGGTATTTACAAACAAAACATGGTTCTGCTCATAGGTTTAAAATAATTTATTTTTAAGCCTTTTTTTCAGGTGTGTAAATGTGTAGGGGTCAGACTTTGAAACTACAGATTTATCATTTTGGACCATCTTTGCGGCAGGAAGGCTATTGGAAGTACCATTCAGTTTTGTTGTGAGAAATCCTAATAGCGAAAGTAATAAAAAACCAAAAGACAAACTAAACACACTTTTCCTCACCCTGCTACCATCCCCCATCCTCACGCCCTCCCTTCAAAAATAAAAGATGGGAGAGGTATGTGGAGAACTAAAATATTCCAGACAGTGTGGGGAAGGGAAAACTTTAAAACCTGAAATAGTTGTCCACATCACATGCTTCACTTAACATTTCCATTTATCTCCTTGCCTTCCTCAAGGCTTCTGTGGAGTTTCTGATAATTGAGTGGAAAGCTGGTCTGTTTAAATACTTTCTGCATTCCTTAGTATGAAATAACTGTCTTGAGACACATGCAGAGCTGCTGCAGTGAAAATATTTCTCACAATGTTGGGGATTTAATCACCTGAGATAAATGGTCTATTTTTGGATAAGATAAAGCAGCCAGTCAGATTTTAAACAAGCCTTACATGTATGTGTTCCTAAGGAATCTAAATGTTATGGTACAGTTTTGCTTTCTACTTTTGACTAGATATTTTCTCAGGAGGCTGCAAAACTTTTGTCCTGCTGTACATTCCACATGAGAACTTGGTCTTGGAAAGCAGACCCTTCCAAAAGGTGGAAAAAAATGCTTTCTCACAAAACTCTCAGCTGTGTGCCTTACCATAAAAGTTTCTGCCAGCTGTGGTCCTTGCTTCATGTCTTCAGTGAAGGAATAAGTTGCGGGAGGGGAAAGGATTGAAGCCAGTATATGAGCTCAAACTCACTTCAAGGCTAGTCTTCCCTTCTGCTGCTTTTCAAGGTCTGGGGCTGGGTTTCAAGCATTCTTTAGTGGTGATTAGTCATTTCTATTGTTCAGCTCCTCCAAAACATGAATTTCCTTTCCATCGTTCTTTTTTCCTGTTCAAAGAGAAGCCAAAGCCTACTGGCAAGAAGCATTTCCTTTTTTTATTTTAGCAAGTCTGTAGGATCCTTTCAGAGCCTCATACCATCTTAATGAATACCACTGATTTGAAAATGCTGTTGTGTGTACCAGTGTGCTGGAGTGGCAGGGCTCAGAGCTTGGGTCTAGTTTGATGGAGGGGCTTCTGAAGGGTTCCCCCTTGGCAGGTTCTCAGAGGGCAGTACTAGTCTCAGTAAGGATTGCGTCTGTGTCACTGTGAAACCTTTCTTCTCCTTTAAATGCTGGATCTAAAAGGATGCAAGAGTCTGTAAGATGTGACTCAGACTGTTTCACTTTCAGATCAGTAATGTCTCTTTGCTCTTTCATCATCCTGAGAGCTCCCTGTCATGCTGAAATAAAAAAAGGTAGAAATAGCTGAGTAACATGCTGCAGTTAAATGTAAATTTTGGGAGTTCACTCAATTCACCCTAGTTAAATTATGGTTCAAGGGTAGGGAGGGTAAACATAAGATTATTGTGGGTGCAGTGCTTGTATATTACTTTACAGCAGTGATATTTTAGTGACCATTTCAGTGTGTTGTTTTCTGATTTGAGGTGTTGCATTATCTTTGTAAACAGTGAAGGAGAACAGTATTGTGTTTCCCTAACAGTAGCTGATAATCCTTAAATGCCCAGAAAGAAAGAGAAGGGTTGGGACAGGACGCAAAAGAGACGTTTTTGTGCTGGGCATAAGGAATTGAGAACTTTAAAGAGAGGAAAGCAAAAGCTTAAGCAACAGAGGTCTCTCTGAACAGGTCTCTCATTGTACTTTTTTACTTGCACCTGTTTTGTATCCTTTGCATATGGAGACAGTAAACTATAGTGAGGTACTCTGTACCTTAAAAAATAAGACTCAAAGTTGTTTTCAAAAGAGCACGCAACTGAGAAACTACAAGCAGTTCTTCAGGTGAAGATGATGAATACTTCGATCATGAGCATCATGCCTTGCATGGTGCTGTGTTGTGAGAGCTGGTATGTAGGATTTAGTACGAAAGAAGTGATGGAATGCTGCTTACCAGAGATATATTTCTCAGACTGTTTCCCAGACTGGACCTATTTAAGGACCTCATGTTCAACTTGTTAATGCCTTAATCCTCCTCCCTACTTTAGATACATGCTATGACAGGACTTGGGAGTTTGACACCCCAGAGCTGTGCCTGAGTTTTTAGCAAGCTGAAACATTTGCTTTGCAGAAAGCAAGTGATTATATGAATGATAGAAGAAAATGAAAAAAGTTTGGAATTAATGTGAAGTCTCCACTCTCATGGCATGAAAGCACACTTAAGAGACTTAAAAAAGGTATTATGTCCAGGGCTTAACTTTGATCTGAGTAAATGCAGAACTACATTATTATCTGAAAAGGGAACTTGCCTGAATGAGTTGGAAAGAGTGGGGATCTGCACAGAGACAGAAATTATTTGAAAGAGAAATGACTCTGAAGCTGTAGTTACCAGCCTGCTTTGAGGTGCGTATGCAAAAGGTACTTCTGTGACGGTATAACAAGAGTCCAGTGACAACTCAGGGCTGCTAAAAAGTATGGCCCTTCCCTTTTTTTACCCCTACCTGATCATGCTGGCACAATGAGGCAGTGAAAATCACGACTCAACAAAGATCAGTTAGGATGAAAACTGTAAGTTTACATGGGCTTCTTTTCAGCTGGATTGCTTCTAAAAACTCAAGAATGTTAAACACCTACTTGATTTTTGTATTTTTAGATGTGCTAGAAGTCAGTTAAGAGACAAGAAGTGCATACCAAGGCACTTGACAGGCTCAGATTCTTACCTTTGGGTTTTGTCAGCCGTGCTTGGAGAGAGGTAAAGCTTTCACAAATTATTTTATCTCAGTTTATTCCTTCACGTCATTCAGATTTCTGAGAGGTAGGCATGAAGAGAAGGATCCTGAAGAGGAAACCATAGAGGCGGTGAGGCAGAGTACACATGAAAATGTTTCTGTTACAGCCTGGAATAGTTCATGAACTGTCTCAGGTCCCAAATCATTGGTGCATAAAAGTTTGTTTATAGGAATAGTCCACAGGACGTGATGATTTTTGGGATTAATAAAGCCTAGGTTATATTTTTTTTTTGTTCAAGACATGATTCCACTGTCATTTGAAATATTGCTGACCTCCAAAGGACCAAGCTTGTTCTACGGGACCGTGATTTATGTGCATCAAAGACAGCACTAGATGCCCTTACATCAAGCAACCAAAGCTTTGAATTGAAGTGAGGCACTTGATCCATCCCTGTAGCTCACATGAATACTTTTATCTCGTTGTACTTCCCATTTCAAGGAATTCTGTTCTTCCTATATTGATGTGACATCTGAAGGTTTCTTCTAAGTGGTGAATAATTATTCGTCTAGTAGGACCTTGGCATTCTGTTCATAAAAGAAGAAAATCAACTAGGAAAAGAAGTCTTAAGTCTGCATGAAAATTCATTCTAGACTTGGCATTGATTTACTAAACTAAAATAAGCTCCTGTTACATTTTTGTTCCTTCATTGATGCAAATCTTGTTCCTAAATGAACCTGTGTGGAAAGCAGACTGGTGGATGTGCAGACTAAAACTGGATTTGCATTCTTTCAGTCTGAATGTAACTTTTTTTATATTCACACTGAGTAATGAAAAATACCTTGTTTCAAGATTTAGGAGATGTTGGAAGTATAGTCTGCAAACATTACTGAGGAATTTCTCTTCCATGTTCCTAATGGTTACTGAGCTAATTTTTGAAGTGTGTGGCACTGCAGACTTTAGGTGCAGCTACTACTGGGCCATATTCTTCCTGTATAGTGCCTTTTTTGGAAAGTCATGAGAGGCAGCAGATGTGGTATCAACCACTGATCTGTCCTGGAAATCATGATGGGTAGTGCTACAGCGTGCAGTACATCTGCATCAAAGTGTTGTGCCATGGATCACGGAAACTGCTTTCCACACTGGGTGGGTCTCACCTTACCTGGGGTAAGCAGCTCTTCTGTGACAGGGGTCCTGCTGGTCTGTCAGCCTTGAGAAGATCTAGTGCGGAAATACCACAGGGCAAAGCAGCACAAACACTGTGAACCGGTTTGCTAGAAGAGCACCAATGCATCACCATCTGTGTGCTGTGTATGTACTGCAGTGGCCTGGGAGGCTCGGGGCTATGGGGACAAGAGCACACCCACTGCCTCTGGCCCTGCAGCTGCCAGGGCAGGCTGGGCTCCTGTCCTGCACCCAGGGGTCTGGAAGGAGAGCCCATCTGCCAGAAACAGGGAACAACTCTAACCGTTTTGTTAGACTGATATGGATGAAGCTGTGGTTCCAGTGGTTACAGAGTTTGAAACAGCGAGTCTTGGACCGTAGGTGTAGCTTTTGTTCTTGTTGTTACGTGGATTACTGCTGTGATTTCTAAAATACAAGTTGTCCAGGATGTATTCCGGCTTCTCAAAAACAGGATGTATTATTGTTCTCCAAATTCTCGGGAATTTTTTTTTTCTCTACATGCATGGGCTTCTCACAATGAAAGTGCCCCAAGCATTGCTGAAGGGGCATCTTCTTTTGAAAAACTTTTAGTAGTTTCTCTTCAGGAATTTCTGCACTTCCTTTGACTTTCATTGATACAGTTGCTGTACAGGATGATAGGTTAACATTAACTAAAAAAAAAGGGAATTACTTCCTGGGGTTAATGACTGCTCTTCCTTTGCTATTTTCATATAGTGGGAGAGCCGTGAAGTTCCCATGGATTTTCCCATCTTCATATCTAAAATTGACTTTGTTTATCAGTGCTTTATTTGAGCAGGATACTTTGCCTGCTCATAATAGAAGGTAAGCAGTTGGCTGTACAGGGAAAAATATACCTGTGATAATCTGCTGTGACACCTCCTGTAGATCACGTGCAGTATTGAACTGGTAAACAGTTTTTTCCAGGTGGTGTTTTTTTATTTTCCCCAAAACAGGAAAAACTGCAGGTTAGCAGATATTCTGCATGTTTCTGAGTGAATGATACTTATATGCCAACGTCAGCATATGTGTATATATACACTGTTATTTACTATCGGTTTTCAGACTTCTGTTGAGCATCAAACTACTGAATAAAAAAGTTTGCATTTGGCTGTGGCCTCTCATACTGGAGAATGGCTTTTGATAACAACAACAACAACAAAGCTACCTTTCCTAACTCGAAGATATTTTAACTTTTCTTAAGTATTTGAAGGATATGTATTGGAAACTTGCTTGTTGATAGTATATAAAGTTGGGGTGAACTGTTTAGACTATGCCGTGTGATTGCTGTTGTTGAATGTAAGGATGTACAGATTGAAAATATCTATTTGTTTCTTTTGTTATTAATAGAAGTCAGTGGGTTCTGTGACTATTGTGTAGTACTTTTATAGACAGACAAGCTTGCAAAATTATCTGGTACTCTATAGCAAAGAATACCTCAATCTTGCTTAAAAAGCATGTGATAGGATGAGGGAGAGTGGCTTTAAACTGAAAGAGAGTGAGCTTAGATTAGATATTAGGAAGAAATTCTTTACTATGAGGGAGGTGAGGCACTAAAAGAGGTTGCCCAGAGAAGTTGTGGATTCCCCCTTCCTGGAAGTGTTCAAGGCGAGGTTGGATGGGGCTTTGAATAACCTGGTCTTGTAGAAGGTGTCCCTGCCCATGGCAGGGGCAGTGGAGCTAGGTGATCTTTGTCCCTTCCAATCCATGCTGTTCTATGATTGTGTCTTGCCTGAACTTCTGTGTTGGTGGGATGTTGCTGTGTGTGCACTTGACCTAAGGAAACTGAGATTTTGTAGAACTGGTAATCTTGCTGAAATTTTGGATCGACTGGATTTTTCTCTTTCTGCAGAAAAAAAATGTTGTTACATGTAGCCTTCTGAAAGGAAAAATGGGCAGTTGTATAGTGGGAACACCAGTTACACGTATTTGCCAGGACTGGTTCAAAAGGCACAGTTATTTGAGCAGAGAGACTCATTCTGGCCCAAGTATCCCCAGCCCCTTGACAGCAAGGAGTGCAGTGTGATTAAGTCTCCTAGAATATGTATGATAATCCGAGACTGCTGGAAAACTCACTTTTGGTCATGTAATAGAATCATAGGCCTGGCATCTTGAGGCATTTTTGTAGTAAAAATTTATCTATGTGGAATGAATTCTATGCGATGCATTTTTTAATCATCTTTTGAAATGCTCTCTTTCTGACTCAATTTTGACTTTTATAACAGCTGCAGATTCTGTCCAGTGTTCTCACTTCCATTATAAATGTAACTTCAACTGTCTGCAAAAGTTATTTCTGTTAGAATAGCACTCATTTGTACTACAGCTATGCATTTCCCTGAGATGACATAGTTTTTCATACAAATGGAAGTAAACAATGCCAGTTGCTGTAGAAAAATGGGCAACGGAGTAGCTGTGAAATATGATATTTAGCAAATTCTACCGCTTAGATTAATCCATTATTTTTTTAATCTGTTATCTTCTGTCTAGCATTATGTTGAACTTGTGAATTGTACCCAACTCTGAAGCAGCTGAATTTATGTACTGCAGCTGAAATCCAACAGTGAGAGAGTTTATTTGTTTATTTTAGATGAAAACTGGGATGATGATCAACTTCTTGGATTTGAACCATGCAATGAAAACCTTATAACAGGTTGTAACATAATCAACGGGAAATGTGAATGTGACACCATTCGGACCTGCAATAATCCCTTTGAATTTCCAAGCCGGGATACTTGTCTGTCGGCCTTAAAAAGGATTGAAGGTAAGCACTTGTCTTCAGTAATTCAGAGTTAGTAATTTTTTCTGTGCAGTTGATGAAAAGCTAGAGTCTAGTTTGATACGTTTTAGGATGACTTGCGTAGTTTCAGATACACATGGTCTTGTACTTTTCAGAAAAGTGTATGTTTTAAAGGAACCTCAGTAAGCTTGGCATTCCAAATGCTGAAGTTTAAGAATGGAAGAAGCTAATGCTTTGTGATTTGTGTGCTATGATGTTTGTAGGTTTGAAGACTAAATGGTTCTGTTTGTAGTTTGTGGTAGCTACCTTTGCATATCTTTAGCTGTAAAAGCAGTGTGAAATACTCTCTATAGATGTATTAATGTGACTGAACCATGAATAAATGCAGTGTAGAAATAGAAGTAGGTGTTGATTATACTTGTATCTTTCAGTATATGAATGCATAAATTGCTGTTTTCTTTAAGTTTACATAATGTAACATTACCTTAATGCTCATATTTTACCGCTTATATGTTCCTTTGATTAGATTTGCATTAGGCCTCATATGTGTATATTTATGCATACATCCATGTTTG
>WBMV01005969.1:379392-543318 GCA_013396655.1 Campylorhamphus procurvoides | reverse complement strand
GGCGCGTGTTTGGTGGATTTTTGTTTGTTTGGGGGATTGTTGTTGTTGTTGCATATGGCTGGACTGGAAATGAGTTGGCTCAAATATATCCAGCTGGAATTAAATTTCCATGGTGTATTTCTAGGATTATTTTGAACAGTTATCAAAGGAGAGATCTTGGACCCTTTCTATAATGCTATAATTATTGTTTATTCTCCAGAGTGTTCAGGAACATGCAAAAGTTGATTAGTGCTGTGGACATGCTTAATTAGTCTACTTTAAACCAATATTTAAAGTCATATTGCAGAAGTGAATGTATTTGTAAGGCTACTGACCATATTTAAAGTTACTAACTTTGAGCTAAGGAAGTGGGATATGATGTCATCTGTCATATTTCTTTTGTGATAAGAAAATTGTTTTCAAGCTACAAACTTTAAACAAGGAGATCTTGTGAGAAACTGCGGAAACATACTCATAATCATTGGTCATGATGTTGCTCACTAAAGGCATGCAAGTGCTTTGTTTGGGCTTAATGTGGGGATTTTTTAGTTCTAGGAAGAGCAGAGGCAGAATCTTGGATCTTTTGTTGCCGTAGTAGTGGGCAGTAACATATATGAGTTCTTAAGGATTCTTACTCACTAGTTCTTTTTTAACTTGTGAATCTGTGACTAAGTCTGTAGTAGTTCAGCAGGACTCCATTGGCATGACAATTCATCATGTGCTTAACTTGCTATGAAAATCTGCTGTAGGTTGCCTTTTTGTATTCTGCAGCCTCGAAAGAAATGGGCTTAGTTTGTGGAATGGCATAGCTAAAGCAGGTTGCTTCTTTGAGCCATTTGCAATCTCTTGTTTCAGCTAAATTTCCATTTTAAAAAACAGCATTTTATACTTAGCCATGAGGTAACAATATTCTACATAAACTGTTTGGTATAAGAGCAACAGTCTACTTACTTTTTCAGAGATGTAATTTTTTTCCTTTTAATTTTTTTTTGTTTTGTTTCCTTGGGGAGTGGAGAAAGTGTTCTTCCAAAACCTCAGACTACAGAGCATCAGTAGCAGTGTTTAGGGGCTGTTGTCTTTGTAATCTTTCACAGTTGTGAAGGATGGCTGATGCAAGTGTTGAAAGTACAGTGGGACCCTTAAATACCAGAAATCTTCAGTTACAACCTCAGTGTTATAAAAGTCCAGTTTTTACTTGTAAGAGAGTGAATTTCCATTTGCATACTTTGACTATCAAACTGTACTACTGAGTGATGTTGGAAGATAAATCCCTTTGCATTTCCTAGTAGATGGGCAGAAGTCATAATGTAACTTTGGTTTCTGCGTTTTGATAGCTGGAGTCTGTCTAATCTTCCTACTGTGTCTTACACTGTAAATGCTTATTCCCTCTTTCTCCAACTAGGATTGGTAATTGAATGCTAACTGCTAACGGAGTTTGTTTCTTTAAATGCATTAGTTCTTGTTTTGGTAATTAAAACCAAAGTAATGCTTCATCCTGAACCTAAACTAATGGAAAAGAATAACTTTTTTCCACTAGTGCTTGCCACGTCCCTGTTTGCTAAGCAAGCCAAGTCTCTTAGGTAAAATGGAATAGACACTTTTGTGTGTCTGAGCCAGTATTTGCTGTTTGAATATTTCAGGCTTTCAAAGTTTAATAGTCTGAAAGTGGAATTCATCCATTTGGAAAGTCCACCTGAAACATGGTTTAGGGAGTATGCAAACCAGCGGGCTCTCTGAGCATGTTAAAAAAAACCAGAAATCTTTCCCTTTCTTTAAGGCAAGCTAAATCTTAAACTGTAGTGTCATGTAAAAAGGGATGATTCATAAGTTCGGTTAAATATGTCAAATTAAGATTTTCCTGAAATTCGAAGTACTGATGTATACTTCATTCTTTTGGCTTGTCTATTAAAGATAATAGCAGGAAGATTTGCAAGTAGTAATTTAAATCTTTAAATACTCTAATAGAACCTGTTGCCATAGAAAGTGGGACCAAGGGAGAGTAGTCTAACTTCCCTCTCCTCAGTACACTTTACATGGATAATTAAATACACAGTGTGATTAAAAAGACACAAATTGAGCACCTGAATGATGGATA
The DNA here is from genome assembly GCA_013396655.1 of Campylorhamphus procurvoides. NCBI lineage: Eukaryota > Metazoa > Chordata > Aves > Passeriformes > Dendrocolaptidae > Campylorhamphus > Campylorhamphus procurvoides. The sequence continues at coordinate 541,244 of WBMV01005969.1, read as the reverse complement.
CACCATAAGCAGAGTTTCTGAAGAAAACTGAGACAGAAAGTGCCATCTAAGCAGGCAGTTTCACGTGTTTTCTTCTTTGAGCATATAACATAATTGAAAATATTTCATGTTGTTCAGTGATGCGTCACTCTGCAAGACTTTTGATATTCATTGTTAGTTTGTGTATCATTCACATATTGATGAAGTTCCATAACACAACTGGAGGAAGGGAAAGTACTTCATCCTGCTGAGCGGAAAAATGGGTAAGGTAGCTAGGTAACTTTCCTTCGAAGTGTGAAGACAATTGGGAAGGAAGAAGGTCCTTCCTATCAAGGGAATTTATTTTGTTAATGACAATATTGTTGTTAAAGCACAGATGAAATAAATTTATAATTTTACAGAATATGTGACAAATTGGAACCTAGAAAATCAATATAGTCCCCTTTCTTTTGCTGGAATTTTTTGTTGTTTCCTGAAAGAAGGAAAGGTGCAATTAGTCTGCCCTAACTGTACTAAGTATACATATGTCCATTGTCAGGAGGTGCTGGGGCTAATGCATGGTGTTACCTCTATCAACCTCCACAGCTCTCTGAAAGCCTGCAGATAAGGAATCTGTTCTGTAAATACAACCTGATAAATAACTGTGAGCTGAAATCTGGAGTCCCATTTTCAGAAGTGAATATGCGGAGGGATTGGGTCTTTTGCATATACTTCATTTTCTTGTGTCTTTTTGTGCTAAAACCTTCCTTTTCCAAGAGCCTTTGCAGTCATCTTCCATCTTTATCTAGTTTGTCTTATACTTTAGCTTTTCAGGCTATGTGTGGTCTTCCCTTCCGGGCTTGATTTCAGTTCTAGCTTTTTGACTCTGCTAACCCCAAGTTTTCTCGTTAGCTTCATGTAGGATCTTTCTTGCCCTGTTGGCTTGTGTCTGCCTGCCTTCCTGGCTTCCTCATATTTCATTACACCTTTACCTTTGTCTGTCTCCTTTTCCTGTTTTCTTTGCCTACGTGTTGCATTCTGTTTGCCCCCCAGTTCACTTAAAGCAACTTTTTTGGTCTTTCCTGAAATCAGCGTGCATGGGGCTCTAATGTCATGTAATTTAGATGTCATTGAGAGGGCCTGAAGCCATGTTCTTTATTTTGGCTGCCTGAGTCTTTCTGTACCCTATTCTGGGGAAACTTGCAATGAGAACAGCTTTTTTAATCTCTACTCAAATATATGTAACTTCTATAAGTGTTCTGATGTCTATTTGCAACAAAGTATGGAGAGGCTAAAATGCAGTCTCAGTAATGCAGGCACCAAAGGCAGCTGTCATCCCCACCCTTTGCCCTTGTTTTCCTGGGAAACAGTAGGGTTAGATACATTTGAAAGGATTTGTTTTGTCATAGAACTTGGTACCTAACTTCTCTTCAATTTTCATGTAGACGTGGTGCAGATATTCAGAGAGTTGTTACTTCAACAGTTTAGCATATAGCGTAAAGCATTTTTATACCTCAGAGTATATACTCTTCAAATTCAATTACCAGGCTTGAAGTGCTTGTTTCTTTACATGGTTTTGTAGAGAAGGTTTATATAGAGACTATGATCTTGCTATGAGGAAATGCAGACTTTGAGGACTAGAAAAAAGCTATCTGGAAAAGCTATTGCATATATAATATTAATAATAATAGTAATAATAGATTCCTGTGTTGCGGTGATTTTTATTTTTGTTGTTACTGTTTAAAATGCTTTTAGTTATTGTCTTGATGAGTGCCTGCTCTGATATGGTTCAGGAAATCCTGTGTTCTTGAGCTTGGAAAGCTTGTTTCTATTCAGGAGACTGCTGACAGCTTGGTTGAACTTGGACTGCTGGAGTGGACTGTGAAAAATATGGCCAGAGGTTGGAAAGTGATGAGATGCCTGCTGTCTGCTGAGCCACAGTAACAGGCAGGAGTCTAACAAGCTGCGTCTGTGCATTCTTGCAGTCATGATCTGCGAAGAATTAACTACAGATGTGTGAGGTACTGGTGATTGTGGGTGAGGGAAGTAAAAGAGGCAGTAATTTTTTTTTCGTTGAGATAAATTAGTAGGGCATTGATAGGTAGTAGCATTGAAAACTTGTAATGTAGTCCAGTTAGCTCACAATCTAGTTTCAAAGACTGTATTTCAGTTCTGGGATCTTCTGCTTTCTCTCCCTCTATGCCTGAGTGGCACCAATTCAGATAGCCCAGCAGAGTTTCAGAGAACAGAAGCCAAAGGAGTGCTTCAGCCTTCTCCTCCTCTTGTGTGCTCTCATGAGCTGCTTCTTCAGAGGCACCATTAGGTCTTTGCAATGATAGGTGTTCTGGCAGAAAACTTTTTTTAAGAAGTGAGCTATCTCCTCCTCCCTCTGGGAAATGAGGGAAAAGCTGTGGATGATCAGGGGGAAAGCTATGGGTCAGAGGCATCCAGTCTTTCTCTAGATGGGTTGTACTTAAAGTTGGGTTTTCTCCAACTGGATTTACTAAAAACTTCAATCTGCAGATTATTTCAAAGATAAGTATTTGCTTTTATAATACCAGGCACTGATGTGACACAGACAAACATGTTTTCCAGGGAGAGCATAAGTTCCATCAGTCATAGCAATGATGGTGGTTTTGTCTTCCAGGTTCTCTGTGTGCACTTGAGCTCTAAGGGGAGAAACAAGTTGCCTTTATCAGTTGTACTCTACCAAAACCATAACCATTTTCCATGTCAAAGTTAAACCCAGTCTTTATTCAGAAAAAATGTGAAGGATAGAATTTGTACCTTTTTTGACGAAAGATGTGATTAATGTTCTAGGTAAACAAACTCTTCACCTGCATCTCTGTCTGCATGTAAAACCTGCTGCTTATACTAAGTTTTTGAAATTGTTATTTTAAGAGTTGCTTCTTGGTTAACTGTCTTGCACCTTTCTGACAAATTCACTGTTGTCCTTCATAGGTGAAAGGAAAAGGCCTTTTAAAGTTGCTGGTATCTATTAAGCTCGTTTATTGCAACACACTCCTTGCATTCCATTATTTTTTTACATGTAACTGAATAACTTTATGCTGACAAATGTTGCAATACCTGTTAGACCAGTCCTGGAATAACAAATATGAAAGGGTAATTTTATTCTAAATGCTTGTTTGGTTATTGTTAAGTCTGATTTTGTGTTAAACTTCACTTGTGTGGTCTTAATGGCTGAATTGAAAAACTAGAAGAGAATAGATTCTATGCTGGTTTATCAAGCAAGGAGGGGAGTGTAATACTTTCAAATGTGCTTAATCTGATACGCTTTCCATTCTCCTTGCACAACAATTAACGTATGTTTTTGCTCAAATAACTCCACTTTGAAGGTTGGCATGTGTTTGCAATAAGGAATGCAGTTGGAGCAGAGATCCAGATTTTACCCTTGAACATGCTTGTGAGAGCCAAGTCAGTGCATTTGAAGGCAGAATTTCACATGAAACACAGAGGAAAACAGCAGTATAACTTTTGGGCTTTTTTCCTGAATGCATAGAGAACAGAAGGAAAAAAACCCAAACATTTAATATGGAAGTAACGTGGATTAGAAATATTAATATAAACTTAAATGTACAAAGAAATTTTCAAAAACAAAAAGGGAAGAGAATTTGATCATTAATTGATGGGAGAGTTTTGTGACATTGGCACAACTGGCAGCGTAGTTGCTTTCACAATATGACAGCATGGTGTTAAATTTGCAGGACTTGTCACTTTTCTGATGCTAGTTCCTCAGAGAACTGCTCCCTGATCAAGGAAGTATGATCTTTTTCTAATGTATTGGCTCTTTTTAACAAGTCCTATTTTTAAGATGAGTTGTCATACAGACAACATCTGTGCCATGAAATTTCAACTAACCAGAGGAAAACCTTGTAGAAGTTTCAGAAAGATATCAAAAGGGAAAACTGACTTTCATATTTCTGTATTGATGTGGCTGGATACCTAATTTTAGGCTTAATTAGATTATGAATAATGCAGTTTGTATTAAGGGGGGAAAAGCTGCATTGCAGGAGGGAAGGTTAAATAAAGAACACAAAACTGAGCAGCTGGGTAAAAACCCGTAAAGTGTTAGCATTACTTACAGTTGTGATTACTTACAATTGTAGCTAATGCTGTATCTTCTGTATTTTTCCTGCTATTTTATGTAAATGTGTGGTGTTTTTTCTGTGTAGTAACGGAGCTTATTGCCTTGCTGTGCTGCACTTGCTTATGTGAGCTGCTGTACAGGTGCCACGCCTGCCTTTCCTTCTACTTCATCCAGATCCTTGGGTGTGTAATGCTTATGGAGAGGGTATTGGATCTTCCATTTGTGATACTTCAGTTTCCTTCAAATTTGCAGGTTTTGAGATTGCTGTAGACAAAAATGTAACATCAACTGTAGGCCCTGGAATAGGACTGTGTGACAAATGCCTCCTACAAAGCTAGCAGTCAGATGTGGATGGTCAAAGCAGGGTTGTTCTTAGAGACAAAGGAGCATTCTTCCAGCCTTTTTCTGTTTCAAATGCTTACCTGCATTCATCTGAAACTGAATACAAGATAACTGATTGTACCTGGAGCCTCTATGAGAGCAGCAAAAGAACAGGGCAGGTATCTTACAGCTGCTAAGAGCTTGCTCGTGATTAATTCAGTGCTTCCCAGATGTCTTTTTTTTCCCATGTTAGCAAAGCAGGCTGTGCTGAAGCATGTCTGCTTTAACTGTAGTGGTGAGTTACAGGTTTTTATGAATGCTTGACCTTTTGTTTAAGTTGAGGAAGAGAGTGAAAATGGAGCAGATGACTTTTAGCAGAATGCTTCCAGATGCAGTGTTGGTTTTAAGGATCAAAAGTTATCTACACGTGACAGGAGAGACCTGAGCAAAGATCTCAGATTGAATGATGTGTAAACAGTAGGTTAATGTTGCATAGTTGCAGGAAGCTATATTCCTGTGGCTGGGTCACAGGTCTTGTTTTGACAGGGCAAGTTTTGTTTGGATATATGCAGCATTGATGCTGACAGAGATAACTGAGTGTTGAATGAATGTATCCAGTGATAGTGGTATCAATGACATACAGATCAATATGACAATTTTAGTGATAGTTATGTCTCTATAAATAATAAGAAACAGTTTATTGTGAAATGAAGTTGATTTTTTTTTGTTTGATCACTTTCAGTAACTTCACAGTTATCTCTTTAAATAAATGATATACCAATATTTTGTGATTCTGGATGGTTGTATATCATGGTGACAAGCTACTTTAGCTCTTTGTCTCCAAATTTAGGCCTTGAAATTGTTGTGGTGTTGTTACTCTCTAAATAGAACAAATACTATGCAGCTTCCATATCATTACACTAATTGTATTTTGCAATAGAATGAAGCATTACCAACGGAGTGTTTGTCTCTAAGATGGATGGATGGAGACTAGAATTGACGTAAGACCCTGTGAACCAGTTGGGTCTTAGAGAAATTTTGGTGAAGTCGAATAATCCCTTTCAGAGGATGGAAGGTGGAAGGGGAAAGGAGCAAAAGAGCAGTGTTTCTGAAAAACTTCCATTAGCAGTTCTTCAGAATACACTCCAGGTAGGATGCTTAATAAGCTTGGTTTGCCCTGGCAATTTTTAAGTAGTGCAAGGCTACTCATATAGCTGTTCTAACAGTACGCTTTTCAAGATGCATGGAAGTTTAACTCAGTCCAACTTAAATATTACAAAAAATGTGTATGAGTCTGGTTATCTGTATTCACTACTAGAAGATTGAACACTTCTTACTCCTCATAGACAAAAGCACTTTCTAATTAATACAGTAATAAAAGACAGCCCTATAAAATAAATTGCAAATGTAAAGCTTTTGCTCTGTTAGAAAGCAAAATTATTAATATTTGCCATGGGGTTGCGATATTAGTGTGATAAAAAAACAAATGTATGTTTGGTTAGTTGTTTTGTTGAATTTTGTTACAATTGTTACAGTACTTAGTGTTCTGCACATTAGCTTACATAATATGGGACCTGATATGCACTTCACTGTTGGCTTTTCTATGCTGGCAAATGCAGGGGAATTTTGTTTACCAGTCAAACCTTTGGGGTCAGGCTGAGCTCCTGCCCCCATTGCCTTCAGCCTCAGATTCTGCTCAGGACTGCTGCAAGTAGTGGTGCTGATGTGCGGGGAAGGAGTTTCTGGTTTGCTTCCACATTCATCAGAAGTGTATCAGAGACTTCAACATAAACCTCTGGGAAATAATGTTGTGATCAGGATACTGTCCTGGATCTGTCATGGGGTTGTGCGTTGAGCATTCGCACCATTTGCTTCGTTAGTTGGTCTGGTCTATTGTGTGTTGTTGTGAATCATTTCGAGTAGAAGACTTGGCCTACTTCTGTTCCTCTTCCTTCTTTCCATTTTTGTTGTCTACTTTCAATGACCTTAGGAGTGGGATGTTTTGTCTGAGACCATTTTTCTTTCTTAGAACTGGCAAAGTTTCCTTCTATGGCAAGTGAATACCTCATAGGTCTTGCTGGGAGGCACCTCTCTAGTAAACTGCCCTTTTATTATTAATGGGTGTGAGTGTTTATCTGATAGAGGTACACCTTTGGAGAAGAGCATTGCTATTATAGCAATTAGAAAATCACATCTGAATCCCTTTTAGATATGTGGCTAACTACTTCTCATCTCCCCAAAGGGTTGGATGGAACTTTTTTATGTGACACTGCATTATTACACTTTGTTTCCCAAGTTACCAGACCTTACTAATTTAGTAGCATTAAGTCTGGCTGGATGCCGTGTGGCAAATCCATAGTCTGTCCTTCCCCTTTAAAAGAGGAGGGATGGGGAGATGGAGAAAGTGTGCAAAACCATTTCAGGTTTTCCTGTAGCCATGATTGCTTCAGTCTAATTAGCTGTAGTCTGTCACTGACAGACTGTTCTAATGATCTAGGAAGTTTTATTCTGAGCTTATTCCTTCTGTTTGTGTTTTACTCTGCCCTTTTATGTTCAATATGAGCAGGTGTTGCTTGATTGTACCCTCTTGACCCCCAGAAGAAAATTCTGCATGAAACTTATTAAAAAAAATTCTCTTACAAAGACATCCAGTAAGACTTTTCTCACCCTTCCCAAGGCGTGTTATCAGGGCTACAGCTGACAGTAAAAGCAAACATCCAAATGCCTGTTTAAGGGTGTGGAAACCACCTAACTGTAAATGGCTTTTCAGGACTAAGTTCCACCTCTCCTGGTGACTTTACAGTGAGATGGTACTCTGGGCACTATCCTTAGCTACTGGCCCTGAGTGTAGGAGGTACGTGTGTATCCCTTATGGATGCTTAAAAATAAAATACCTGCTCTCCAAATACTGGGACATCTGTCCATCACTGTCAGTATATACTTTTCTGGCATGTGTTTTCATTTTTAGTTACTGATAAAGGATTCATCTACACAGATACCTGGGGAGAGAGTGGGTCTTTTATATGTGAAGTCTGACCTTGAAGCTGAATGGACTTCTCAAAAGAAAACCCAACCAAAGTATTTTTTAGCCTCAGTGCTCGTGAAAAATAGCTCTACCCTTTCCTGAATTCCTGCATATGTTCTCTTCCCTGTTCTGCATTCCCTCTAGTGTTCTGTGTTCAAAGTATTTTTTAAGTTCTTGCTGTTAAAATCCAAGAAAACTTTTCCTCATTCATCAAGTAATTAATATGACGTATGCTAAGTAGCTTGTCTAGAATCTGATGTTATGTAAATTCTGCTTTTCTGTCCAGAAGAGGTAAAGCTTTCGATAACTCTTAGCTTCAATTAGGAAGAGAAAAATGGCACTTTTTTATGTTTTAGAGACATGTAAAAATTGTTGTCATAGTGACAAACCAATCTATATAATTTCAGGTGCTAGAATTGAAATGACTTGTCAGATATATGTGCCAAAATCACAGCTTCTATAAATGACTGCACTAATAATGTTAATTGTTAAACATATTTGACAATAGCATATAACTTTAGAAGGACAAAGAAAACACTCTCCTGATTTAAAACAAATAAGCATAAAAAAAACCCCAAACCCCTAAACTGAAAACTTAAATCTGCTTTTGACCCCCGGTTAGGAGGTGCAGTCTTATACAGCAGCAGAGGAAATGCCTGACATTCTAGCCATGTGAGCTGGGGCTTCCAGCCCTTTTGGCACACTTACACGTGTAGGTCTGATGTCTTTTCAGTTGTCATTGCAGGCTTCTTACAGAAGTGAATAGGGAACACAGTAATGCCAAAAGCAACATGTTTCATCTTTCTATAATATGTATTAATTGCTTTGTGGGAATTTGGAACACAAGTTCCTAAACTCTTGTTCATTTTTAGAAGCCAGAATAGAATACTAGTATTAAGATTTTACAACTTGAGTAAAAAATAATATATTTTTTTAAAAGCTAATGTAGATGTTTCTGAAGAAAACCACTTCAAACATCAAAAATTGTTGAATAAACTTGTGACTGATCTACCATCCTAGAATGATGGATAGAAACCAGGTTTTAAAATAAGTCTGTTAAACAAAGTTTTCTAATTTTTGAGCTACTATAGTTTGTGGGCAGTGTGGCTATTCCTTACCTGGGTAGATCATATGTGACAGAAAACTAAAATAGCCATCTGGATGCTGTTAATTTTCAGAAGTCTTGCACTTTGTACTGACATGTCGGCCATAGAGTTAGAATGTGTGCTTTAGTCTGTGACATTGTTCTGAGCATCCAGTCTTTACCATGGTGCAAGCCTGTGCTTTCAGCTTCCAGCTTACAATAACTGGATACCTTCTGCTGGGGCTTTGATGTCCTGCAACATAGAAATACTGGGTAGAAGTACAAGCAGCTTGACCTGGAACTCACCTGCTGGAGCTGGAGAGCTATTTGGAGTTAAATGCTGTGTGTCCTTGAACTTGATCTGTCCCTGAACAAGATGCTGGCAGCAGCCAAGTCATGAGTAAGAAGAGCAGAGTAAGGCAGGACCCCTCATCCCAGCTTTACTAGAAGTTGAAAACTTCAAGTAAGCCAAGCTAGTTCAAACTGGTGTGGAGAGTGTGGGTGGGTGTGAAGAAAGGGGCCAGCATAGGGAGATGGGGGTGGGGAGGGAAGGAAAAGGGAAAGAAATACCAGTCTGTTTTTTCCTGACCATCTCCTTCTAGTGTTGAAGAGTTAAAATGCTTAATGGATCAGCAAGCTAATGATGTTTATGTGACAATAGGTGTGTTAAACAAGAAACTGAGCATTTCGGGAACCTAGATTTTTGGGAGAGATTTCGGGAACCTAGATTTTTGGGAGAGGATACAAGTAACTGAGGGTGGATGGAACTTGGAGCCCAACTCAAAACTTGTATCTGGGTAGCAGGAGTCTGTTCATTATAAAGAAACAGATGATCTGACTAGTTCATCGATAGGTCTGGAGCTCTTACAAAACATGACACACACAACACCTAATGAACGAGTCTGTGGTGCAGGAGAAAATGATGAGAGGGGAAAATTATTGCCTTTATCAACATCTAAAGTGTGCAAATTTAGAACTTTTTATTACTACATAAAGTTATTCTACCTATATGAAAATTTTTCTTTTTTTTTTTATAAAGTTTGTTTACTTACTGTTTTTCAAAACTCTGTAGCATGTTACTGAGATTCCCAAAACAGGTCTAGAGGAGCTAGCACCATATAAAGGGATGGTACACATTGATACTGCCTGAAAACAGCATACTTTCTCCTTTGTTATTCCGTTTGAGCAAGCTGTTTATTGAAATGAAAGGTAAGTAAGGACTCTAGTTAACATCTAATTAACAATCCCTTATGAGGATTGTCCTGTGTGAGAGGCTATGATTTATTATTGTATTCTGCAGGTTGCTTAGATTGCAGATGAGTTTTGACAGAGCTTTTCAATATCAATGTGAAGTGAGACTAAGCGGAACTTGAAAACCGACATAAAGCTGTATCTTCACAATAACACATCCCTAACTTCTTCTGAATGACACTGTAGTGTTCCAGTAATGTGAGTAGCTCTTACATGTAGAGCAGAGCGTGAGTGCTCACTGTAACACAGCCTTACGCTTTCTGTTAGCCACCACTGGTTTGGTTCAGAAAGCTGCAGACAGAAGATGTCTGCATCTGACTTTTACTCCTGCATTTGTGAAGCATTGCTTTGCCAATGATTTATTCCAATAGCGTCTGTTTTCCTTCTCAGTCCTAGGGACTGTTGCTATGAAAGCTGCTAGCTCATTGATGAGGGGGAGCTTTGCTTTCTAGCAGAAATCTGGTCTTGTCTTTACAGCTGCAAACCCTAAAATTCATCACTGTGTGGTCAAACATGTTTTCATATCAAGGCACACCTGCACCTCTTTTCATCACTGTGGTAGTTCTCACTTGCTTGATACTTTATATGCCTGAAATTCACGTCTGCAGAATATGAAGGAAGAAATGAAACTTGCTGAAACCACCTCTAAGTTTCTCAACTCCAGCAGGAATCTGTGAATCACGGCTAGGTCTGCAGAACTGGCTCACCTGTGAATCTCCTGTGGCAGATCTTCCTCTTTTTTTTTTTTTTCTTTTTTTTTTCCCTGTTTTAATCTTCTTTTTCATCCCTACCTCTTAGGGGGAAGATCGTCGTAGATTATAATTAAGGAACTTTCCAGGGAGTATAGGGCTTGATAGAGAGTTGGAGTTAAAAAATTGAGAAGGCAAAGGAAAAACGTCAAAAGGTTAAGACTCACAACTCTTTCATGCTTGTGATCTTGCTTATGTGTTAGTGTTTTACTGTTTTGTCCTTACTGTTTTGTAGTTTCATGAGGTATTTGGTTTTCTTTTTTTGATGGGGTTTTTGTTGTTGTTCCTTCACTGTTTTGTTTTTGTTCTTCTGGACTGAAACTAAAATATCAGAACCTATCTGTTTTTTTACTAAGGTATTTATGATAGATAGAGACCAGAAGCCCTCATGGCTTATAAGGGTTACAAAACTGATAAATGGGAGCTGGAACTTGCAGTATTTGTGAGGGCATAGTCAGTAAGAAAATGAGATCACTTTGAATTTCTTTGTCAATACTCCCACAGAGGAAGAATATCTGTCCTATATGGAAAAGCATTATTTGTTACTTGACTGTCTGTGTGAGGTGTGTCCTTTGAATGTGCCTTTGATAAGTCTTCTCCTAAAAATAAATAAAAAAGCAGTGAGCTTCTTTGTGCTTTGTAGTCCAGTGGTTTTAACCCATCCTGCAGAAACTGAATGAATTGATACTTCCTTTCTCATCTGTGTTTTGTGTAAACAAAGACTGACCTAGTTTAGGCATTAAAGTGCTTCTGGCTTTGCATCCCAAGTGGAAAAGGGGGCTTTTGAGTTTATGGCCTGGCAAAAAGTGGGGTTTCTGCTAGCTGCTTGCCTTAAGATGTTCATGCCTTTATGCTCCTGTGTCCCCTCTCCCTGTTGCCATGACATGACATGCTGTGTGTCCATGCTGTGAACTGGGCAGGGGAATCCCTTAAGCTGTTGGAGCCAGCAAAGATTGTTCATTGGTGAACTGTGATGCAGGCAGTGTCGTGAAGAAACAAGGCTTTTATCATGCTGCTGCTTTTGTCTCTCAGTCTCTGCCTTTCCCTGTTTCCTGCCCACGATTACTTTTGAGGTTTATCAGATTTGAGCAGTTCTGACAAAGGGAGTAAGGATTTTCAAGCCTTCAAGTACTGAAAATGGGCAGGTGACTATGGGAGAGACTATACAACATGAAATCAACATCAGTATTAGGTAGCAGAGAATCTGTGGGAGCTGGAGGACTGATAAAGAGAAATACACTATGACGACTTGAACATCTAGAAAAACTTCCGTGGAAACTCATCTTGAGTGCTACGGAGTGCAATTCTGAAATGAAGATACAAGAAATCAGGTTTAGTAATTTCAGTGCTGGTGTTCTCTAATCTCTAATCTAAGATGTGCTGTCAAACTCTTCTAGTTAAAAAAAAGGCTAATAATAATATGATAGATACAATAATTTCAGGCTCTAGGTGCCACTAGATGGCAGAACTCCTGCATCTATTCTATGGATTTCTTTCTGTGTTTTGAGTTTTCACCTGAGTATATTGAAAATATTTTTCAGCTTTTGTGTAATGAGAATAGACATCAGTAGGCATGCTTACATGCTATCCTAATTGGGGTCGTATTTGCTGTTGTTGTGTATTGCAGAGGACTTGCAATACACTCTCCTTTCTCGTTCAGACTGCAACCCTTTCTGAAAAGCCTGTTACTCAAAGTAGTTGTTTCCATTTAGGTGCCAGTGCACAACTCTTCTTTCCCTGTTTCTTGGTTCTGTTGTTACTAGATGAGATATCAGGAGACAACAAAGTGATGTTTAAGAAGAATGTGTTGTAAGGAATACAGTGGCAGGAGCATGGAGATGGTGAATGATTTAACCTGCAGTAGAAGGTATGATTTTTAAGTGTTGGAAATTTAGTGTTTTCCAGTGACTCCTTTCTATTGGTGACATGTCTGTAGTTGAATAGTTACCAGTTGGAAACAAATGTGTATTGAAGGATACCAGTTAATGATTAGATTTAATAAAGTTCCTCTTCTCAGTGCTAGTCTTTGATGTGCTTGTCATCCACTTGTGGGAGATTATTTTAGATTCACTTTATTGCTGTTTTGACTTACAGAGCAGCTGGGGCGGTGGCTGAGTCCGAGAATAGGGTCATTCATTGCCTGTCTTTATTTACTAGTAGAGGGCTATGTAGGTAGTGGGTGTGGGGACATGATACATTCTGTAATTATTATGAATGTTTCCATGTTGTATTAACTGGTGCTCAGCCCTTATGTTAGGGGATACAATGTGACCAGGGCAGGAGACATCCACATCTTTGTTATGTACTTCGTAAGTACCCCATCTCTTTTAATGAAGACCTCTGAGTGGATGCTTAGTAATGACTGATAAATACTGAATGATAACTCTAAAAACAGCGTGGGTTTGTTTCTTTAGGTGCTGAATTTTAGAAACATCTAGATATTTCAGTTTGGAGTATTAAAATTTAATTGTCAGATTTCAAAGCAACTTGATTAGTTTTCAAAGGCTGTTAGGATCACTTAACAGAATGGGATACCTACTCTGAATTTTGTATACATTTGATGCTATGCTGCATGAGGACAGTTGAATACAGATATTTCTGATCACCTATAAAGAAATAGGAAGGCATGCCAACTTATTTCTTTTGTTGAGTAAATATTATTTAGTTTATAACTTTATTTTGCTCTTCTGAAATAATCGCATGAATGAGAATGACCTTTTGAATGTAGTGTCTTGGAGGAATTGTACAAGTCTCTCATTTCTCAGCAAGTCCAAATAGAAGTTCAAGTGCAAAAGGTGTTTTCTCATTTCAATTTTCTTTTAGTGCTACAGTCAGCTGTGCAGACTTCTTATTCCTTCACCATTCTACTACATATGCTATATCTGCTCCTAATTATCTCTTCCCCAGCTACCCTGCATCAAATCAGTCCTCTCCTCTGATGAACTTCTAGGCATGCCCACACCTATGAATACCTCATTCCTTCTCTCATCCTCTGTGGATCTGCTCTGAACAGTTAATCAGGAAATGCAAGTGCAGTTGCAACCACTCTCAAGCTCTTCAGTACCACTTTGGAGATGTGATACCAATGTTTAGAAACTTGTGTTCTTGGTGGTGGTAGATGTAACTTGATTCTATTCTGGACAGGGTTGTGGTTTTCTTGTTATGTTGCGTAGTTTTGTGTCTTTTAGTTTTGGTTTTTTGGTTGGTTTTCTTTTTTTTTTTTCTTTTTTTTTTTTTGTTTTTTTTGGTTTGTTTTTTTTTTTTTTTTTTTTTTTTTTTTTTTTTAAAAAAAGAGAAGATTTTAGGCTGTCAGATGCAGACAGTGTGGCCTTGCTGGAAAAGCTCTTAATTGGTACATGTGTCTAAAGCTAGTTTTTCTTTACTGTTTCTTTAAAATTACTAGTGTTTGACTGAAGAGTCTTTGTGAAATGTGTATGGGAACATTGAAGGAAGTACTGTGAAGGAAAGAAATTCAGCCAATAAAGTAGTTTTCAGGAAGGTGCTACTTTGGCTCTAGGTTTGTCATAGAAAGGTAAGTTGAAATAACAACCCCAAATACCAAAGTCTTCTGTTTTTAATTTAAATGTATTTTTAAAAATACACTACGCTGACAGAAATGCCTGAAGCATCTTGATGTTCAGAATTATGCATAGTTTCTCTTGTATCCTGTTCATGTCATCAGCTCCATTTAATTCCTACCTACAAACCAGTGCCACAGAGATCATTCAAGTGGTGTAAAAGCTATGGGTGTTTATGTATAATGTGCTTCCAGTTCTTCACCTCAAGTTATTATTTTGTACATCATACAGTATTTTGAAGATGATATTTCTTGAAAGTGTGAGGTTGTTTTTTTATCAGTTTATTTTTTTAAAAAATTTAATTAGAACTTGACATATCTTTAAAAATTATACATAGAAATCAATCTTCAGAAGGAAATTTGTTGACTCTGTGCTTTCCTGTGCCATATTGAAAATAGCTGATGTTTGGACTGTGGTAACTTGAGGGCTCCAGCGAGTGAGATCTTTGTGATTCCTGGTGATCTTACTACTGTCATTAAGCCTAGCATACTAAACTGGTGATGAGTGTTTGTACTGAGTAGGTGAGCAGTGATGCCTGAATGTAACATCCCAATTTTGCTGACAGTTTGGAAGTGATAGTGGCTTCTGATGAAGCTATTGCAATAAGGTAGAAAATAAACACTTTAAGCAAGCTTTGGAAGACTTCAGATGCTGAAGAGTGTTGGTGAAGGATGTTACTAAAAAAAAGCCATGAAAACAAACATAGTAGGCATGTGGACTCACTGAATATACTACAATTCCAAAGACAGCTGTGGAGTATGCGTTAAGAACTGCACTATTAGAGACAAAGGTGTGTTTTTGTCTGGTTAATGGGACTATGATTTATACTGAAGAGCTGTTCCCCTTTGTGGCAGAAGTCTTGCATGGCGTCTCATGGGTTTTTGTCTGAGAGGAGCTGGAAATCCGCTGTGAGGGAAAATGTATAATCCATCAGCCTTTGGTTTTATCAGACCTTGTTTTGGAGTATGTGAAACACTGTGTGATGTCTGCCTGTGAGATTGGGTGACATGCATGGAAAGAGGTTTGTCTTCAGAACACTGTTTTGTCCTGACGTACAGAGTTGTACTGAGGCTGTATAAGTGCAGAGAGCTTTATTTAGAAATTCCTAAAAGGATAATCCTTTGGTCTTTCTGAAACAAGATCCAGAAAGGACTGACAGTGCTGGTTTATATGTCCAGATTGTGGCTGTGGCTCAAATGAGTTTTCTGCCAACTTCTGTGTGAAGAAACGTGTTTTCATCCTTGTAGCTCTTTTTCTGTTTCACAGTAGACATAATTGATGACTGGTGTGCAAGTGTTTTAATTCTTCAATGTAGTTTGATGTGAGATTTTCTGCTTATTTATGAGAGTGTGTTTGGAGAGCAGTCCATTGGTCTGGTGTGTCTTGTGCCCCTTAGGGACCTCAGTGACTCTGGGCTGTTGGTTTCAGAGTACTGTGATTCTGCCTTGCTGAGAAGCAAGGCAGTAAAGTTCCCTAGGGACATCACACTGGATTAAGTGAATTAGATTTGGACTATGCAGCCAGTAGTTCTTACCAGCTCCAGCATGATCCTTTTTAGCAGGTGGATTAAGTCTATCAGCTCTGCAGTCCCTGGCTTCCATCAGTCTTGAGTCTGTGGATTCGTTGGCACTGGAGAAGGTAAGTCCCTTAAAAGGGAATTTTATTTGGAATAAAAACCCCTCATCAAAACTCAGCATCACTTTCAGTTAGTTTTGAGGAAGTAACTGTCAGACTTAGTGCTGTGTATTTAGAATTTTATCACTAACACTGCGCATGCCAAGTTGTCACAACTTGGGTCATAACTCCTGCAGAGAAGTGTTTTCTCAGCTTGACTTTTTGAGGCTCACAAAGTTCTGCTGGATCCAAAGGGATCACAGAGTACTCAAGAGCAGTATTGTGGGTCTTCCTCTTGTGGTCCTGCTGTGCTCTGTCTGGCCAGGGAGGGAGACAAAGAACAGGCTGCAGTTACAGTCTGTGAGCATCTGCAGAAACTACTGACAGATGTTTCTTGCTCATCTTGCTTTGTGGTATTTGGACTACAGCTGATACGAAGAACTGTGCAAGAACAGATGAGCCAAGCAAGAACCATGCCTTCCAAATGTTGTGAGACACTCTTCTTGTGTGTACAAAGGTGTTGACCTCCTTTGCAGAAAGCAATGGTGGAATTTTTTCATGTGTTGTAAGTGGTTGTTGCCTTCACTGCTCCATTAAGACTTGGCGAAAGGAATGTTAAATGTACATGTGTCTTATCTGTGAAACGATGAAGTATCTCTTTTACGGTCAGGTCCTACAAATTTCCCTCTATTGTTGTAAAGTTCCTAAATAGACTGTGGTTCTTAACATCCAAAAATGGTAACATGATTGAGACTTCCACTGTCTGTGGCTTGAGAAATTTGCAATTCTCAGTGTTCTGCAGTGAATGTTGTATAGGAGTGGAAGGAAAAATGACCATTGTCTGAGTCAAGTCACTCACCTGCTCCCATTGCAGGTCTTGACCATGTAGGAATTCAAATACGTTTCAGTTTTTGATTCTTAATCTACAGATCTTGAAATAACAGTTAAAAAGAGGGAAGCACATTAAGAAAATAATGATGGATCAAGAATTTAAGAATTCGGAAAGAGGGATGTGTGAAAAAATTGTTCCCAACTTCCTTTCTAGACATTGATAATGAGAGATTTTGGGTTTCTGATGCACACAGGGTTGAAACTTCTCAGTTGAAACTTCTCTGCGGAGGATACTGAATTTTTATCTTGCTATATTCCCATCCTTTTTGCCTGGAAAACAGGTGCTGAATCATGAGCAAGTGTTCTCTGGAAATTATGATATTGCGGCACTGCAGTATTTACTACTGAAGCTTCTGTTGTAGCAAATAAGAGTCGTTATAATCTATGTTACATTGTAGGTAGCTTGATTTGTAGACTTCCTCTTCTCTAGTCAAGAAATATGATGGTAACTGAATCTCCTCTAGTTTTCTTGTTCATTTTATCTATTATCGTTTTCTACCTGTAGTCACTTTCTTTTACATACTAACATTTGTGTTGACTTTTTCTTAGTTAGTGAAGGAAGATATTCTTACATTTCCCTTAATTCGCCTTTAGGGCTAACACTTCAGGGAGAAGCTCATTGTTCTCGATAATAAAATCCTTTCTTTTCTAGTCAAGACATCTGCTTTGTTCTGTGCTGTATTCTGCCAGAAACTGTGAAATGTTCCCACTTCAATATTATGCTAAAATTGCTCCTTGCTAATTGCATGTGGAAGTACAGAATAAGTTTATATCACTGTTTATCATACTTTTCTTTCTACACTCTCATGGTTAAGGGACCAAAAAAAATCCTAAATGTTATTATAGAGGTTAGTAATGAAAATTTGAAAATTATATCTGTCAAAAAAACCCCAACAATGAAAAAAGAAATCCCCAAACATCCCAGAACAAAGCAAATAACCCCCCAAAAATGCAAAACAACTCAAACAAAAAAACCCCCAACAAACCACAAACTGACAAAAAAAACACAACCAACAGTTGGAGAAGGTAGGATAGGGGAAGGAACTGCTGCCTTTTTCTTTCAAGCTCTTCCTTATAGGAAACAGATGGAGTCTAAACTGCATTAACTCCTATATTTTAACTGTGTTAATTCCCAGTACTTTGCTCTTGCATAGTCATGTTTGGATTCTCTAGTATTATGCAGCCTGCCTGTCTGCCAGTTAGATTTAATTAAAGAAAAAAAAAATCAATTTCCTTTATTTTCTTTAAGTTTCAGGTTATATAAGAAACAGGTTACTCTTCCTAGGGCAGCAAACATTTAACAAGTACCATGAAACCAAGTGCTCAGAGAGCTTCCTAACATTTAAATATGGTGGCAATTTCCTTAGTTGCAGTTTTCAGCTCAGAAACAGCCTCATTCTCATGCTTTTGAACATGCTTGTCCTTTTAACATGAAGACGAGCAACAAAAGTATTCAAAACTGACTCCTTGCTAATTCTCTTTAATTCTTGTGTGAAACATTTCTTTCTTAAGATTTAATTTTGAATTTTTGATATAACTTTATTAGTAATTGTAAGAGACTGCAGAGTACATTAGCTTTTCTGGTAACTTTTGGAATATGAAATATTTGATTTGAATGATGAATAATTCTCAATTTTTGTCTATTAAATAGTTCCCTTCCTTCCCCCACATGTTGTGGACAAATCTTTGCCAGTCTTAGTACTCATCTATAGTATTTCCATCACTGTTTGAGATCTTTTTACTCTGATGTGTTTGTACAGACCTAATAATTTTTTTGTAATTTCACATTCATCAACATTCCTATTATATTGTGCTCCCATTAGTTCTTAGTACCCAATAGTGATTCTATTTCATTTCATATTGGGAGTTTTCTAATTGTGTTTTGTTATAGCACACCAATGACTTTATTTACTGAGAATCCTGTTTGGTTTATGTATTTATGTATATAAGGTATATGATTTCAGATTATCTGTTTTATTCTTAACTGATATATTGCTGATTGAATTCTAAAATGTCAATTTTAAATAGTATCTTTTAAATAGTATACCTTAAGTCTCAGTTTAAAAAAAGGAAAAAAAAAAAGACTGTGTGTCCCTGTAAGATTTGAAAAGCAACACTAAAATATTTTTGAAGTAATATACTATTGTACTCAGCCTCATTCCTGTCTCTGCATTGCCTGCCTGTTGCCTTTTACTTTCAAAGCTGGTGGTACAGGTAAACACTTCAAAGATTGAGGAAGAGGATGCACTTGAGCTCCCCTCAAACCACTTTAGAGAGGAAGTACAACTGACTCATCAGTGAAATTGTCTATACAGCAAATGCTGGTAAGTGTACTAAATGAACTGGAAAAAAATTGTCTATGATATTTTAATTTTAGCAGTCCTGTAATAGGACTAAAGTGTTTAGATGAAAATGTATGTTTGCTTTTCAAGTTGAATGATGCTGAATTAATCATCCTGTCTTTAATATATCACTTCTCTTGTCTTGGATTTACAGTTGTCTATTTCTTTCAGATAATACAAGAAATTACTTTCCCTAGACCAACGCCTTTCTTGACTGGCTTTCTTTCCTTCAGTATATTTTCCCGTTCCTTTCACAGTAAGAATCTTTCTCAACACCAGCTCTATTTATCCACATATGATCTTAAAGCATTACTTTTTTGGCGGAGGAGGGAATTGTTTCCTAAAATGTCCATGGAAGCTCGTATGAAACTGTCTTAGATCTGCATTTAAATCTTGCTGATTATTTATTAACAATGTTGAGTGTTTGTTGCACTCAAACCATTTTGAATCCTTTTGTAATCAGATTTACTTTGTCTCTCTAAGATGTGGGGATACGTGAACTGACAATAGCTAGGTTAGTGTCAGCAGATTAAATTGTAATTGCTCTTGTCCATGTGCTTAGTTTAGTGCAAATGCAAATTAAAATTCATAAATTTAGCTGGAATTTGCATTTGGGACAGAGTGATCACAGATCATCTGATAAATGCTAGCTTTTTAAGGCAAGGTAATACTAACATGGTTTAGTTGTGTCCTTGGTATCACTGGGAGTAGAAATTTAAAGTTTGACTATTATTATCCATCTTTGATTTCTGCTCTCATGTTTGTTTTATACAGTACTGCTGCTCTAAATTAAAAATACTTTTTTTGGTAAGCCCAAGAGGCCCCTTCAGTAATAAAATAGATTTTTCTAACTTCTTTTAGAGAAACTTTCCATGTGGTAATTTCCTAGAAACATTTTCACAAGGCATTTTCCAATGCTTTTGGTTTTGTTCGTTCTGAATTAGTCCTCCCTGCCCTACCCCCTCCTCCCTGCCCTACCCCCACCTCCTGCCTGCAAAGTTCCTAATACACTGTTGACTCCAGGGGTCTTCAGACCTATACTTCTGAGTAGGTTCTGATTTAGATGTTCATTTCACTGACTGAAAAATCTTGTGCAAATTATACTTAGAGCATTATGATTGTATCCCAGTGAGACATAGAATTTTTGTGTACTTTAATTTTTTCTGTCCTTTTTTGGAGGGAAGCTGCATTTAGTAGGCTTTCCATCAGTGGAGGCTGGAATTACAATTTCCCTTTAGTGTTTTCAAACATGATTTTTGATGGCTTGAGTGACTGTATTTTAAGCAAATCAGTGCTTGCTTATCTTACAGACTTTGCTTATGTTAACAAAAGCAAAAATGCTTTCTGAAATACTAGTTGCCCCCTCAGCCATACAGCTGTTGAACATTCTCAATAGCATTTTACTCAGTTCATACTTTTCCGGTGCTGCCATCCCTGGTAAAGTTTTACCATGTTATAATTATGGATGTAGCTAATAGAAGCAAACAGGCTTTCTCAGGCAATTTTTTTTATTAAACATTGATGGAAACATTTGTTAACTACAGTAAGGACTGAAGTAAATGCTGTGCTGTCTCGTGGTAGTATTTTGGAATTTAAGGCTCTAAGGGGCTTTCATAATTCGATAGTTTTAATTAAGAGACAGAAAAATTCCAAGAACAGAACTTAAAACCTTCTGTTTGAATATGAAGAGGTAAATGCTACTTGACAAAAGTTCAGTTTTATGAACTGCTTCTGTTCAGAAATGCCTATCTTCAAGAAGAAGAATGATATCAGACAAGTATCAATGTGTGTATATGCTATAACATTGTGCAATGGGACTGGAAACTGAGATGGGATAGAATAAAAAATGCAATAATGCCTGTTGATGGGATCTTTGACAAAGAAACAGGAAGAGGCATGACCAGGAATTGCATGGTTTAGATATGAATAAAGAAACTGAATAGATTATACAGTTGACAGCTTAAGGTCTGGTTGAGCATCAAAGAGGAGAGATTGAGGTGTGGTGGTAGCTGGTGTGGTACACAAGAAGGTCTGGGAATGGAAGTAACAAAAGAGATGTTAACAATATAACTGAAGATGATCACTGAGAAAATGTGTAAATTATGTGCAGCTTTGAGAAGAAGAAAAGGGAGAAGGTGAAGAAGGCAGTCACTAAATAAGATTCTAACTCTGTAGATGTAACTAGGTCTTGAGAAGGCTGCCTTGCAAGATGCTTGTGCTGCATGAAAGCAGATGAGCAGAATGGTTGTCACTGTGAATGGAAGAGTGTCACTCTTCTTAAGGAAAATTGTTTTACTGGATGATGAGATGAATCTGCAGGGAAAGTACAGAAGATACAAGTGAGCAAAGTGAAGAGTATTAATTCTCTGAGGCAGAAGGGCAGATGTGGATTTGGAATTTAAAGGTTCGCTTTGCTTTTGATTTTGACAGAAACATGACATCTAACAGAAGCAAGTGATACCGCCATCCTGGAAAGTCATTGTAGTGTTAAATACCTGTTGAAGGGCTTTTGGCAGCCTGATGGTTTACGAATGTGTTCAGAGAGCATTCGATAAGATAGATACTGTGCAGTGGCAAAGTGTACTCCAGCAGGATGAAAAACCACAATATTGCTCACTTACAGCCTTGTTTTTCTGGGTCAACACATATGTGTGAAGAAATGCTCATTGAGTTATTGAAAATAATTTTATATTGATGAAGGGAGTGGAGGTGCGTGGGGAGTGGAGTAGCACTTTAAGCAACTATTAGAGATATTGGTTAGGTGTTTGCCTGAAGGTGTTTTGTGCACTTCTCCAGTGTTTCTCATATAGTACCTACTGTGTCAAGATTTTTGAATGCATAGGGTTAAATTGTTAGTGCCCTGGGGTATTTTTTTAAGCAACTGGGCTTCATGTTTAATGAGATGTTTTATTCAGCTTTGAAGTTTGGGAGGTATTCAGCTTCTGGCTTCAAGCTGAACTTTTAGCTCCTCTTCCATGCTGGCTAATTCCACATGTAAAGGTTCTCCATTTTCTCTAGAGATGTTGGTTGTGTTTGAATGGGAGGAGGATAGGGTACACTTCTACATTTATTCTGGTCTTACACAAGCTAAATGCTTGTTTCATTCCTCATTTAATATACTTCCTGATTTTCCTTTGCTGTGTTTTTTCTGCTCGTATTTTGCTGGTAAAGGTGTCACCGTAATTTTCATTGTGTTTTTTTTTTTTTTTTTAAGCACTTTCTGAAAAACACAGATACCAAAATGTAGACATCTGTTTCCATTTTTGCTGAGAAATGAAACTAACATTTTCATGGAATGAGAATGGTTTGGATTGGAATGGACCTTCAGGCCAACACCCCTGCCATGGGCAGGGACACCTTCTACTAGGCCAATTTGCACAAAGTCTGATTTCAGCCTGGCATTGAACACTTCCAGGGATGGAGATCCGCAGCTTCTCTGGGCAACCAGTTCCAGTGCCTCACCACTCTCACAATAAGAATCTCTTCCTAATATGTAATCTAAAGCTACTCTCAGTTTAAAGCCATTCCCTCTGCCCTGTCTCTATATGCCCTTGTAAATAGTCCTTCTCCATCTTTTGTGAAGAGGCCCTTTAGGTACTGGAAGGCTGCAATTAGGTCACACTGAAACCTTCTCTTTTTCCAGATTAAACAAACCCAGTTCTTTCAGCCTTTCTTCACAGGAGAGGTGCTCCATCCCACTAATCATCTTTGTGGCCCTCCTCTGGACTTGCTTCAACAAGCTTATGTCCTTTCTGTGCTGGGGAACCCAGGGCTGGACACAGCACTCCAGGTGGGGTCTCACAAGAGCAGAGTAGAGGGCCAGAATCACCCCCTTTGACCAGGGGTACCATGCTGCTTTCGATGCAGCCCTGGATACAGTTGGCTTTCTGGACTGAAAGTGCACGTTGCCAGCCCATCTCCAGCCACTAATCCACCAGCATCCCTCAGCAGGGCTTCTCTTGATCTGTTTGTCCCCCAGCCTGTATTGATACTAGGGATTTCCCCTACCCAGGTATGGCACCTTGCACTTGACTTGTTGAATCTCATGAGGTTCCCGTGGGCTCACTTCTCAGGCTAACATTTTGAGTTACCCCCTGTGAATATACCCTCCAGGAATACTCCTTGGCAATCTGCAGAGACTCCATTCCTTCAACTTTTTCACCTCAGTTGGGATGTTGTCTGAGCCATATTTACCTTGAGTGTACTGAGCTTGATGGGTGTCTCAAGTCAGTAATTCAAACAGACTTCATCGAGGTGATTTCTTTATTTGGCATACAGGATGTTTCCTGTGGTTTAATTTATTTTATCAAATAATAAAAATTTTTCTCATTAACTATTTTTTCTCCTTTCACCCCTCTTTCATAGATAGCTGTACTTGCTGGATACTTACAACTGGATGCAACATGCTGTACAGAACTAAAATAGAAAAAGCTATTTTGAGGTTTTGGACTTATAGAATAGTTTCTGTAATGTAAATGGTAATGTTCTGATAGTAAAATGGGACTGTCCTTAAAAACTTAATATCATTTGTGGGATCAGTGGACTATTTTCAATTCTCAGCTCCTAAAAGAGGCAATTTCAAAAACCTTATGTAGGGAACCTTGTAAAGAAGTTAGCACCAGGGAAAGTTGAACCTCAAATAGAAAGGTGATCTCATTCTTGTTTTCTCTCATCACTTTATGTATCATCACATCAAGCTCTTGTCTGTAGCTAAGTTTTTATACCTCGAAGTTCCACAAAGATAGAGTTTCAAATGTGATAATGCCAATAAATTTGGCAGCTGAGATGCCTGACACTTTTACCTCAAAATAAACCCAACATGTTTTTTGAAAGAACAGTTGTAATACTTAGAAAAGGCTTGTTAGAGGCATGAAATCTTTTGACAACTTTGTCACATGTCCTCATTTTAGACAGGTAAATTGTCTTATAGCTGCTCACGCAGTTCCTAAACCCAGTGTTTTGCACTAGTCAATACACTTTACATTCCTCCTCTTCAAAGACTTCTTCTGAGAATAGATTTTTTTTTTCCCCTTTTTACAAAGATTAGATAAATTTTTAAGATACTTTCATAAATACTAATGAAAGGGATAGGTAAGTACAACATGCTTGTCCAGGCCCTTTTTAAAAAGTTATGTGCATATAATGTAATCAAAGAATGTACAGGCAGAATAACGGTATAGGATGGATTTTATGCATCAATCCTTGGTTCAGTCTCTCTCTGGAGGTTGCATAAGTAGAGAAACATAAGTCCTTTCATATCCTTTGTCTTCAAAAGACAGTATATAATATACCTAAATACTGCAGATAGTTAAAGGGTTTTTTCCTAGTAGCACATGGTCTTACCCTGGAAAAAGCAGTAAGTGTCTGCAATAACAATGAAGTTCTATTCCTGTGTAACTTGCTATGCCCCATTAAGCTTCAGTGGTTCTCCTAGTGTTTAGACTGCACGGGTTTGGATGGATGCCTCGAGTGTGCATTTGGGCTCCAATAACTGCTTATAGCAATCTTTCTTTTCTTTCTGATTTCTTTAGCAGAGGTTCCTATTTAAGAAATGTGTGGCAGGGGAGAGAAAGAGAAATCAGCAAGCCATCACTTCTCTCCAGCCTCCTAATGCCTCAAGCATCTACTTTCCATAGGCATCCCTGCTATGGAAGTGTGGCTGAGATAGAAGTACAGAGACTGTTACTTCCCCAATGACCTTGATTGATAATTCTTTTGCTTCCTGGTAGGTGGGAGCCATAACGCTTAGTGTAAGGACTCTGTTGTAGGCTGGAGGAAGAGGAAGACTGCAACAAACAGGACAACTGGTAAGTAACATTGTTCCCACTCCCATAAAAGTCCTGAGCAATATGTGGTGATTGTTTTGGAAAAAATAATTGATTCTGGATGAAAATGTGTCAGTTCCTGAGGCTTCCTAGAAAACTTTCTATATTACGTAGTAAATATATCTTAAACTCTCATGGGGTCAGAGTAGATAAGCATAGTTGAGAGTGCAGAGTAGTCTCAATATGAGAGGCTTTAGAGTAGAGGGATTTTCCATCTCCAGAATATTTCTGGATTAAAAGTACTCAAAATCAATGTGAGGAAGTGTATTAGAGATGCAAAGTTCACCCTCAGCAAAAATTATCTGTCAGATGAAAGCGCATAGTTTCCCTGTAAAAGGAATAAAGGCATTTCAAGGCTATGTCTACTGTTTGTCATCTTGGTGTTGCAGGCAAACACGTTCATTAATTGATTGCCTCTAATATGTGTTCAGGATGATGTGTTTCATTCCAGTACTGTTTTAAATTAAAATCTTTAAGATTTCTGGGTGATGGTATGATAGGCTTGAGGATAGACTAGTTGGTGTTTGCATGTTGGTATCAGTAAAGCCCATAGCATATGAGCTTGTAACCAGAGGAAGAGAAGTGTGAAATAGTGACAGCTACCCATCTTGTCCATCTGTACTTGGACAAAATGAGTGGTACGACTTACATTCAGTATCTGTTGCCCTTTGTGTAGCCTTGCAGAACAGGTGACTTCTTAGTGCTGTATAGTGAAAATGATTAGTTTTATGTACAGCATCAACACTGCAGCTCTTTTTCAGTGTTGATTTTCAATGGAAAGTGGATGAGTGTGATTATTGTGTGAGAGCTAGTGTTAAAAATCACTAGAAAGATTTCAGGAATTGCCCTGATTGCCCTCATCTCCCTAATAAGTTTTATAAGGCATTAAATGGAATGGTAGCGCATAGGGAAAGATCTGGTCACAGGAAACTGTGAACAGTACTGTGTTTTACAAGTAAATTTTGCAGGTGTAAGCACAGCAGCAGGTTGTGGAATGCTCATTCATCAAACAGTGTTTGCCATCCTTCTGAGTAAGCAATGAGTTGGGGTAAATTTGTGTTTTCAGAGTGGAAGCCTCCAGAAGGCCTTGGACAGAGTTGGTTATGCTGACAAAGAAATCTGCTTAGGCAGGTAATTTTTTGCAGTATTTGCTGAAATTTGCATGATGATAGAAAAGATGCTATGTGCAAAGCAAATGAAAGGGGTACAGATGGATTACAAATGCAGTACTGCATGAGTTTGCTTTAGGACCTGGAATATGCAAGGATAAATATTCCTTTCTATAGAATAGAATAAAAGATTGTTATGAATTAAAATTGCGCTCCCTTACATCTTTAACAAGAATGGGACACATCAGAGGATGGAGACACACTTCGTTTGTTACTGGGCTCTTTGTTAAATATGTAAATATAAGCTAACCTTGTAATCTTTGCAAATATCAAACTTGCTTGACTTCTGGTTAAGCTGAAACATTGACTTCATAGTTTTACTTAAAAAATTAGTTCACGATTTGTTATTTAATAGTTCCCTTGGTTTTGCCATCAGCTTTTTCAAGCTAGAGTTAATTTTGGCAATGTTATGGTGCTGTCACAGATTTTCACTTTTATGGCCTTGAAACCGTACTAGTGTCTTAAAAACATATTAATACTTAATCAGACTTTCCTAACTTCAACTCTGGATATATGTAGTCTGGTAGCTCAGCAAGCATAGGAAGAGAGAATATAGCGAGCTTTTTGTAAGTGGCAGGGTTCCTTCTAAGCCCTTTGAAATACAAATATTTTCTGCTCCAATTTCTTAATCTGAAAAAACACTATGTATCTCTGTAGAGCTTGGTGAAAATTGAACAGTGCTCATGTATTTTAGTATCTCTAATAACCAAGGCAGGTGAGGCTAAAGGGCCAGACTTGTTGGGATTCTAAAGAGAAATGGAGTTATCCCATATCTGATTTTAGTGGACAGTTTCATTTTAGTGAGGTTATTGGAGCTGGAAAGAAAATAGTGGATTAGTACTGAGAATTTCTTGGAGCTATTAAAAGTCATAAGCTTTTAACTTCTATATATGTTCAGATGCCTGGAAAGAGAAAGAAATATTTTGGCTATATGTGTCAGATAAAAGGTGTGCTAAAGGCTGGGCTTAGCCCTTAGTTTGCTGTAAGTTATACAGAGACTCTTTCATGAACAGTTTCTCTTGCACTAATGTTGCTGTGAGGATGTCCAGTAGTCGTTCTGGCTAGAAACACCATTGGCTTCTGCTTTGATATATCTTGTTAGCAGCCATGCCATGTTACCACTTCTGATTGGGAGTGAAGGGCCTGATAGTCAGCCTCAAGAAGCAGCAAACTGAATCAATGTAAGACAGGTCCTTCTTGTGGAAAAGCAGTGTTTCCACACCCTGACAATGTCTGAGTTTTCCTCTCAAAGGAACTATGAATATAATGAGTAATTCTACTTATGTGTGAAATTTCCTATATGGAGATATCAACAGACATTAACTACAGAATAGTGTATGATGTGATGTGGGAGTGCCATACTTACTGATAGACCATTGTGTGCACAGGGAGCCATTAGCCATCTGACTAAAAATTGATAGCTTTTAGGTGATTATAGCTAACAGTAGTTGTTATAAATTATGCATGCACCTTATAGAGAAAGAAAATCCTCCAAGACCAGTAATGGTTTTAAATGTGTATCATGCTTAGAGTGAGGGAGAAAACACAACTGGTTAGTTAAGAAAAACTTCTAGAATTAAAGATGAGTGTTTTTTTGGAAAAGGCACTTAAAAGCACTTGTTGATTGATATGGAACCAGACATACTGCAATGTGAATTAAAAAGAACTCAGAAAAACCCAACCATGAAATCTTCAGTGATGACGCATGCAGCCAGCTTCTTAAGAAACTAGGAATGCTCACTGTAACTAATACATTGGGCTGAAACAACATTTGTTCAAGAAAAATCTGGCATATAATGCATAAGACTATTTAGAGCTAAGAAGTAAAAGTAACGGAAGTAATACACTTTCCAAGTGTAGTGTTTTCAGGCTGCTTCCCAAGCACACAAGTTTGGTGTTTGACCACCCTCCTATGAAGAACATTTTCCATATATCGAACTGGAGTGACACTTTCTGCAGTTTGTGACCCTGCTGTGCTCTGTCTCCTGCTGGGCACTTCTCTGAAGAGTTGTGTGCTGCCTTCTTTGTAGCTGCCAGTCAGGCACTTGGAGTCAGCAGTTAGAGGACCAATGCCACTAAGGGGGTCACCTGCTGTCATCAGGGCTGTGCTTTAAGGCTGGTAGTCTAGCACATCATTGCCTCACCTTACAGTCCACCTATGCAGTCTATTTGTCCCTTTTTTGGATACAAAGGTGGGGGCACCCACATTTAAAGCCTTGTTAAAGTCAAGGTACATGACATCCGCTGCTCTTCCCTCATCCACCAAACCAGTCATTTTGTGGTAGGCAGTGATGAGGCATAATTCAATCAGTGGTGGCTGTTCAGAGTCGCTTATTTCATGTACCTAGAAGTGGCTTCCACAGTGACTTGCTTCATGTTCTTCTTGGGGACTCAGGAATTCTGTAAATCCAGTTTACTCTTACCTGTCTCCAACTTTTACCTTTCTCAGTCCTGACATAGTCCTTCATCTTCATGAATGCACAGTGGCAGAGACCCAGGAGGGCTGACAGTAGACTGTATCAGGAAGGACTGAGGCAATGAAGACAAACAGTAACAGCCTTCCCCATGTATTTTTATTGCTAGCTCTTCCTTCCACTGGGTAGCTGCTCTTGCTTTCCTTAATTTTTTTTGTTGTCGGGTGTTTTTTGTTTGTGGGGTTTATTTTGTTTTGGGGTTTTTTGTTACCAGTGTAGCCTGCAGAAGTCCTTGTGGCTTTTATCCTCGCTAGCAGTATCGCTGTATTTCTCCCAAGTAGCCCAGCTCCACTTAGACTTTATTTTGAGTTTGCATACAGCCAGGAATTCCTCATTCAGGAAGTGTCTGGGAAAGGTTGGTTTTCCTTTAGCTGTTCAGATTTGGTTTACCATGTACTGAATACACAAACTAGTCTACACAGCAGACTGAGGAAAACCTTTTTTTACAAGGACAACAAATTCAAAGAAATATTTACAGGGGTTAACTCTCTCTCAGGTATGCAAAAGGCAGGAACAAGGCTTTTCCAAAATTGAAGTTTCAATGAAAGGCATTATTGTTGTCTGTCTTTGTCCCCAAGATATTGTGATATGATGAAGTTCCTTGATGAAGTTGTATGGAGAAAAGTATTCATGGTCAAAGTACACATAAGAGCTTTACAAATGCAACATTTGATAAATTTTATCTGTAAAACTTTAGAAAAAAAAAAAAGGAAAAAGACCAGACAAGGAGCATTTGAGAGTTTCTTGCTTAGTAGCAGTCCCAGTTGAATTGGGTTTTGGCACTGAAAGAAATTGGTTTTATTCCAGCACGGTTGTGAAAATCTGGGAAAGAAAATTGCCATAGTTGTCTATAATTTCAAGTCTCTTTTCATGCTTTCCTAGTAAATTGAAGCATTCAGAAAGTTTTAATAACTGCTTTGAACAGAAAATGTGCTACATACACTATGAAGGCCCTTGAGAGTGACCCTGTGCCTCGGTCTGTGACTAATAAACACTGCAGGGCAGAGCAGCACTTCCCACAGTCAGTTCCTCAGCAGAAGTTTCTGATCAAAGCATCTTTGTGAGGTTTCTCCTATGGAGATTTCTCACCTTGTATGTAGACTTGAGGGCAGGATTTTGTGCTTTGTAGCTCTTCTGCCCCTTGATTTTTGCATTAACTTGGTGATCTAATAGCCTGCTCATTGTTTTTGTTGGCTATAATTTACTGCAATGTCATGTTTTTCATACTTGCTCTTAGGTGATGGAAGTTGTATAGGTGGGTCATGAGTCATATATTATTAAGCAATATAGTATGGGTGGCAAGGAGATTGAGTTTGTTTACTTTGATCTTGGTGTTTTTATAATGTTGACAATTATTCACACTGCTCTTGAGGAATATTGAGTAATTAACACTAGCTTAACGCAGTCTTATTAATATAATACAGTAGCACTTCAGTTGCACCAGGAACTGAAATAGAGGTATTGGGAAATGGGGAAAGTATAATGAAAGGCAATACCAAAAGCTGGAATATTGAATGTTGGAGTACCAGTGTATTACAGTACTGCATCACTTTGATAGAGTAGGTTTTTGTATTGCAGTCCGAGATCTGGGAGTGGTAATAAAATGTGTGTTTATTAAAGCTTCCACATGATTATGAATTGTGCAAGAAATAAAGAATATGTATTCAAAGAAACTAGGAACATATAACAAGCTCTTCACAGAAAATTTCTGTCCATACTGTTTATATTTTAGGGGGAAACAAAAGAGAAAAATTTGAAATGTTTATTAAGGGGGGCAGGGGGAGGAAGACTAAAACCTGATCAGTTAATGAACTGATGTAATGACTGAAAGTCTCTTGGGATACAGCTGCAAAGGCATATTGAATTTAGAGCATTTGATGGTCTCTTTAAATTAAATAGCTGTTACATTCTTGAGCAGGGATAAGAGATTTTCCCTGAAGCTCTGCAGAGAATCAAGGTTTCTATCTTCTTTCCTTTGCTACTTCTTCCTATTTCCACATATATATACTTTACATCTATTCATATTGAGATTTCATAAATAGACATTTTAGGTCTGAAAACTCAATTGTTAAAATTTCATGTATCTCCTGCTTTTTGTAATCAGTCTCTTATAATGATTTCTGCACAGAGAAGTATATACAGATTTCTGCAGTTTCAGAACTCCCTGTTTTTAAAATAAGTGTGTTTAAATATAGGTATCAGTCATATTTTTAGGATGTAAAGGAACAGTTTATGCCTGTAAATCTTTCTGATTTGGACTGCAACATAGTCAGATCTAGCAGTAACATACAGTTTATTTTTACTTAAAATGTCCTTAAAATTTAGTTTTTCATGCAGTTGCATTACTCGTTAGTTATAAATTCCTACTTCTACAGTTTCCTAACAGGAATCCTTGAGAGCTTAATTGGTAATTGTTTTTAAATCATACTCCAATTCTTAGTTCCTAAATTTTTTAAGGCATATTTATGAATAAAAGGAGAAATGTTTTCAGCAGCAAGTGGAATGTTTTTGGGATGACAAGCCAAGAAGCAATGGAGAAAACACTTAGGACTAATTTTAAGGATTCTACTACTAAGTTGCTAATCAGATGAGCTTACACCTTGTGCTACAGTACAAATGTGTATAGTGCTGCCTATTACAGGTTTGACTCTGAAATATTAGAAATTAATGAAACACAGGCACCTGCTTCCTGGAAATTACTCTAAAATAAGAGGATTACAGTACTTATAAGGGAATTCTGAAAGGTCTTACATTTGGAGCAGTAGTTCCAATAGGATTATTAATTATGCCTGATCTCATAAGTAATTTTAGTTTGTATAATTCAGTATACTTTTAGGTTACAGCATTTTCCAGTACCTGATTCTTGTACCTTTAGCCAGGAGATACCATCCACTCTGACCTCTAGTTTAAAATTGCAAATATAATTTTACCCAGTGAAATTTATCTGAAAAGATGAATAACAAGGTGATTTATGTGCAATAACCAGTGAAAATACTCAAATGCAGTACACACTCTAAACCACAGCACTCTTTTTCTTACTCTTTCCTAAAGAAACTTTAAACTGAAATTCACACCTCACTCCAAGATGAAAATGGGTGTTCAGGCTATTTGTTTTTAGATTATATAATAAAAGCAAGGGTGCTGGATAAAAAGTTGCATGTTAGTAATGTCAAAACTTGACCTCAGAATAATTTTAACGTTTTGGAAAGAGAAGCAAGGATCCTTTCTGTACGTGCTGTAATGAATTTTCCGGTTTGGATGCCTTGAGATAGAACTGGCCTGTTCGATGCTTACAGTAAGTGTCCCAAAATACCAGATTTTTCACTTTAAAAATCGGTTATTTAAAAGTAAAAAATACAACTTAAGTTGAAGTGTGTACCACAAGAACTCACATCTGCTTGGTGAAACATTAACATTAATGGTTTAAAATCAGAACTATCTGTCTGCCAGAGATTTGTTTTGCAACCAGGCAGTTTTCACAGGCTTCCTGAGTCACAGAAAGCTTTCCCAAATCGCCTCCTAGACTTTGTCTTTTTCACACGGGTGACTTGTTTGTTCACCTGTTGTCTGCCTTCTCAGAGATCTCTTACGCACTGGGATCCTGGGCTAGCTGTGTCTCAGCCTGCCTCCTCTCCCATCCTGGGACTGCAGCAGCTTTTCCTGGCAGAGTATCGTTAGCTACCTCCAGGGAAAGGGATGCTTTTTTCCATCTTTTCATAAGATCTCACCTGAAACAGTTCAATAGCCTGAGTAAAGCAAATATGCAGTCTTCTTCAAGGCTATTCACCAAATAAAGTGTGTCCCTGAGTATAATGTTCTGCTCTGGAGATACCTATGCATGTTCTGAAGTACCTGACTTCAATATAGGAAGAGCATAGCTGTCTTTAGTGACAACTTGACAGGTTAATCTGTAGTCTGCTGTCTCTCCTTTCTCTCTGATGTGTCTGTATGGGAATCTGGCAGAATTCTCCAGCAGCCATGGTCTGACTTGGCTCACTACAGTGGCCCCACAGTATTCCAGTTTATGGTTCACCACAGGGTAGATAGTTTGTGGTGAACCGTAGGAAGTCTGACTTGAGACCATCACCAGCTGCTGTTCCCAGTGCTGGTACAGCTCCAGAGACAGGAAAGAGTACTATTGCAGGGTGGTACAAATAATAAGGCCACAGAAATGACATAAATCTAAAAATCAGTTATCTAAAATAAACCACATCTTTTTCTGTTGTGATTTTTCACTACAGCTGTGTAATAATCCACTCCCAAATCTTCTGTTTCTGAAGAACATTTTACTTTCACAAGGAATTAGCATCTTAAGCCAAAGCCTGAATTTTCCTTGTGGCTATTACATATGAGATGAAGTCCCCGCCAGCTTCTCCTGTGCTGAGAACTTCTGTTCTCTTTGTTAGGCATAGTCAACCATTCTGGTTTCCTTCCCTGTCATCTATCATACTTTATCAAAGTGCATACTTACCAGCTGGTTTGGGATGACAGCTTAATTTTATTGAAATTTAGCTGATGTGACTAGACAGGAATCTTGAATTATAAAAGACAACAATTTTAATATTAAATCATCAACATAGTCTAGTGCTAGTCATATGCTCATGAATAGTTCTTTCACTTTGTTTTACCCACAGTACATATTAAAATGGTTATTGTTAGTTGTAGTAATTGAGTAAAACAGTTAAATACCTTGATGAATGTGGCTTGTAATATAGACAGACTGTATTTGGTTGTGGATTTTGAAGGAGCGTTACTCTTTTTTTTTAAGGACATTACTGTGATGTATGCCTGGATGAACATCTCAAATTGCCTTGTGGGCTATAGAGATTAAAAACAAAAATCTTTTTCTATTCAACTTATACAGAAGGCAAGCAAAGGATACCAACAAATGTGTAACTGCAAAGAAGCAGTGAAAATTTGGTTAATGTGGAGGCTAGCATTGTAATGGTAGTATTGCCAAGATTTGTATGTGGTATCTTAGCAAGAGCTTAATAAGGATCTAAGGACAATGACACTGGGACACTCTAGTAATCTGAGGATGGCAGTTGCACTTTTTGTGAGACTGACCATTTGTCTTTCAGCCTCCCTCTGTGTCATCTTTAGTTTCTCTGTTTTTCCTTAGATTACTGTTGCAGTGAGACAGGATTAGCATATCTGGATAATTATGCTACTTAATTATTAAGTAGCAAAAAATACAGGTAATTTTAAACCAGCTTGCTTTTACAGGGCAGTGAGCTAAAGCTGCTGGCCCTAGGTATTGGTGTTAGAATATGCATTCTGCTTGTTTTCTTTTTTTACTTGCTTTTAGTGTATAGTTTTCTTCAGTACTGTGAATACATTTCAGGGAAATTAAGGTAAAATAATGTTCTTTCAGAGGTGTTTCTGTTTGGATTTTTTTTGTTCAAGTACCTTGCTAATGATAACTAGCTTGTGCTCTTAGGAAGAAGTTTCTAGATGTGTCTGTAATATTTTTTTGAACTGGAAAAGTTCACTGTACCTTGTAAGACAACTTCATTGTACTTAGTGTATCAAGACAAGTATTATGGTTGTTTTTCTTACCATTCTGTAATAGGAGAAAAGGTCCCATTAAATGAGGTGAGCATGTGGATTTGAAAGATGAAGGTATCACAAGTCTAGAACCTGCAAGCTAAAGTTTAGAAAACAATTTCATTAATGTTAAGTCTGGTTAAACTTCAGGTTTGTTTATTTTCTTACTTCTTGCCGTTTTAAAGTCAAGATCTACCTTGGCTTCAGTAAGGCTTTTACCACTGCCTCCAGTAAGAGCCTCATAGAGAAGCTCATGAAGTGTGGGCTGGATGAGCAGATAGGGAGGTGAAAACTGGCTGAATGGCTGGTCCACAGAGATCAGTGGTCCAAAGCATGGATGGAGTGTGGCAACTGGTCTACCCAGAAGTCAGTACTGGAACTAGTCCTGGTGAACATATGTATTAATGATTTGATGATGGTTCACAGGGTATGTTCAGCAGATTTGTTAATGATGCAGAACTGGGTGGAATGGCCAGTACACCAGAGGGTCATGCTTCCAATCCATATGGACCTCAACAGGAGCCTTGTGATCAACAAAGAGGAGCGCTAAGTTCTGCATCTGAAGAGGAAAAGGCCCAGGCACCAGCTGGAGGCTTGCCCAGCTGGAAAGCAGCTTGACAGAAAAGGCTCTGGCTGTTCTGGCGACTGTAAGCCAGCACTGTGTCCTTGCAGCAAAGAAGGCTGATGGTGACCTGGGACTGCATTAGTTTGTTGCCATCAGGTGAAGGGAGGTGATCCTTGCCCAGTACTTAGACCTGATGGGGCCATACCTGGAGTGCTGTGTCCAGCTCTGGGCTTTCCAGTACAAGAAAGCCATGACACAGCAGAGTGTCCATCAAAGAGTACAAAGACTATCAGTGACTGGAGCGTTTCTTCCATGAGGAAAGGCTTAAGATAGCTGTGACTTTTCTGCCTGTAAAAGAGAAGGCTCAGGGGGATCTCTACAATGTATATAAGTACCTGAAGGGAGAGTATAAAGATGATGGAGCCAGTAGTGCCCAGTGACAGGTCCAGAGGTAATGGTCACACACTGAAACACATGAGGTTCCCTCTGAGCATCAGGAAACACTTCTTCACTGTGAGGATGACCAAGTGCTGGCACAGGTTAACCAGAGAGGTGGTGGAGTCTCCATCCTCAGAGATACTTGAAAGCCATCTAGATGTGACCTTGGGCAGCCTGCTCAGGATGGCCCTGCTTGGGCAGGGAGGTTGAACCAGATGACATCTTGAGGTTCTGTCCTGTCTGAATTATTCTGTGATATGTGAACTAGGACACTGCAATTGCACAAAAACTTTTTTTTTTAATTAAAAATGTGCCTTTTAGAAAGGTAGTTAACTGTCAGTTTGTAATGTGATTTTTATTTGAAGTTTTTCACCAAATTGAAGATATTTTTATTACCTGTATGGAATAGTTAAGTAAGATTCTGGGACTTGAATTGCTCAGGTTAGAAATTCAGACCTTGTGCATTTCTGTCTTCCTGATTTAAATAAAATAATACTACTTGTCAATATCTGTAAGGAAGGCATGTGCTCCAAACAAAACTTCTCCTCATATAGTAATATTTTAGCAATGTACACTCATGCCTTAGACACAAAGCTGTTCTATGGAGGGGAAAAAGAAAAAAAAAGCTTACTTACAAGGGCTTTTATGGTCTCCACCACAACTGTGAACTTCAGTATAGCTCTTCAAGGAACAGGATGTGTAATATGTGTTGCTTGGCTGAAAAAGGCACAGTGTTTACTGCAGGGAAAATTTCCTAGGGTAGGCGTGTAAGACAGGAAGGCACTGCTGGATCATGCTCTTTCCTCCTTTGAACATGAAGTCTAATGATTGTTGTCAGTGCAGCTTTAAAAATAAAGCCTTAAGGGTTTTGCTTTTTTGGAAGAATTGTAGACTGATAGAAATAACATCCAATTCAGAAATTGGAAAAATGAAACTACATGCTTGAATTTCTTATGTTTTCTTACTATGCTTCCATCTTAATATCTTCAAACTGCAAGGGTTCTACTATATAAAAATATTAATGCTACATTCTTAAATAAATGGTTACTTCAATAGTGATATTAAAATTACACAGTATTGCAGGAAAATTTTGACTTGGGGAAAAAACCTACTCTTTGTGGTGTCTTACCTCATGTACAACATCCTTTAGCATGTAGTCTCCCTGCATTCTGGCTAGGTTTTAATTTCAAAGTCCAATTGAGACATTCTTGTTTTGTTTCAGAACTGTGGAAGTTAACTACAAAATCTTAAGAAATCCAGTCTTTAAAAAAAATTGAAAATACATATGTTTTGTCTACATGTATTCATTGTTTTGGGGAGGAAAAAGTCCAGCAAATGTTGATGTCCAATGTGAATTTTCCCAAGTAATTATGTTGCAATGAAATAGGGAGTAAGAGCAAGAATTTTCTGTTGTTGTTCTGTTTTGGGGGTTTTGTACCTTCAACCTGCTGCTTTTCATCAGTGTCCTACTTAGCCTCAGCAATCTTTTGGTGTTTTTCTGGTTCACCAAAAGGGCTTAGCGCTTTGACAGTATGAAAAACCTGACTTGCACAGTAGACTAAGCCTTAACTTTCTGTTGATACAGTAGCTGCTTTAAGTTCAAAAATACGAAAGGTACTGTGGAGCTTCACTGCCCCATGAAGTGCTTAATCAGATAATTCATGGAGCTAATTTAAAACTAAAGAAATCTTGCAAAAATACAGTATTTTTGTTTTTTCAAATGTTTTTCATGTCACACTGACTCGTTCCAACAAAAGAACTTCAGCAGGACAAAAATAATGTTTTATTGTGTGAGAAGTGCCCTATACACAATTGTTCCTGAACTGTCATCCCTAAAACCTCACTAAGGAAGGTGTGCAAGTCAAATTGTGCTCACTCTTTTTGTGTGCTGCTTGCTGTATAACCTTAAAGCATGTGGTGAAGTGATCTGCCACTTGTCTGTGTTACAATATTTGGAGATTGACAAGGCTGCTTGGCTTAATGAGGGCACTTGAACCTATTTCAGTGCCTGAAGTAAACGGCCTTCAAAAGCAGCCTTGTAGAAGAGCCATAAAGAGTTTAAAGCTGCTCCTTCAAACAGCAGTAGCAGCAGTTTTAAAGGTGCTTCCAGTATGGAGAGTTTCTTTCCTCTGCTGGCTGAAAAGCTCCAGCTCTTCTTACCCCCCCCTTCCAGCTGTCTGTCCAGACCAACCTTTCCTGACCCCCTCCACCAATGTCTCCTCTACACTGCAGCTCTTACCTTCCCCTGTACTCTTCTGTACATAGCATAAACAAATTTCATAAATAAAAAATACAATTGTGACTTTAACTCTTCTCTCTGCTTCTAGTTTCTTTGAAACAATCTTTTCATAGCAAAGTATGATGTCTAGCAGCACTGCAGCATGGTTTCAGCCTTGGCAAGTTTATTAGCATATAAACATAGGCTTAGTATAAAAATTAGTCTTCATAATAAAAGAAATAAGCAGCAGATTAAACTTTTCTTTTCTAGAGTGTTTTGTTCTTGCATCATACTCTATTTTACCACATCTCTGTCCAAAGAAAAGCCCCAAAGACTTATGCATAGTAAAATATAGTCATACAACTGTTTTTTTGAAAGGGTTGAAGCTTTTCCTGGGCTATTTTGTTGAGATTAGTCTCTGGTAGGTGTGATTGGGGTATATTCTGGGCTTTTTTTAGTGTGTCAACAGTATGGATTTATTGCATTGTGGTTAATAAGGAAAATGGGGAATATAATCCAGGTCACCAAAGGTCTGGAACACCTCTGCATATATTCAGACTTGTCCACAAT
Organism: Campylorhamphus procurvoides; assembly: GCA_013396655.1. Lineage (NCBI taxonomy): Eukaryota > Metazoa > Chordata > Aves > Passeriformes > Dendrocolaptidae > Campylorhamphus > Campylorhamphus procurvoides. The sequence goes on along the minus strand of WBMV01005969.1, from coordinate 503,517 downwards.
GTTCTTTCAGCATGGAAATTGAGTTCATAGATTAGATGCTTCAGCTGGATGCCATACGTTGAGTGTGTCTAGGGGATACAAAACTCATTGTCATTGGTACACAAGTTTCTGCGTTTTGCTTTTCTAACTCTTTTTGCATCTTTCATGGCATCTGCACTAAGCAAAAAAAGATGCATGGAATGTAATTAACAGCTAAAATTATGATTGTCTGCCAACTATTCTAAAAATGCAAAACAGCATTAAATTAAAAAAAAGTCAACAAGCAACCAAACAAAAACCCCACGAAAATACCCCAACCACCCCATTGGTCCAAAACCAACCTCAAACCCAGTAACATAGGAGCCACCTTTTCTGCTTTTCTCTCTCTCATGTCACTAGATAATGGAAATAATCAGACACTGGCTTTATTCCTTCTTATCCCTTACCTTACGGGAGTTTATTTTCCTGTATTTCAAACTCTGTCCTTATTTGACTGAAATTGGCAACCAGTTTAAAAGCTCTCAGGCAGAGGTGCTAGCTGATTACATAAGCTTGGGAAACTTGAATAAAAAGGATCAACTTGCTTTTAGCACTGGCAAGAAATGCCAGTATTGCTTTTCTTCTCTCATTTCCTTGAAGAAATCCAAGTTGACATTGCTGAAATATGATGTTTTTTCTCTTTTATAGGAAAGCTGGGGGATAAAATACAAAGAATTCTTGGTTAAAGGGCTAGTTTTGCCAGTTAAAAGCAACCAAAATATGATTTTAAAGGGAAATGGTAAAAAGTGCTAATTAGATTTCATCATTAGAAATTCTGACTAAACCAGAGAATTTTAATGCTGCCTTATTTTGCAGGGAACAGGGAAGGGGATGTTCTACATATGGTCTTTCAACAATGTGCTTTTTATCTTAAAAGTTTGAGAAAGATCTATGGCACTTGAGGTTTGGTTTCAAAGAAAAGTGGACATGTACATCTGAAATGTATTTGAAATCAGGAGATGGAGGTCAGTGTGCTGAATGGGCTTTCAGATCTAGTAACTGGATGGCAAATAATACAAACAGGCTATTTTAAGACCTTTTTTTAAATTAAATAGGCTAATGCTGCTTTAAAAAATAAAATTAAAAATCTCTTGGTTGCAATTATCTTGACATTTCCAAAAAATGAACGATTTCCATTTGCAAAAGAAGGCAACTGCTATGGACTATCCAGGCCTGAAAAAGAGGTAGGAAGTCTGTAAAAGGCAAGCATATAAAGTACTGCATTGATATCTTGAGAACATCCAGCAGATATTTATCACTGTTTCCAGTGTTATATGTGGGGCAAACCTCTCCCAATTAATGCACCAAGTAGACAGGATAAGAGAAAGTTAGCAAAAATCAAGTAAATGGTGGGGGGGAAAGTATGTCTGAACAGGAATCTGCGATAAATCAAAATAAGCCTGATAAATTGCAGTGAAGAAGACCTAGCTTTTGTTCACATGGAACATATTTACTCAAGCTACCTCAAGATAGAAGAAACAGATGAACCTTCTTCAGAAGGGTTGAAACAAGCCTTTTGAAATCGAAGCTGAATCCAAGGTGCTTGATGCTGACAGTCTGTTTCACATTTGCTTTTTCTGATGACAATATGTGCAGATCTCAAGTGGAGTGTACCCAGGCATTTGAGAAACACTCTAGCCAGGATGCTGCAAGCCCAGCTGCTTGCAGATGTAGCAGTGCTCCTGCCTTGCAGAGGTAGCTGCCACTTCCAGAGGCCTATTGTTCTTCGGGAGTAGCTTAGAGGTTGTACAGCTGTAAATGCCTTCATTCTGCCTCCTGTTTCTCATATTTTACAATTGCCTGTTTGTTGGATCTGAGAGATAATTAGTAATTTAAAAGATTAATTGGTTTCATAACTGAATTTACATTCCTGGGATTCTGAAATTGCAGGAAGCTATTCATGCAAAAAATGCCTTTGTGTTAATTCTAAATAGCTCTACGAGTGTGAGACCTTACTGGTTTTACGATGTAGTCTTTAAACAAATAACTCATCCGTCTTCAATGTGATTAATTATTTTAAACATTTAGGGTGAGATTGATTGTCAAAGATGATTAAGGGGTTTTTATCTAATATTTTTTTCAATGCAAAATTTACAATTTAATTAAGATGTTGCTAACCAGCTGTCTTTTACAAGGAAGAAAATATTCTCATTATATACTTGTTTAATTTAACAGTAGTTATTGGTAATAGATCTATTGAAAGCTTATATTTTAGTGCAGACAGAAAAGATTAGCAGTTGAGTTTGTAATTTTTTGTGTTTAAACCAAGGGGTATAAACAAACTCTGGGTTCCTTGTCATAGAGCTTAGTATGGCAATTTCATGTGTCTTTTTATTAAAATTGATAGATCTCAGGGCCCAGCCTGGGATAGTATGCTGTAATGGCTGTCACTATAATTTTCTTCTGACATAATAGGAATTTGGAAATAGGGGGGAAATATTTATGTAAACAAATACCACTTGCCTTTCTCCTAAGTCCCACTTTTTTCAGATGCAGCGTGTCTTGCTCTTATTTTGGTTTAATACTAGAAAATAGTAAGTAATTACAGAGACATCATTGCTTCACTGTAGATTAACACGGATGTGGAAATATTAATACATGAAATACTGATTTCATTTTTTGGATATAGGTTTCTCACAGTTTCCTCTAATTAGCTTGTATCTGTTGTTCATGAAGTTGGTTTGTATTTAAGTTGAATTTCTCAAATAACTGTTTATAGTTTGAAGCTTTCTAGGAATTTCTTTGGGATAAAATCATTTTATTAAAAACACTCTAACACATTTCTAAGCTTGAGGTATGTGATTTGATTTCTCTTAGAGTTTCAAATACATTTTCTTAGAATTCAGAATGCAGTGAGCTTCACCTATCTCAGCTTCCTTAAATTCAACTTTACATTTTGTTCCATTTTGTTTGTAGGTACTCTCCCCACTTTCCTGGTTGCACAGCGGGACTTTTCCCACTGCTGCTGATGCCCCAAATGGTCTTCTTGCAGGAGGAGCAGCCTCAGCCATTCTGTAGGTGAGTAGAGGCCATTGGGATGGAGGCCTGGACAGTAGTGCCTCTCCTCCTACCTGCTCCTCTTCTCTTCTTCCCAGGCAGCCTGTGAATTCCCCTCAACCTTTACTTACATGGCACACAACTCTTGCATTTCCCTGCAGTTTACAGGCATGGTAGAGGTCTTTTGATGAACATTTTCACTGGGAGGAAAAACTCTTGATAGCTTCCCAGTTATGTGGCTATCAGACTGTGCCTTTCTGCAGTCTGGTTAGTCTGTTAACTGCACTGAGGAAGAAGCATCCATTCCCATGGGCCTTTCAGTGTCTGTGGCTCCTTCCTTCCTTCCATCAGTAATCTTGGTCACAAAGTTGAAAGACCACCAAGCGTTACAAGTTGTGGCATGAATGTATTCTGGTGCTTCCTCTGTTTCTTTCTCTTCATTGATCTGTCTCTGATGAAATTCTGAGTCCTGCTTTGTTAGTAGGAATTGGTGGAGAGGTGCAGGACTGCTACTTAAAAATGGGTGAGGGAAGAACAAACAAACTTTTTGTTGGTTTTGGCTTTTGTTTTGTTTTTTTTTACATTAGGGTTCCTGTGATCTGTATGTTTTTGGAGGTCCTAGCTAAAAGAAAATCATAGGTTATAAAATGTTATATTTAGTTCTGCCCCTTTTCTAAGAGCAGTTTCTTATTTTTTGTCTGAACTAGTTCAACATGGTACTTAATCACTAATCATGAAGCTTTTCTTGTTGGTTGCAAGTGGTTCTTGGAAATGGTGTTTGATTCAAAAAGTTAGACAAGTTTTTTCAAACTAACAACTTTTTGCTTTCCTAAAACCATGGGATCAAGTCACCTTCACACTGAGTGCTACTGGGTTAGCTAGTAGCTCCATTTAGGATTTGCATAATGCTGTCTTTAAGATAAACCACTATAGCTCAAAAACTATATAGTAGCTGTTAGTACTAAATGAGCATCTGAGAGGTTCATATACTCAAGATTTAGTGACAATAATCTCTTGAAGCATTTAGTCCTTGAGTTTGTGGACCAGCACTAGATAATAATTTGTGGCAACTGCAAAGCTTTCTAAGTGAGAGTGCAAAGAAAGTGGTGGTAAAAGGACTGTTGCCGTTCCTTAACATCTTCCATTATTTAAAGTAAGCACCTCAAGTCTGCAAAAATGTGTGAGATAGCAAAGCAGAACAAGAGAAGACTTCTGAATTAAGGTACTTAGAGGTGGAAAAGGCTTTCATGGTACCTGCAGAAGTATTTCATTTTACCTTATACAAAGATGTGTTAGGAAATACAGGAGGTTAAAAAAAGAGTCAGTTACTGATACCATCTCAGGTGGTAAATTGTAACAGTATTTGGACATGCTTGTGTCTTGTTCTTTCAAGAATTTCTGCAGAGAGCTGGAGCACTGTTTGACAAGTATAACAATGGGATGGTGTCATAGTCTAAATGGTGGTTTATGTTTTTACATTTTTATGTTTGCTTTATGTGTCTTTTGATTAAAACAGTCTTTAATGCAAATTGGAAACTAAATGTTAGCTGTACTCCAGTTGTTATTTTATCAGTGTTTTTGGTTGATACAGTTTTACAACTTGCACCTCTCTGTGTGTTTCATGTGTTATTGAGGCAGGGCATTCATTAATTTGACAATGGTAGATTCAAGCTGGAAGGAGACTGAATTTAGATGTAGCATCTAAGTTAATTTTGTTGATGGTTTTATTAATACCTGCATGCTACCTACCAAACTAATGAAAGAAATCCCTGGTACTCAAACATATGTTATTACTGATTCTGGGTAACTGAATTATATTTTATATATAAGATTCAGGGTGTGGAGGGGAGCAGATATTCTTATCTGTTAAAACTGATGCAGTCAATGCACAAATACCACATCCACATAGTGAATGTAGCTATTTGGTGTCTGTGAAAGGAATCTTCTCTGTGTTAAGAAGTGTCTGATGCAAAGATTTTTGGAATCCCATTGCACAATTATGTCCCTTTGCTCTTTGTGAAGAGATCTTTGCAATATGAAGCTACATACTACATGTATGTCAGAAACATATCTTGAAAATATTTTTCATCTGAAGACTGAAGGTGGTATAAAAATTACCTTTGAGATATATGTATATATTCAATCCCAGTGTGAAAAACTGATCAGAGAGAGAAATGGTAGGTGTGTGCTTACAGTTATTTGCAGCGCTTGACTTCACAGCAAGCAACAGAAGCGATTTATGTGGCAGGAAAATTGACAGTGGGCAGGTGGCCAAAACTGCTTTGGCTTGCTGAGACACCACTGAGGACCAGGATGCTGACCAGGCCCAGCTTAGGATTGTTTGGGGATGTAAGTGAGCAAGCAGCCGTGCCAGCTTTCCCTCTGCTCCGTGTGAAGCCATGGTGCTGGCTGCCTGCAGCAGCAGTGTGGGCGGTCAGACGCCTTCCCTGGCACTGCCTTCAGGTAGAGATCCGAACTGCTGCGTTAATCCCCTTCTGTTTACTCTGCCTTGCGCTAAAGGAGGATTTTCATGTTTACTGCGTCAGTGAATAAAAGCCATTTACACAGTATGATACTCCTTCTCAGCTTCATCACTTCCTCCACTCCTTTAAGCTTCTCCCATACTAGGTTTTTGCGCATCTGATAGTAAAATTTTTTGGTAGCACAAGAGTTTGTTTTGGCATTGTTTCAACCTTCAGGCAGAGTTGTGTCAGTCTCTTCAGTTGCTCAGTTAAACTGGACTGTCTGATATTCTAGTAAGCTCTGCATGTTTTATATCGCTATCATCATTAAAAATTGCAGTAGAACTTAAGGTGAATAATTTTTCTCCTACATGTGCTTTTGTGGGTGAGTTCATTGCTTGTTTGATTCTGGCAATAACATTTACTGGAGAAAGCATACGCTTAGCACAGGCATGCTGAATAAATGCAGCTGAGGGTCGCTCAGGGGTGAAGGAGGCCTCGACCCGCTTGTGGGTTTGTTTTGATGTGTTCTTGATTGATGGCTTCCAGCACGTTCCTCAGCACCACACTCCGTGGCATACTGATCAACACATCGACTTTTTCCATCAGCTGCATCTTTTATTTCTTAGCTTCATGTGACTTCTGTGGTGCTGTTGGTCCTGTGAGGAGGCCAAGCTCAGTTTGCTCAGGGAATACCTGTGGTCAACGCCAGTGATCCTCTCTGTCCGGCTTTGCCAGTCTGAAGATAAAGATTATTCTCAGTCTTTGTGGTGTTCTGCAGTTGTGCCGCTCTGCACAGTCTGTCAAGCGTAACTAACTCTACGCAGTTGCCCCTCTGAGTAACTCTTCTGTCTTCAGACAAACCAAGTGTTTCTTTTCCATTTGCTTGTAGCCTATTTCAGTGGTGCCACCTGAGGGAGGTGTTCTTGGAGGCCCAGTGCAGTAGCAAATACCTTTCCTTTTAATACAGTAGAGCTTTTTTGATTCATCTTGGTGTGTGTTTCTTTCTCATCCACATTTGTGGTGATGCAGAGAAATGAGAATATGATTGAAGAGATTTAAATACTCTATCTTTCAAAGGGAAACAGTTTTTCTGGAGATACAGGTCTACTAGCTCTTTTTTTTTCTCCAGTGACCTTTATGCTTCTGATTTACAATTAACAATAGTTAACAGGACAAAAATCCACCTATATATTTCATAACTGTGATTTGTAGTAGCACAGACATGAAGAATATTGTAGCAAAATCAATTATGATTTTAGTGAGTGGGTTATCCAGAATAACATAATGCTCTGAAGGATTTTTTGTTCGTGTGTGTGTGTGTGTATATATATATATATATAAATAAGAACACAAACTAAACCTATAGACCCGCCTGACTGAAATTGCATCATATGATGTTGCACTGTTTCATAACCTGATGTATCACCTGCTTCCTGAAAGCCTTTGTTTTGATAGTGTGAACTTCAGGGACTGATGCAGAATACTGGATTTGTATGTGTTTATTTCAAAGGGGAGAGAAGGGTCTTTTTAGAATAAGCAGCATAGTTTGTTGTTTTGGGCTTTTAGCTTCTTTGTTTGGAAGTCCTCCTACAATTTGAATTCTTAAAGAAAACAGCTCGGTAGTCCATTGCTTCTGTATCTTTTCAAAGAAAAGCTGTGTATATCTCATAGTTTAGCATGGTCAGAAATATCTGCGACAAACCAATATTCTTTGTGGTGAAAAAAATGCACTGCTGGTGGTGCTGGAACAGAGGCAGTATTCGTTTTGTTTTTCCCAAAGTTTATCTAACAGTCGTAAGCTAGTAATGTAACAATTGTGCTTTTTTGTTGTAATCAATGATATTTAACTTGCTTTACTGTAGAGTAATATTAAGGTAGACTTCTTATATGTAGTGAAGCTGCTGTATAGAGATGCTGAAGAGTCTGTGTATCCAGGATTAAATAAGCTTATGTTACAAACCATGGGAATTTCCAATTGTCTAAACCTTATGTTTGTATAAACAGATGCACAATTATATTCATTAAAAATTGTCTTAAAATAAGATTTAATAATTCTTTACTTTCTTTCCACTTTGTTATATAGAGTAGAATATTAAGCATTGTTTGTGATATTTGTTTAGAGCTTGAATTAGTTAAATATTTTTCCAAGTGACTGTACATTGCATGTACATTTCTACTTATATCTCCTTTGCTCTTAAATATGAAGAGGTGTTACCAGCTATGCATATGAATATTAAATATTGTATAACAGTAAGCTAATTTTGCAGCATGAGAAAACTAATTCTAAGATAAAATGAAAATCTGAAGTAAAATTTTAAAAAATCATATTTAACATGGATAAGTTTTTAAACATAACTTTTCTCTTCTGCTGTTTATATTTGCTATTCCTAACAATTGGGATTTAAAAAGAAAAGGCTATCTTGTTTGAAATTCTTATTATGAAAATTTCAATTTCATTTGACATCGAGGTGGTAACTTCTGGTATGAGCTTGGAAACTAAGTTCAAGTATGCTGATTTGGTTGCTCCCATATCCACAGGAACTCTAGCACTGTGTCTATATGATGTTTATCTGTTACTGGAAACAGCAAAGATAGAAATCGCATGCACATGGTGTAACATCCTGCCAGTTTTGGGGGGTCTGTGTAGTCATTCTACTGCTTGCTTGGTAGTGTTCTAGAAGGTATTTCCATACATTTTTCTTTTGTTACAAAAACTCAAGTTTTTCCTAGCTGATATTTGGGCAAAGCCTTCTTAGTCATCATTCTTGTGCTATTTTTTTATTTTTTTTAAAGAAATTGCTGTGCTTCTTACTTCATAGGATTATGCAGTTACTTCAGCATTCATACGTGTGTGTGTGTATGTGTGTAGTTGCATCAATTATATCGTGCCTGTTACAGTAACTAAACCCATCGTTTAATGGGGAGGATGCATTTAGTCTTTAAGTAGGCTCTTTCCTTTTCAATGCTACAAGTTTGTTTTCTTGAAATCTGATGCAATTAGGTTGAAAATGTGCCTTTTTACCAATTTGTGCTTCCAAGCACCTCATTTATGAGCACTGCTTCTCTGTTTCTTGTCTTCTTAATACATATTTTCTTGAGTCAGCAATGATGAGTCTTCAGCTCTGGCAGGATTGGGCTGGAACCAACAGCAAGAAACTACAGTATTTAAATTTTCTTTTAAAAAATTAAAAAAAGCACAGCAGACAGCAAACGACTCAGTTTTTTATCTTAGTGTTTGGTGCAAGCTAGGAGTGTAAATTTACAATGTTTTATTTGTTAGGGTGTGACTGCCTGTGTGTACTCTTCTGTCCTATGATCACTGCAGCCTAGCTTGTGATGTTTGAGGTAAAGTCCTCACAATTAACTTACTTTTTAAGAGCGCAGTGTTTATTCCACCACTGATGGAATACCTCAGGTACCATATGTAGTCTTAACATTCTAGTTTTGTTTGTAATACCTATAATTTTTTTCCTGTCAATAAAGAATTCATCATGATTTCATTCCATGTCGTTTTGTGCTGTTCTGTGAAAATGTCATTGTACAAAAACTGAGTTGACTTTCGCCCTTCTTTTGCTGACGTTTTGCTGAAGTTTTGAGGAGAGTCAATGTAGAGTTGTAGACTGTCCTGATTTCGGTTTGTTGCTGAACCAATGTGGCAGTTATAAAGTCCTTACTAAAAGCATGACAGTTTAATACACTTGTCTCAGAAGGAGTGGCCCATATGTGTAAGCACTGTGGATAGCTTTGCTAGCATGATACCAGGGAAGTTAAGAGAACCAACAACAACTAAAGTTGCCTGAATTTTAATGCATTAGGCCCTTAATGTGGTTGAGTTTTTTGTTCAGCCATTCTGTGTGGAAGAATATGCAAGTACACTGGATGTTTAGTTCTCTATAGGTTAGTGACTTGGTCAGGACCCAGTCTTATATCAAGTTTCAGGTGCAAATTTGGTATTACTAGCCCTCTCAGATATGGTACTGTCTCTGAAAGGTATTTAGACAATTGTTGGTTTCTGTCTGTATGTTGTTTGATTGTGTGCATCAAATCTGCTTTCAATTTAAAGATGAGTTCTGGTTTTTGTTCTTCTGCAGGTATGCCTTTAAACCTAGGCAAATATATAACTTAAAAGTCTTAAGATGGCAGATGAGATGTGTTTCTTTCTACTGTTTGTTTCTTTCTGTGTGCATTGTATGGTACAGGAAAAATAGACTATCAAAGCTGCCCTGGTCATGGCTCTGCTCTTCTCTTCCATTCTTGGTGGCATTTCCCATGTGATAGAGGTAGGGAAGGGGGAGTGAGTTATGACTGGTGTTTAGATAATTTAGCAATTTAAATATTTTTGTCTTTAAATGTGTAGCATATTACTGGACTTCAAATGTGTGTGTTGAAGTGCTTTCTGCTACAACTGCTTCTGGATGATTTAAAACCTAAGTAAGAACAGCAAAGTGCAATCCCAGAGCAAATAATTTAGGTTTTGTTTTCTTTGAGGGTTTTTTATTAAGTACATCATGTTCATTATTTTAAAAAAATAAACAAAAACCTAAAAAACTCAAACCAACAAAAGCTTCCTGCACACTGGTTTCTCAGAAGAACTCTACCTCAGATTTAACTTTGACATGACAGTGACGGTTTTTCTACTTGAAGATGGCTGATAGGGAATCTCTATTCATTATACTCCTTCTTTTATCAGCTGTCTCTTTAGTTTTTGATATGATATTATCTGTTTAAATACACATTGCTTGTAGTTGGCCAGGATATAAACCATTCAGAAAATGTTTGCGAAGGTTCAGTAGAGATCCAAGAAAAAAAAGTTTCCGACTTTAGTTCTCTGAGGATGCAGTGTGCTTTTGGATATGAGAAGGCAAAGGAGCATTTCATGCAGTCTTCTGTCTCTGTCAGGTGTAAGGATCAAAAGCAAGGACAGACTTTTGGGCTCTTACTTCTGCACTCACACTTGGACAATGTGTGGAAGGAGGTTGTTTGAACTAAATGGAATATGGAAGGGATCTGGAGAAGAGGAGGTAAGAGTAAGGAAGAAAGAGAGGACTAGAAAATTAAACAGGAGATGGCTGGAAATGAGGGAAACAGGAATGCAGAAAGGAAGAACTAGAACAGATGGGAGAGTGATAAAGACTGGTGTTTGAAGAGAAGATGGGAAGGAAAATCTGCAAAGGTTTGTGTCTTTGTACCTTCAGTCTCTGCAATCCAAGCTTGGGATAATTGGCAGATTTCATATATTTGCTGTTTACTTACTAAGTAAGTCTTGACTCACTGTAATGTTGATCCAGATAGAAATTCATAACTTGTTCTATCTTGCAAGGTATTATAATTAGAAAATATTTGCAAGCATTGTAAATCCATGGTGAATCTAATAAATACCCTTCCTATTCATGAATTAATGCAGTGTCAGCTCAAGAATCCTTGAATTCATGGGGTACATATAAAGTTACATTCAGAAATAATACATTTTTTATTTTATGTTTTTAGAAGTCTTCCTGTTTCTGTCATGGAGTAAAATGTTTCTGCATTTATTACTTACTAGGCAACAGTAGTGGGTCTTGGAAATATATAAACTAGCGTGGATAGTGTTGGTCTGGAAACGGAGTTGGCAGGGAAAACATTCCTCTACTAAAAGAAAGATGGCATTTAACTATCTGAGATTTGAATATCTCAGAATTACCAGAGAGGGATAATCTCTTACAAAAAAGTGTATTTCAGGGTGAGTAAAGCTGTAACCTGCATATGCATTCGGTATGGTACAACCTTCCAAGCCAAGTTCTGGTGTTACCTTGTGGTAGTTTAGAATGGGATAAAGTTCATTTTCTCCATAATAGCTTGTATGGGGCTGTATTTTGGATTTGTGATGAAATAGTGTTGATAACATACTGATATTTTAGTAGTTGCTGAACAGTTTTTACTCAGTATCAGGATGTTTTCTGCTTCTCATGCTGCTCCACCAGCAAGTTGCCTGGGGGTGCACAAGGAATTGGGAGGGGACACAGCTAGGACAGTTGACACCAACTGCCCAGATGAGTATTCCACACCATACCACATCATGCTCAGCAACAAAACATGGGAATAAGGGGATAGGTTTGCCAGCGCTGCCATTTCTGCAGGAGTGGCTGTAGATCAGTCAGTTAGCTGTTGATGAGCAATTCTGGGTTTTTTTGAAACATTTGCAGGGTTTGGTTTTGTTTTTCTTTGAGGAGCTTTTCTTTTCTTTTTCTCCTTTTTTCCTTATTAAGCTGTTTTTATCTCAACCCTTGATTTTTTGCACTTTTGCCCTTCCAATTCTCTCCCCTTCGCACTGGTGTGTGTGCAGTGAGCCAGCAGCTGTGTGGTATTTAAACTGCCTACTGGGATTAAACCATGACATAACTTCAGTTCATCTGGGAAGGTTTATCAAAATGAAGTCTTGAAAGGTCGGGCTGATTGCTGAACATTTCGAGTTAATGTGAAGTAGTAATCTAGACTCTCACATGCTTTCAAGATCTGTCAGTTGCATGTGTCAATTCCTCTGTACGTGCTTTAAGAGTTTGCTTGTGTATTTGAAGACTTTACTGTATTCATGTTAAGTTTGACAGTTTGCTGCTGTATTTCTCTCTAACTTCTTGTGCTGAAATCTAAAGTATTACAGGAATCTATCTGTTTGATACCACTGCTAATGAAATTGAATCACTCTAGTGAAGTTGAGAATGCAGTGAGCCTGCTACAGTTGAAATCTCTCTACTCCACACAGACATATACTGTAAGATGATGTTTAGGTTTGATTTTTTGCACTTAGTGTTTATTTTTAATGTACAAGATTTTAGTGTCCTGACAATATGTCCTCAGTAAATTTTCTTCTGAAGTCCAAGCAGTAATAATTTTCTGTTTAAAAAACAAAACAAAAAATTGCAAGTACTTCTAACTTTAAAAGGGAAGAGGTTCCAGTGTTCTTGTTCTTCAGCAGCAAGAACCTGTTTAGTATTAGTATTAGTACTGAATTTAGTATTAAATTCAGTATACAGATCTGAATTTAATGTATGTATAAAAATATATTAATACATTAGTTACCTTACATATTCTAATAATGTATTGAAATATATATATATAAAGAAAAATACTTGAAATTTCTGAAAGAAGCAGTGGTATTAAAAATGGACCAAAACAATTTTCATTTTGAAGCTTTGTAAAATAGATCATTATTTTTATCTAATTGTAAGATGATAGTGTTCTTGAAGCACAGAAGTGATGTACCTATAGCATCTAAGCCTTGTTAGCATAACAAATGTCACCCACTTACCGCTGGCAACTGTGCAACTTTGCTTTATTTTAAGATGATTACTACATTGCTATGTTTTATAATAATAACTGCATCCACTATTGGAGCATCCATGTGACTAGTATTACTGGGCAACACAAAGCTGTGAGCATGAGTATGAATGCAAGCGTATTTGTTTTATTCCTGTGTTTGTCGCAACCAAGTCTTGGCAAAGGGATTTGTAGTAGAAATGAAATGACTGGAAGTCTTGCTCTCTTATCTTGGGTTCTTAGAGGAAAAGAAAAAGTTACTGTAGGCTAGTCATTTATGTAGTTAAACACAGTGTCAGTATAAATAATGCATATCTGTCTAGTTATTCTGTGTGGTCATTTTGATTTACCACAACATGTGTGGTAAACCTCAAAATGTAATTGAAAGTTTGTGATAGCTGAACTGGTTGTTAGTGAAGGTGTGTGTGTTTAGATCAAAGACTGTAACCTCTTGTATCAATGTTTGGTATGTTGGGACATGCCTTCTACTTGACCTGTATAAACAAGGCTGTAGTCTTCTCAGACTTGTCTGGACAAGAGGGGTCATCTGAAGAGGGGCTGTGCTATTGAGTGACGATGAAGGAGATAACTCTTAGACTAATACTAGCCTCTTATGTCTCAGCCTTTTTGCTTGGAAGCAGCTGAGTTTCCAGGGTAATTTAAGTTTATATTAAATGTTAGGGATAAATTTGATTTTGTGTTTGAGGGGAAGTATGCTATTGATTCTCTCCATTTGTTATTCAACGCAAATGCTGCCCCAGCACATCTCCCTGCACCCCATGCTCAAGAACTCGAAATAGCAATGCTGAGATGAGAGGGAAGGTTGTCATAACTCATCCTAATGCTTCTGGCGCTATCCCCTTAAGTCAAATCAAGTCAGTAAATTATTGAAGAACATGTGTTAACTCTAGAAAGAATCTTATTGGCACATTAGTGTCTGTATAGCTCTCTCTTAACTAACAAATTAAGTTAAGTTCAAAGTTAATATTTGAATCAAGGGCAGAAAAGGGCATCTGACCTGACTGTGTGGGTACTGTATGGCATACCACAATTGTGAAGGCTGGATGACAAACTGTTAGACAGGATTGTTTTTTTCATAGCCCAAAGAAGCTGAAGTTCCTAATAAAAAAAATAAAGAAAAATAAGAGATACTTCTCTGTGAATACAGCAGTGAACAAAGTGTAGTACTTTGAAAATTTCCTCTTGTTTATTCAGCATTTATCTACTACAGGTAAAGTTGAATTGAGGTCACAATTTAAGAGATAAGAGCACATAAATTCCCCACTGCAGTAGTAATTTACAGACAAAATTAATTTCTATTTTTTGCAGTGTGTAAGCCTGTGCTGCTCCTGAACGTTTGAACAGCTTCAGGAGACATAACTGAGATGGAGGGAGGATAAAAACTGAATCCGAGATCAAAAATACTTGTCTTTGAACTTCCATTATCACATTTGGTGGTCATAAACGTCTAGCTCCAAAGTAAAATAATTAAAGATTTTTGAAGTTTATGTTTGGCTGGTGCCAGTGATGGGATGGAAAATCTACCTTAAAATGTTTTACTGATAAATAAAATGCCAGGCTGGGGCACTGCGTTACTCATTGTTGAGATTTTTTTTTTTTTGTTTTGTCCTCATGAGAACTTGAGCAGGGAAGAAGCGTGCCTGTGAGAGGCAGGAGCAGTGATTTATGGTGACAAAGGGCTCCGGCAGGGCAGGCAGCGCATCGCGAGTCGGCAGTGTGCCCTGGCGGTGAAGGCAGCCAGCTGCAGCCCAGCAGCAGGAGCGCAGCCAGCAGAGCCCGGGCGGCCACCTTAACACCCCTACAGCACAGGGGCAGCTTGGGCACCCCTGAGGCGAGAAGGATGCTTGAGCAGGAGGCTAGGGCACACGATCGACAGGCAGGAGACAGTTCAGTCCAAAGAAAAGGAAGCAGCAGAAGGGACTTCGTTGCTCTCTTGAGCTGCCTCATGTTTGGTTGCAGAGATGATGTTAGGTGCTACACCAAGGTGTACAGTGGAAGGATGAGAAGTATCAAACATCAACTACAACAAGGAAAATGCCACTTAGATGGTGGGATGTGCTTCATGAGGGTGATCAAATGGAGGGACAAGCTTCCAGAGAGGAAGTGGAATTGCCATCCTCAGAGCTGTCCAAACTCACCTGGACCCGAGCAGCTGACTAGCATCAGCCTTGCGTAGAGTAAGGATGGAACCAGATAACCTCAAGATGTCCTCCACTTGGACTGGAATTACTCTGCAACTGACAGACTTGGAAAGGATAGATCCTCACTAAACGTGGTGGAGGGTCTCAGACTTGCTTTGATACTTCTGAAATTGCTTGTATTAAGGAAAATGCTCAAAAATTTTACTTAGTAACACCATTCTTGAGAGCCGTTCTGTACTGCTTGTTACCTCCTAGGTTTTTTCTCTTTTTCTATATGATGTCAGTTGAAACAGTTTCTACAAGACATTAATATATTACCCTCTTCTTACTCTGCAGTTGTTTTTGCTGCTGTGTATGTCTTCATTCTAAGGAGGTATTTGAGGCAGCTTGAAAA
Organism: Campylorhamphus procurvoides; assembly: GCA_013396655.1. Lineage (NCBI taxonomy): Eukaryota > Metazoa > Chordata > Aves > Passeriformes > Dendrocolaptidae > Campylorhamphus > Campylorhamphus procurvoides. Next base: position 488,188 of record WBMV01005969.1, on the reverse strand, counting down.
TTTACTCCATAGAGTAAAGCACTGCTGGGACAGTGTTAGCTCTTCTGCCTTTTCTTTGAGGCAGCTCCCTTGTGAAAAAATTGTTGAGGAACAATTAACTGAAGTGTGTTTTCTTCCATTCTTGTTTTGTTCCAGTCAGAATAATATGATTGTAACAAACTGTCTTAACTGCATATGGATCTATAACTTAGGGCTTAAGGGTTAATTTAAAGAAGAAAAATGGATATATCATACTTTAGTTCAGTCTGAATTTTGACTACCAAAAACTGGGTAAACTGAAGTTTCTTTGCATAACAGCAATTCACAACTACTTGCCAGTGAGTGATTAGTGAATATGCATTTCATAGTACTTTATGTTGGCTTCTTTTCAGCTGAATCTAGTCAAAGATGAATACTTGGATGCAATTTTTCTGTTGAAGAAAAAACTTGGCCCTTTTTTTTCTTGAATATTCAGAATTTCTAGCAGCTGTATGGCATTTTCAGATACACACTAAAAAGTTAATTTTTGCTTGAACTCTTTCTGGTTTTGGGAGGCTTTTTTTGTAGTACCTAGGAATCTTGACTAAAGAAAGGATTGTGTGTTGCACAAAGCATGTTATCTATCACATGTGGAGCAAGTTCCCCTGCACTTGTGAAGCAATTGTATTGACAAAATGGATGGTAGATTGGGGAGTGAAACAAGCAAAATAGCTTGTCTCAATTACTGAATTACTATGAATAGAAAGAAACTCAGTCTAGTTAAATGTGGAACTAAAATTTGGTCCTAAGTTGTCTGAATTTTCTGTTCATTGGAGTATCCTTTCTGTATATGTTTGGTGTCTCTTGGTCCAGTTACTTAGTTGTATAACCCTCTCTGTTCCTTAGATGTTTCTGTTCATTTTCTTCTGATTTTGTGATGCATTTTGTAAAATTTGTTTGGAGGTGGGTTTTTTGTTTGTTGTTTTGTGAGTTCTGTGGCTTTGTTGTTTTAGGTTTGTTTTTTTAAGTCACTGCTCTTAGTTACAACATTGTAATGTGCAAGTCACAAGACAGTATAAATACACACAAGTACTTACTAGTCCTTACGAAGTCAAACATTTAAGACAATCTGTGCTAGCCAAAGATTTGTTCTTAAATCTTGCAGCATAAATAATTAACTTCCAAAGACAATCTTTTCACATTTCTTAAACTGTGTTTAAATAGGTTATTTAAACTTGTCCTACTGTCCACTTTTATTGGTGATCTGGGTTTTACTTGTTTTGCAGCAGAGTAGAAATTGTGTCTGAACATGAAATTTGCTCATTTTAATTTTATCTTTTTAACTTCTTTTTTTTTTTCTGAAATAGTTGGTGCTTAAATATATTTTAAAATGTCTTGAATTCTACAGCGTAATGCAAGAAAGTGATGTGAAAGTAGAGGTCAGCATGTTAAAGGCGATATTTAAAATCCTGCTTTATAGAACATCGAATAGGTTAAGTGTAAAGTTAGGACCTGTACTGCAAGTTAAGTGTGTGAGAGATTTATTAAACTTACTAGCTTTGTTTCCTTTCAAGCATTCACCTAAGGCATTAGTGGGTCACAGTGTGACAATAAGGGTATGCATGTAGTAAGACATTTAGAGTAAAATTTCTGACTTTCTTCTGTTGTATTTCAATTACTCTTTTATGCTGATGAGATTCTGGAGGCATGCTTCAGATGGCATGCAGGTGACAGGATTGACATATTTGCATCCTGTTTTACCATTATTGAGGTATCAGTATTAGTTAATCTTGTCTTTCCTGCATGCTTATATTGCAGAGACTTCCGATAAATCTTAAGAAGTCTCAATCCGGATTTCCATGAAAGCAGGTATTTATTCTATGTTGAGAAAGTGCATTCATTGCATAGATTGGAAGAAAGATTAGAGGAGAATTTTTGACTGTCAGCAGTAATACTCAGTGGTATGTTATGCACCTTATTCTTTTTGTTGAAGAAAATGTGTGGATTTTGAGCTGTGCTAATGAAAAGTCTCCTTTAAAATTCACCTCATTAATAGTGCCTTCATTACCAATTAGCACCTTCAACTGCCTTAAAGAGATTTGAGAGTAGAGAAACATTTTTCCTTCTTTCTCATTTATTTCTGTTGCTGATGGTTTACAGGGAGGACTGCTGTTCATTGAGGTGTACCATGGAGGAGACACATGACATCTTAAATGTCATGTAAGACACTTCATCATATAATACTAGATTTTATTTTCTCTTTATCCAGCCAAACAGGGTGAAGCAAACCTTTGCTTTAAGATCCATAAACATTTGTGTCTGTGATATTTGATAAGGTTATTTGGTAACTTTTGGTTTCTGCTGTTACATTGTTGAACAGGCTTTCCTGGTGTCCTGGTTCAAGCCAGGACAGGGTTAATTTTTTTGTGGTAGCTGGGAAGGGGCATGCCCAGGACATGGAGGTTATTGTATACTGCCTCACCTCATTGCTGGGTGTGGGGAAAGCAGACTCTCTTCCAGGGAGAAGGAGTTTCTTCTGGTTTAGAAAATGCAGTGGAGAGAGCTGTCCAATACTGTCTATTATTGGGTTTTTTTTCTGTGTGAATCTTTTCTTTTCTTATACCTTTTATTATTAATATTATTGCCGTTACTCTTAATATTCTTATGTCATTGTTGTTTCCAGTAAATTGTTCTTATCTTTGCCTTTTATGCCTCCAATGGCGTGGGGGAGAGCGGTGGCATGATTTTTAGTGGGAGTATTAAATAGGACAATACTATTCCTAAGCCATGATACCTGGTTAGCACTGCTCAGGCTTTGCTGACTTCTGCAATGCCCTTTCTCAATTTGGTCTATATAAAAGAATAAGTTCTAAAGCTTGGGATTTCTGAAATGTATTGTGTAAGTTTATATGATCACTGCAGTATTGTGGTTGTACAGATCATTGCATTTTTTGAGATATAATTTCCTGTTGTGTGCTAGTAACTCCAACTCTTTTCTTCATTTATTTTTATTAGTCTGGTTCAAGCAGTAGAATTATTTTGTTCACAACAGTTCCCAATTAAAATTCTGGCCTTGCTGTTCATGTTACCTCCTGGAGCGTAAGGTAGGATCGCTGTCGTAACATGAGAGCGTACAAAGCTAGTCCCTTCCTCAGGGCACTCCATAGTTATTGTTCAAAACTGCATTTGGCATCTTCCTATTTGTAGAGTTTTTCCAGGTTTGTCAAGGAACCTGTCCTCACCAAAGTACATCATTGGTGGCTCTCTACTGTTTTGAAGATTAATCACTTTTGTGGATTAGGCATTGTCTTTATACTTGACCTGTTTATTAATAAGCCAGTATGCCTTGTCTCTGGTCACTGAACCATATATTCTGTAAACATGTTTGCTGCAAACTTTTATATGTGGGATTAATGTACACTGATCATGTCTGATTCTCATACTGCGCACTGTAACGAGTTTGATCTGAAAATGGCTTTGGGGGTGACTGAATCCCAAATCTCTGCAAGGGGTGCCATCATGGAACTTTTCCAGAAAATAGTACTAATGTGCTTCTCTTCATTTATGAAGTGCAACTGTGTCTGAAGTTTCATGGCAGTAGCTTGTGTCACAGTGCATGATGTTCCACAAAGGTATGTAACCTGCATTTGAGTGCTTGTAAATTTAATCTGCATTCAAGGCTTAGCCAAACTGCCCTAAGAAGTTATGCTAATTTACATTTTCTGTATCTGAACTTCCTAGTTTGTTCTTTTTCTGGTTGTGTCAGGAAGGCTGGTAAGCAAAATGCTACAAATATGCTTTTTTGGTGTTTAAAAGAAAATAGTATTTTGTTTGAAGGTAGATTGTTACACAAACCAAGTATGTTGCTGTGTATTGAACAGATGGAGATGTATAATAAGAAAGAGATATTAGAAAAGATGAGAACTAAATAGTTTTTTGAGGTTTGATTTAAAGAGGGCATAAACAACTGGATAGTTTAAGAGAAAAGGTCAACGAAGATGAAAAGTAAGAAACAGAGGGTAAAGATTCAGAAAAAATGTCTGAGCCAGGGTAATTTGTGATACTCTTTGATAGTTATCATTAAAAAAATTAATCCAAACAATACACTTGGGCAAAACCAGATTACCATACTTGCAGTCATATAGATCATTCTCCAGTAAGCTGCTCTTGGAAACAAACTTTCCAGGTATTTAACACACAACTGTATGCTGCAAATGAGATCAGAAACTGAATCTAATTAAAGAATGTTGCAGCCAACAACATTCTGAAATTGAGAGATTATTTTTATATATTTGGCATAGGATTGTTGGTCTCTTTCCAGACTCACTGTCTTTTGTTTGTAATAAAAGGTGTTGGCTTTGATCCAGCTTGAAACAGAGGGGTCCAAGTTTAATGACTACTGCAGTCAGCAAAATACTTGTACTGGTGTTAACAGAAGCTCAGTGCTGTGTAAACTCTGACTTCGTTTTTTTGTAGTTTTGACATTTAATTCCCTCTGTGGGATGTTGCTGCTTTGAGGTAGAATAAGGGATGCTGCAAGAGGGTGGTGGTATCTAGTAGCATTTAATGTATGATGGACATGATGCTGTGTTTAATTGGTATAATCAAATATTTTATTTATGCACCTGTGTAGCCCTGTGCAGGCACCTGTTTATTGACTATTTGAGAAATAAAGACTGTGCGTAGTGCAAAATTCTGTTTGCCTTAAAGCACTCTTGTCTTCTTACATTGAGGTTTGTGTGGCAGTATTGCAGAGTGGAGCAACTTCTTTGCCTTTCCCATATTGTGGTTCATGGTGGTCTGTAGTCTGTTTGAGGGCTCATTATGAATGCATGTATGCCTGTATTGTGTACACACCACCACCTCCAAAATGTGTAGATATTTCTAGTTTGGATACTGCTGTAGTTTGAAGGCAGGACGAGTAAGGTGATTCTCAGATTTCCAGTTCTCTGTTTATTTTTCTAATCAGTTCTCAAAAACTTTGGCCAAGCAGTTGGGCAGCTGTCAAGCTTAAGCTGTCTAAATCTTAGACTGAAAATTTCTTGGGCTTCTTCTGTCTTTTCATGTTGTTTTTTCCCCAATCCGTATTTTGTTTTTTTATTTGTGTGAATGATAGTTACAAAAAAACAGAAACCCATCCAAACTTGCACTGAAAACAAGTATTGCAAGCAGGAACTTGGAACTCAGCAAAATTAATTGTGTGATGTTTTAATGCTTTATTTATTTTTCCTAGTGCACCTGTTCTTTGGAGTCAAAGAAGCCTATTTCCTATTATATTTACTTATTCCATATTTTTGTATAGAATATGAGTAATTGCATCCAGTATAAGAACCAAAGAACAGAGTACTTTAATTTCTTTTACAGCCGAGTCTTCTGATATGCTGCTGGTTTCTGCATTTTGCACCTTCCATGTCAGACATGGCAGTTTATTAGAAGACTTTGTCTTTGGAGAAAAGATAATGTTTTGTCTGGAATATCCACCATTTCTTTGTTCAGTGAAATGCACTTTAACTAAAGTGTCATTTCTTTGCAGAAAATAAATCTGGTAAAAACAGAAATCTACTTTTTCTGAAGACTTAAGCAGATTAAATTCCTTCATGTTGACAATTTTTCTTGTAAATGGATTTGTTACAAAAAGTTTGTAGAATCTCTACACTTTAAGGCACCAAGAATTTTTACATAAGAATTCATGAATTTGCTGTATTGGTATAGGTTTCACCTAAATTATAATGTACACTTTTGCTTTGCTGTTGTACTGATAGAGGTTTTTTTCTGTTGCCCAAAGTAATGCATATAAGCTTTGTTCAATAACTTTGGTAACTGCAGGTTTGGCAACTGATGAATTGCAAAGGAACAGTTATAGTAGTTAGTATTTATTCTAGAGAGATTAATTTAGCACAAATGTTAAAAAAAATAAAGGTAAAATGGAAAAATTCAAGAAGATCTCTGGTTATATAGAAAATCGTATATAACGAAAAGGTGTTTAAATTCTAAATTTAGAGAAGCTATTTTGAAGAACTTAGGAAGAGGCCAACCCAGAGGAGTCAAGAGAGATGAACCATGGCAGTGGGAGTGCAAAAATGTCTTGAAACATGGGCTTTCACTGCTGGATGCAGTCACTTTCTGTTTGCCTAAAAGGAGGAGACTATTTCTCTTTGAAGTGTCTGATGACTGTGGTATCTTAGGCTAGTAAATAGAAGAACGAAATGTTGAACAGGGATGATTTTCCTGATAATTATGCATCCTGAGTGTTTTTGTAAAAGAATTTTAAAAAGATGTGGTTAAGCTTTTAAGAAACAAACAGCGGTTAACCTGGTAAGAAACAGACAGGTTCTTTGAATGTAATAGCTGGGGAAAGTAGTTTGCATAAGGGAGTTTACTTGCCAGAAGTGTCTTAAGGCATTTACATCCTTGTATTACTGTGTGTGGGCTTTGCTGTTTTGGCTGGGTTTTTTAACATTAGCAGGTACCAGAGAGAACTAAAAGAAAAGATGTCTTAAATTTATTTCTATTGACAAAACAAAATACTGAAGGGCAGACAGGAGTTGATTCGATTCCACTGATGAAAAAGGTTGCTTTTCTTTACCTATCAAAGCCCTCATTTCTAAGTTCATTTTTACAACTCAGTTGCTATTGTAATATAGCTCTAGAAAACTTGTCCTTCCTGCTGTTCAGTCTCGATTGTTAACTTGATACATATGTGAATTCTTATTTGTTGTAAAATCCTGGGTTTATTTTGATTGTAGTTCGAGTTTATTGCAAACACAAGTGTTTTCTGAGTCCTCATTATGCTTATGTATTCAGACTTTGATTAGGAAGCAAACAGCAATTTGAGACTACTACTTTGGGTGTGATTATGTGGTAAAGCACATTGTTTTGTACTCCTTACATCCTGAGCTACCTCCAGAGGTGTGGCCTTTGTGAGGTATACAGTATGTCATCAAATTCAGATCTGTTTCTCCCTGTCAAAGGTGTGCATTGCAGTACTTCTTCAGTGTATACTTGTGATTATTTCTCCAGATATCAGCTAACTTATATTGTCTTCTTAAGCTGTATGAAGTAGAATTGTTTCAAACATTTGTGTTTTATCATCATTTTCATACTCATTCCACATTACATTTGGTTTTGCTGCTGAATATACTATTCTAATAAATAATACTTTCTCCTTTAGGTAAATTTACTACTGGTGTATGTTTTTGTAAGTCATTGAAGTTTATGCAATTTATACTGATTATAAATTTAGTGTTTCTCTTTTGTGTTTACTTCCAAAATGATTTGGCATTCTTTAAAGTCTTGCTGCTGTAGTTGAGATCACCTCATTACTGGTTACATACTCTTCATTTCTTTGGAAATTTCAGTTGATTTGCCAATATGAAGATTGAGCAACAGTAAGAGTAGAACCATTCATCCAGCATAATAGCCTCTCATATAAAGAAATCACAATGTACAATGTTATTCCAGTCATGACAGTATTGAAGGCACTTTTGAATTTTTTTTTTTACAATAGAGGCAATGCAGCTGTAAATGTGACTACAGATAGTTAGCTATCTGCTCATGTCTCCATGAAATTCTGAAGGATTTTCACTACTGAAGGTTAAAGGTGCTTTATTGCTATTGAAAGCAATGCAGTTAGCAACAGAAGTGGGTCCTGTCCCTGGGATGGCACACCTTCCCCTGTGCTCTCTGTGGTGGGCTGGGCTCATGTCCCTTGTGTACAGTTCTGTCAGGTAATGTTATCGATTAGTGGTTTGGATTAACTTGTTGGTGTCAAGCTCAAGATACCTGTTGAAAGGTTTTGAATTAAGTGAAGGAAAAGTTTGGAGTTTTCAAGAGGAATACTGGGAGCTCTGAATGCAGATGCAACTCCTACCACAAACTGGTTACTGGTTTTATAGAACTTGCATTTGTATTTAGATGCAGGTGTCTGACAGATCCTCATTGAGTCTGTTAACTCTTTGGAAGACAGCAGTTTGGGATCAGGATTGTTTGCAATTCTGATGTGGATTTTGGTTTTTGTTTGTTTGTTTTCTTGAGTTACCACCTTTTTAATATTTTCAGTATAGGAAAAGAAAATTAATTCAGGAAATTAAATTATAATGTTGGTTTAGCTTTGCTGTCCAAATGGGATTATTGTCTTTCTTGAGTGCTCTAACCTTGTTTCTGCTTAATTGGTCCTTGAAATGGAAAGTCTTTGGCAAATCTATAGTGAATAACACATTGCAAAGATGTATAGCAATGAGTGCAACCCTTAAAACTGGTATCTATGTCTTTTTGCGTGTGACTTCTTTTAACCCAAGTTGGTTGCAGGCTGCTGTTGTTACTTTACAAGAAGATGAGGCTGCAATGTGGGTGAGACAGATTGCCCCACTGTGTAGTACATAAAATGCAGAGCACTAGAGTGCTGGAAAATGTAGCAAGACTTGTTTAGAAAAAGGAATAGATTTTAAATAAAGTTCAGTTTTAGGTAGAAGGTCAGGCTCTAGTTCCTTTTTTTATTTGTAGCAGTTCATCCGTATACACTACTGTGCATATTGTATATGTAAGGTAATCTCATTTTTTAATCTACTATAACTGCCCTTTTGATTCTCTAAAATCCTTTTGGGGATTTTGCATTCCAATATCGATCCCTGTCTGTCTGACTGCTTCAGCTAGGTAATCATTTTTCTTGTTTATCCCTAATCCTTTTAATATTTCCTTCCTGCCACTGTATAACAGTACAGTATGCCTATTGTGTGGAATGTATTTCAGAGACTGTACACTAAAAGTGGCTCTATTTTAGCCTAGATCTCACATAAATGGCTTACAGTGAAACAGAAATACAAAGCTGAACAACATGTGCCTTCAAAGCATGTATGCCAACCACAGTGCATTGCTTTGCTTAGTTCATCTTGATGAACCGTATTCTATTTTGAACTGCTCTGAAAAATGAAATAGAAAGCTGGCTATTTCAAAACAATTCTTATTCTTATTCTTTGCAGGGGCCTAATAAAAAATCAGAATGTCTTCCCTCTGTCTCTGTGTACGTACATATATGTATGTATATCCATATGCATATATATTAAAAACTTGGGTTTAAAGAAGTATTTGGAGAACAGTTTAAATATCTCAATGGAAGCATTCGGACCGGAGTCTCTGATCATTCGCTTCAGCCCCCTCCTCGGGTAAAACATTCTGTCCTCATTTCTATGGTGACCGAGTAACAGCATCACATGAAGTTTTGACAATGTGATAAAAATCCCTCCCTGAAATGGTTTCCTGAGAAGCATGGATCTGTTCCATTTCACCTGAAGAATGAGAAGACCCTCCCACCCCTGTTGGGGCTTTTCTGCTCTGTTTCTCTCACACTAGATTATACCTTAAGATCCTTTCACTGTACTAACCAGTGCTTTAACTGCTCTGCTTTTCTCATTAAATAAACTTGGCATATACCTTCTCTGCGTGTCAAAGCAGAGCATGTGAACATAATGAAGGAAAAGAATTTGATACAGAGGTGAAAGCAAAGTGTTTAATTTTTCTTGAGAAGCAATTTCCATACTACTTTGGTATTAACAAGGGTGAGGATGAAAGAGGGATATGTGTATGCTTGGTTGAGTTTAGCTACAATTGCTCTATTTTAACAAAAACAAAAACACCCTGAGACCTAGACTTTCTATATTCAGTGACTGTCTTAATAAAAACATATCTAACTAGTACCCAGTTTGAGTACTGCATAAACCCTTCAAGAAGGTAAAGAAGCTGCTTTCTCTCAGAGAAAGCATCACTTGCAACGTATCAACTTTATTAACTTGACATTATACCTTCACTTTCCATTAGTAACTTTGTGTGGTCATGGGAAACAGAACTTTAAAAATACATATTAGTTTTTTGAGATGGAGAATCTTTGTGAAAGTTCTGGCTTTATGGCTGTTGCTTCATGATGGACTTTGTAAAGTTATTGGAACTAAAAAAAAGTCCATATCTTGATTTTTTCTTATTATTCTATACTTTGAAGATTGTTGTTTTCCCCCTCATGCACTTTATAACAAATATACTGTGGTTGCAATGAAAAGTCAGTTTGAATACTGTTATGCCTTGACTTCTGAGATACTCAACTTTTCTGTGCACGTCTGAGATGGAAATGAGAATTTTTTGAGACATCCTGACCTCTTTAAGTGAATGATCCATGTTTTAGTATTAAAGCACACATTACATTGTATCTTAGGGAGCTATTATTGTTCAGGATTGTAGGATGTCCTCTGTCATGTGGATAATAACAGAAGGTTCTTTTTGCAGGCTGTTTGCAAAATAGCAGCAAGTGAGCCTCAACTTTCAGACCTGTAGAAAGTAAAGTTTGTCTTGAAATGCAAAACTGGTACCAGTAGTAATTTATACCTAAAAGTATTACTGTCACTGGTAAATTGAAGAACTTTGTATTAAATCATCTGTAGAGTAGGGATTAAGTTTGTTTCTGAGGCTAGGAGTCTTATTTGGAATTCATCTAAATGTCAGTTTTCCTGTTTGTATTGTGTTCAGTTTATTCAAAATGTTGTATTTCAAGACACATTTCTGAATTTCTTAAAAAAAAATCTGTCTCAGAATAGATAGTTGCAAAATGTTGATTGATCAAGACTCTTTTCTTTATCTGTGTAGAGATTCTTTGTGGGCTCTGAGGTGTCAGGGATACCAGAACGCTTCCAGCTTCAGTGGTGTGGTGTTTGATGAAAGGCTGTAAAGAGAATGTGTCACACAGAGAAACCTCATCAGAAACCCACTGATAGTTTCTGTTCTTTGTGTAGCTATTTGACATGCTGCTTTTTGAGCACAAAGGCAGTGTTTGCAGCCAACTAACTTTTTCTTAGTGGGTTGTAGGTTATCAGTTCAGACTTTTATGAGAAGCTTGATGGATGCATCACTGACAAGTGATTGTTCTCCTTGTTAATGGCATAATTTTTTTTTAAAGGAGAAACTGAAATCTGATTAAGTTGCATATTTTTTTTTCCATTTCCTCAACTTCAGCAAGGCTTTTGACACTGTTTCGCACAACATCATCATAGTGCAAACTCAGGAAGTGTGAACTGAGTGAGTGGACAGTGAGTTGGATTGAGAACTGGCTGAACAGAAGATCCCAGAAGGTCATAATCAGTGGCACAGGGTCTAGTTGGAGACCTGTCACTGATGGTATCCCCCAAGGGTGATACTGGGTCCAGTATTGTTTAACTTACTCATCAATGACTGGGATGAAGGGGCAGATGCCTCCTCAGCAAGTTCACTGATAACACAAAGCTGGGGGGAGTGGCTGATGCCTCAGAGTGATGTGCAACCCTTCAGAAGGTTCATGATAGGTTGGAGAGATGGGCAGAGAGGAAACTTGTGAAATACTGCAAAGGCAAATGCATGATCCTGCACCTGGTGAGGAATAACCCCTGCACCAGTACAGAGGGGGCTGACCTACTGGAAAGCAGTTCTGCACAGAGGGACATGGGGGTCCTGGTGGGCAACAAGCTGTCCATGAGCCAGCAGTGTGTCCTGGTGGCCAAGAAGGCCAATGGTATCCTGGGATGCAGTAGGAAGAGCATTGCCAGCAGGTCAAGTGAGGTGATCCTGCCCCTCTGCTCAGTCCTTGAGAGGCTGTGTCTGCAGTGCTATGTCCAGTTCTGGGCTCCTCAGTACAAGAGAGACATGGAGCTCCTGGAGCAGGTCCAGCGCAGGGCAAACAAATATGATTAAGGGACTGGAGCATCCCTCTTATGAGGAAGGGCTGAGAGAGCTGGGCCTCTTCAGCCTCAAAGAGACACTGAGAGGGAATCTCATCAATGTCTATAAGTATCTGAAGGAAGGGTGTCAAGGATGGAGCCAGGCTCTTCTCAGTGCTGCCAAGCAGTAGGACAAGGGGCAACAGGTTGAAGCTGATGCATAGACAATTCTCCCTGAACATGAGGAAGAACTTCTTTACTGTGTGTGTGACCAAGCACCAGAACAGATTGCTGGAAAAGGTGTTGCACAATCTTGTACAACACGCTCGAGAATGACCCTGCTTGAGCAGCAAAGTTGGACCAAGATGATCCACTGTAGTCCCTTCCAACCTTACCTATATTATGTGATTAACTGTTTGATTCTAAAAGTCAAACAGCAAAAATGTATACAACTCCTCACTTCAGTAAATGAATTGGTGAGTTGTATAAGCAATTTCTTGCATTTCTAAATCAGTAAACTTATTAAATGAGACCTATCAGCTGCTTCAAGAGCAGAGTTAGAACAATGTTTTGTAAACATATATTTTAATTAGTGTGATAGGTGTCCTGAGTACAACAACTTAGTTACAAATGCAGATATCTGCTATAACAATTTAACTGTCTTACATATAGTTAGTGTTATATGAAGGAATCTGCACTGCGAGTGAGGGGAATGTGACACATTCTTGTGGTGTAATCTCTGTGTTAAGATGCCCCATTGTTCAGGAATAAGTATATATTTGCTATACTAATTTAGTGAGGAAGAAGTCCATATATAGTCCCATATATAGTTTTCCCTTTCCTCAAAAATCTGATTCTTTTGGTTCAATACACTGCTTTGAAAAAATGTTTTCCTTTCTCTGGGGATACATAGCATTTATTCATATTTTATTTATTATCAAAATAAAGAAAATAAAATGGAGTTTGAGTCCTGATGCCTTGTTTGACTTTGAAAACATTTATTCAAAGATCCTGATTTGTATAATAGACAGTAGCTAAAATGACAACTAGGAGACAGGTCAGTGCTATGTGTCTATTTGACAGAGAAACAGTAGGCTATTAATTGTGCATCTACCTTGTTCTATAGAGAAGCTGATTTGAAATAGGCTTGTGTATAAAAGTGGAACAGTGGCAGAAATGTCACTGGTGAGTGATTTCACAGTTGCTTTTTGTGGAATGCAGCTTGCCATGATTCTGCCTTTCTGTCTTTTGAGATTGTTGATGTGTTTTTAATTATTTTATTCTTACACATTCCTTTTGTAAGGGCTAGAGCTGTTTGTAAATAAAGGAAAAAAGAGCTATTAAACAATTCTTCTTGTTTGATGAAATCTTAAATAGCTGTATGTAATGGAATTAGAACACAAGTCCAGCTAAAGCAACGACATTTATGGCTGTATTAATGTTTGTAATTTATTTTGAGAACAAATTAAGTTTTGATGCCTTCTTCAATGAAGTAATGAAAAGGTAAACAAGTTTAGTATAATGAATCCCTGTGGATGGAGATCCTGCCATTTGCTGAGATAACAAGAAGAAAAACCTTGAAACTTTCCTGAATAGATTGCTCAAATGCAATGTCTTTTATTCAGACTTGATACTAAAATGGAGCCCTTATCACCTTTTACTGAAATGCAGTAAAACTGAACTCCAACCTGCTTATATTGCAGTGAGTTCTGGACTTGGGATGCAGTTACACTAGCGTCATGCTAGCTGATTAAAGTTTTAACTGATCTGTAGTAATACTACCCCTGGAGCTGCTGAGGTTTTTGTGTTTTAGATAAAGATTATGTTAAAAAATATAGACTCTACAAGAAAACACATGATATACTGCTGACCACATATCATTTTAACCAGTATCTCCTTTCCATAAAGGAAAATGACATGTAAATCAAAGAACCAAATCATGACATGTAGAAAATTTCTTAACCTCCCTTTGACTCTGCTTTGGACTGGGGTTTGGCTGGAGTGGGCTGAAAGATCAGCCTGTTGGCGGATCCAGCTTGGGTTAACATATTTGACTTTTCTGCTGCTCCATGGCATTTGTATACTGGAAAGGGAATGTTTCAACATGTACACAGGTTGAGATGTAATTTGGAAGAACAATATTTACATGAGTATTAGTAGGGAGTTAATAGTAGGGATTATGAAGTGCAGAAGTAATAGTGACACTGGATTGAAAATAAAACTTTTAGTTTGTTTTCTAAATATCTACTGGTGTTATGTTACCTGGTATTAAAACAAACATACATTTGCAAGATGGTTGTTATATTTAAATCATTTCATCTGGAAGCAATGCTGGCTTTATTTTATAGTCCTATTGCATTCTGTTACTGTTGAGCACAATAACGTGGAACATACTGTCAAAAGATAATAATTCTGAAACAGTGAGCATTTCATGCAAAAATACTTGTCATGGTTCTCTGTTTCAAATTTCTCTCTTCTCTTGTGTTGTGTCTTACATGTTGATAGTGATAGATCCTTTTTTTCAGAGTTTTGCTAGATGATCCTACCAACTTCAACAGTAGGCTTTGCATAACTCTTCAAAATGGATATATCTAGAGGCCTCAGTAGTCAGAATCCCAAGAACTTGACCATGCATTTATGACAAATCTTGCTTTTCTGAAAGTTGGCCAAATTGGTCTAACACAGTTTTTATTGTATTTGACCCATTGCATTGGTGAAAATGTGTCTGTATTGTTTGGATTTGACCAGTTGTATTGGTTAAATACAATGAGTCCCTAAGGGAACACTTATCGTCGTATAGATGCATGTATCTAAATGCAGTTAAGTAAAAAATAGTAGGTAAACTTTTTAAAATAGGTATAATACAAAGTCTTTTCATGAGAATGACTGCACAAGGATGGGAATGCTTATTAGTCATGGAAATCAGAAGATTGCTGGATGCATAATGCTAGGGCAGACAGACTAATGAGCAGTGTGAATTTAAGGGTCAAACTTGAGTACCAGTAATCTACCAGGACCCTTATGAATACGAACTGCAAGGGCTGCTACTGCAGCAGTTCTGTCACTTCTCTGTGCACATTGAACAACATGTAGTGGAAAATAAAAATAATTTTAAAATCTAAATTAGCAAGCCTTTTATTATATCTGTAAACTAAAGACTATCAATAAAATACTGAAGCTAGTATATTATCTATTATTTATACAGCTTTCTGCAGTAAACCTCTGTAACCAGTAATGTTCACTCTGAACAATGTGTTTAATAAAGCAGATAAGAATCTAAGGGTAGGTTTCAGAGAAACATTAGTCTTACAAATGTTATTTAAAGTTAGGCAACATACGTATCTATTCAAGACTGTTTCAAAGATAAATGGAAATAGTGGAATTTCTTACTATAAGAAAAGAGTTATGATGCTGTCTGGTAGCACATTTAAGTTAGTAATCTTTGTTGCTTGTAAGAAAAATTATGAAGTACTTGTACTTGGTGGAATCATAGAGTATCCTGAGTTGGAGGGGACCCATATGGATCACCGTGAAACCTCATCATCACCATAGCCAAACTTCCCTCTTAGTACTCAAGCTGCTGAAGTACCTAGAAACAACACTTCTAATGTGAACATGGGAGCTTTTACAGAAAAAATCCTCTTCTGCTAATGTATGGACTCTCCAAATATGTTAGGTGTTAAACCTTTAACTAGCTTTTTGAATATGCGAAAGCTCGATCCAGGTTAATAAATCAGTTAATTGAAATCAGTTGTTCATAATGGGAAGTCTTGGGAAACTGAAGATATAGGTGTGAATTTCAGGGCTGACATGATTTGACAAGTTGTTTCTAAATGTCCTGGCCAACTGTGCAGCTTCACAGCTCATCTTGAGGCTGTGTGGGTTCAGCAGTCATGCACATCGCACAAATTAGAATTTTGTAAAATATTTCGTAAGACAGCTGCCATCTTGCAAATACCTACAGTTTTTTTTAAGCATGTTCCATAATTTTTACTGATCAGTTCAGCAGCAGCTGTTTTCATTTTTATTGTTTTCTGGGCAGGGAGAAGAAAGGGAGCTTTAACTGAGTTCATGTTTACGGCTTCAGTACAGTATTTTACTGACACATGTGGCATGCTGATTTTTCTCTCTCTTTCAGAAGAGAAGCCTGATTGCTCCAAGGCCCGCTGTGAAGTCCAGTTTTCTCCTCGCTGTCCAGAAGATTCCATCCTGATTGAAGGTTATGCTCCTCCTGGTGAATGCTGTCCACTCCCAAGCCGTTGTGTGTGTAATCCTGCAGGCTGCTTGAGGAAGGTTTGCCAACCCGGCTATTTGAATATATTGGTTTCTAAGGCATCAGGAAAGCCAGGGGAATGCTGTGATCTCTATGAATGCAAACCAGGTAAAAGCAGACACCATTTCTTTCCCATTTTTCAATTTTTTCTGTCTGATAAGCAAAGTAATTTATGTAATTGTGTTGAATAAAGCCTATATAGCCTCTAAATTCTCCTGATTCTTGAAAATTAAAATTATTAAATGTGACCAATACCCATTAAAAAAAAAAGATAAAAAATACTATGATAAATTTTCCTGTATTTTTATTTTAGACATTGATTTAAACTGTGGAGCAAGAGAAGAGTAACCTAGTAAGAATGCTGTATTTCTGTGAATGCTACTAGTGCAAGTGACATACTTTATATACTGATTAGATCATAGAAAGGTTTTTCATAGTAGGTGTACACTGTGTGTGGACAGGGAATTATGAATTCTGTCTTAAGATTTTGGTAGATTATCAAGTGAAGACCTTTAAAAACTGGAGAGCAAAAGTATTATGGAGGAGCATACTGAAAAACTTTACAGCATTTTCAGTATTTACCCATCTTCCATTTCATAAGAACACAGATCACCCTTTCTTGTGATTTATTATTCCAAGTGAAGTGGAAGATGTAATGCACTCTTTGATCCAGGCTTTGATAAAGATAAATAATAAAAATAGATGGCTGAAAGCAGGCATATAAAATGGTATAAACCAAAATCTTATATGCAAACAGGTTCAAGTATGCTTAAACTGAGCTTTTCCTATGCTTGTTTAACATTTCCTTAAATCTTCTGCAGAGAAAGATTGTCAGTCTTTGCAGCTTCTAGTGCTTGTCTTTGTGGTTTTTTTCCCCCAATATCCAATGCAAATCTGACTGTGGAAATTCAAGCAAAATTTTTTGTTCCCTGTCCTGAGTAATTGGTGAACAAGTAGTTACTATAATTTTTGCCCTGGAACAATTTGTGAACCTTCTTTCATCTAGAGTTAGATGTAATTTCTAATGACATAGCTTCTTTGAAATCCTCATTTATGTTTCCCTTCTATAAGGTTTTTGGGTTTTTTTCCCATTTTATCCACATCTTTTAAATGTGTTATCCCAAAGCAGACTAATATTTTGGGAGATTCTTCATCAGCACTGAATACTGTAGGATAATTGTTTTCTGTCTTTCATGCAAAATTCTAAAGAAGATTTAACTGGTTTACAAGAGTTATTTCTGGGTGGTGAAATGCTGTGATGTCAGGATCTTTCTGTAGCATGACTGCTACTGAAGCACTATATCTGTACATCTTCATTCTTCCTGTATATACTTAATTATGCCTTTACTGAATTTTGCCTTGCTGACTTGGGATGATTTTTTCAAAGTAAATAGCTCTGATCATGTCCTCTCAACTGTTATTTGAATTCCCATCTTGTAGTTTGTAAATAAGTCCATCCAGACTTACCTATGGAGGTTACTTTTTGAGGACTGTTTTCACTTGTTACGAAATCTTCAATCTGAATATGATTATCACATTAGTGAATTTAAGGAACTGTGTGTATGTTGTTTTCTGAAACAGTATTTTTTGCTATAGGGAGTTCAGGAGGTGAAGGTACGTGGGACTGGAAAAATGAAGATGCATATTAGGAGGGTGGAAGAGTAGAGGCTTTGAAGGCATTGGGGAAGGAAACTAATGGGATTTAAGGGAAGTGTAGAGCTTTGCAAATGGGGATTAGAAATTGAGAGGCCTCAAATAAACCTTTTGTCTTCAGAGTTTGACTTGGTATCCTGAAGAACTGTAGGAAAGAGGAATTGAAGAGGAACTGAATTATATGAATTATAACTGGATAAAAGGGGGTAGTGAACAGTATAAGGCCTGGGAGGTAGGTGTTCATGCAGAGTTTGGGGCTGATGTCACCAGTTTTACTGAATATGTCAGCAAGTTGATGGAGTTTACATGTCAAACAGAAAAATGTTTTCCAGTTTTTTGCCACAGATCTAAAAACTTCAGCCCTGTGAATACTGCTGCCAGAACTCTCTTCCTGCCCCTTTGTGTCTGCTTGACCAGCCTCAATAGGGGTTTTGCACCAGCAAGGGCTTTCTGGTGGAAACAAATTGCCAGAAGCTGGGAGGACTGCTTCCTGTGACAGCGATGCTGCCTTGTGCCAAGATAAAGTGCTTGCGCAATTAAAGCATAAATTGTGCTAATTTTTGTGCCTTAAATAAGGCATCACTGCTCTCTATTTTACTGTGGCATTTGAGTTGGGAGCCTTGTGCTGAGATCTGCATATGTTCAAATGCTCTGATTGGCAACTGAGTTACTGATAGGAAAATAGAAAATAGTGGTTCCTTAACACTGTATGCTAGAATAAAAATATTTTTGTTATTTTGAGATCAACTTCCTTTTCTGCCTCTTTTAGTTTAAGAATACAGTTAAAGGTATTGGTATTCAGTTAAAATGAACAGTAAAGAAACTTAGTAGCTTAATCATACTTGCTTATGAATTGTCTGATTTGTCCAAATTTGGACAAGTACTTGTCCAAATTAATTTTTGTTAAACGTTCTTAACTGTTGCTTCGTCAAGCATCTCATCACAGTTGTGGTACCTAGTGAGAACAAGTATGTCATGGACATTGTTTTGCCAGGTTTGCAAAGCTCAGAGGTGAAATAACACAGGTCTGGTGCCATAGGCAACCTCCCCTATTCCTATAAGCTGTGTGTTACTGCCTGTTCATGATTTAGTGAATGTGCATTGGATTAAGTTTTAAGGAGGGAGTTAGTTCTTAAAATGTATTTTTAAAAAAATAAATCTTAAAGGTAGTTTGAATGAGCAATCACAAATGGAGCTGCATAATGTGTTAACAGTAAAAATAAAAATAACCTTAAACAAGATTTGTGAGAGTATATGTGTCTCTTTGGCTAAGAAGCTAAACCACTATGAACAGTGATGTTTTTAAAATCATGCTTGATTATTTAAAAATTGAGTTAAAATCTATGTAAAATATATTTTGCTCAAGTGGTGATAGCAACTCTGTCACTTCTGACTAAAGCAAGATAAATAGTTTGCTTTGGCAATGTCCAACAGATGTTTGTTGCATCTTTATTGATAACTTTGGTTGTTGTTGTACATGGTGCAAAAGGGAGTGTCATCTTTCAGTTTCTGACATCATTCCCAGCACTGGGAAACGTCTGTCATGTGAGACATAACCTGTGTTGAAAAGACCACTCACTTATCATTCTTCTAGAAGTCTTTCTGGCAGAGCTTTCATTTACTCACCTCCAGCCTGAAAATTACTCTTTTTTTCTGGTTCTGAATATTGCTTTAAACACAGTTGTGAAGATGATGTTATTATCCAGCTTGCTGCTTTGAAGAGTTCTGTGCAAACAGGGCTTGATGGAAAGTCTGAGATCAACAGCAAAATTTAGTAGGTCATGTGTACTGACACACAGGGAAGTAACTTGTGCTCAACACTGGGACAGCTTCAACACTGCAAATCAGGTCTGGGTCCTTCATAGTCTTGCACTTGAGGACAAGGTTTGGCAAAGTCAAGTTTTTATACAATCAAGTTATAAAGTTATAGCTGAAAGAAAAGGAATTTTAGGATATTTTTTCTTTTATTCTCTGTTGCTTACATTTAATTTTATTGGATGCTTTATTAGAAGATGATGTTGAGAGAACTTGAGATAAGAGTGGGAAAGGACTGAAGAAAGGGAGTTAGGAAGAATTACAGATACATTCCTATGGAGCTGAAGAAATGGCTTTTAAGTTGACAGTGATGGTGAGGGAGGAAAAAAAATCAACGTGGTGGGGTCCATGCTGTGATAGGGCAGTTAAGGGAGTGATTCAGGCAGTGACACAGCTGCATTGAAAGTCCAGGAATGCCATGGTTCTATGTGTATATCCTGAAGTGTCAAGGAATGTAAAAAGGGTAATGCCTTGTCATGGACAAAAGCTTTCATGCATCCTTTCTACTTCTCCCTGGGCAGAAAGTGTAACTATCATCATATGTAGTTGGGTTGTGTTGCATTATTCTTGAGGAACCAGTTGCAAATACTGACTTGCTACTGGACCATTAGATGCACAGGTAATTTAGATCCTGCCCCTAAACTGTACACTCTATTAGTTGAAAGGCCAGTATAATATGCCAGAGTGAAACTTGATAAACTTAATTTACTGTGTTAACATATTCTACTAGAAGGTTATTTTCACCTAGGTATTAGCAGGTTCATGATCAGAGATCTTTGGGTTTGTAGCCGCTAAAGGAGGGGGCACATTATTGCAAATATCAGGGTCTGCAACCATGGCAGTTTCTGCTACATTCTTGTAGAAAAATTGGTAACTCTTACATACTACTGTATTCAGTGTGTGAGAAAATTCTTGAGGACTTATAAGCAAAGGTTGATTGGGCCCATCTTCACTGGTAGGAAATTGAAACATTTATGAGTTCTCAAAGACACATATTTGTCAAACTATATATTTAAAGCTTAAGACTTCTAGGATAGATAAAAATAAATTTTTTTACTTATAATAAAATATATAATAGTTTATAATAAACCCATTCATGAAATATACATGTGATAATTGTTGGAATTAAAATGTGAGTAGAAAACTAGTAGTTCAGTGGCAAGTGTTTGCAGTTTTATTTTTAGGGCAGTAGTGCATCTAATATGGAAGATATCTTTTAAAGCAATGAAGAATCCAGTTATAGACTGTTCTGAAACCTTAAAATATTTTCAGCTTATCTGTAAGTTTGTCTCAATACTTTTTCACTTTGAGAAACCTGTTTAAATCTGAAAGTGGAAATTTTTTTTTCCTCTTTCAAGTATTTTTCATCTCTTATCTGTCTTCATCACTCTCCTGTGAGGAATGTATGATAGAGATGGGACTTTTCACCTGGAGAAGGGAAGGCTCAAGTGATTTTGAATGCCTGAAGGGGTTGTAAAGACAGAGCCGAGTTCTTTTCAGTGGTGCCCCATGACAGAACCAGAGAGGCAAGGGGCACACACTGAAACAGAGGAAGTTCCCTCTGAATGTCAGGAAGCACTTTTTCATCATGAGTGTGACTGAGTACTGGCACAGACTGCCCAGAGAGATAGTGGAGTCTCCATCACTGGAATATTGAAAAGCCACCTGGGCAAAGTCCTGGGCAGCCAGATCTACGTGGCCTGGCTTGAGAACCTCCAAGAGGTCCTGTACTACCTCAGCCATTTCATGATTAATAATACAATAATTGCGAAAAAAATTAATCTCTTTGAAAGCTCTTAATTTGGTGTTTGTTGGTAATTTTTCTTAAGTTTGTACTTCTTTTAGTATAGACTGTTTGGGCTGCTTTTCAGTCTTAGTGAGCTTTTCACTATCACACTGTAACCACTAAAATGGAGATGTGCTGAGCAGATGTAATTCTGAGGCTGGTGTCTCATTATGACTGATTGAATTATTATTGCCATGTACTGCTGAGCATCAACCTGGGAAAACGTAGGACTAGAAGACAGAAAATGGGCCTTTGAAGGTTATCAGCTCTTGCAAGAAGTGTGGTGTAGCATTGCCAACCTGCTTTAGTACTTCAGCAAGCAGCTGGGGTAGTGTCAATACTGAAGTGAAGCTTAATCACTTAATCAGGGATATTGTACTATATAATTTTCAGTCTGAAAAAATTCTGTTCTTCCTGCTTGCTCAACCAGAAGGTAGTTCATACCTTAAAGAGGGAACCATGTTTTATTCTATACTTTCTTAGTATAATCATGATAAGCAAGTAGATAATACCTGAGCTGGAATTGTTTGTTAACATGGGAGATTTAGGACCAAATAAGATAAAGATGTGTTTCACTTTTCTTGAGTATGACTCATAGGCTTAAGTATTATATTATTAATATTATTCAGGCTGATTTTTTTTTCTTCTGGATTTCTAAATATTGGCTGCTTTTTAAAAACCGTTGTTCAGTCTTTCTTGTTAAGTGAAGTTCTGCATCTCATTAATGTAGAAAGATTTGATACTTTGGATTTCATTTTTACCATATATAAAAATGCAAGGAAAACAACCTAAGTCTTTAAAAATGCACTTTATGTGTGCAGACAGAAATCCATAGTGTATCTCCTTTTTTCTTTTAATTTCCTGTATTGCAAGTATTTTGCTGTTTGAACAGACGTTAAATAGGAAAAAACAATCAATGAATTGTTTACTGTTTTAAAAGTTGTGGAAAATATATATTCTCAGTAACCTAGTGCATTTTTAGTAACTAATATTATTCACAGGTGTAATGATTGTTTAAGGTTGCCTGTCTAATGTTTATAAATTTTTTATTAACTAGTAATAGTTCAGTTGCTTCCTAAGTCAATAATTTTGAAAAGTGAATCTTAAAGAGAAAGGAAGTCTTTTGGTAATGTCACCTAGCAAGCATGCATTCATTGGATAATTTTTCTGACTTAAAAGGCTGATGCATAAGTGGTTGCTTATGGAGGAAGTAATTTGCAAAAATCTTCTAAAGCATAACTAAAAGAAATCTTCTTCTTCCCTTCCTCCATAGTGTTCAGTGTGGATTGCAGCACAGTCGAGTGTCCTCCAGTTCAACAAGTCGTTTGCCCCCTGGACAGCTACGAAACCCAAGTCAGGCTGACAGCTGATGGCTGCTGCACCCTGCCCACAAGGTTGGTGTCTTGGTGGCTCGGTGTTTTGAACTTGTTCTCTACAATCCAAGTACTACTATAAATAATCCAAGTACTACTATAAATATAGGATAATAATGTATACTTCTATGGCAATAAAAGTTAACACGAAATAAAAGAGATATGAAGTCGTGTAAAGATATATCAGTCTGACAGAAATACGGAATCTGTCTTTTTGAAGCAGAAAAAAATCTTCTTAGTGCAAATGAATGAAGCTCATTTTTGCTAAACTTGTTTGAGGAGTTCATGTTTCTGGATTGTCTTTCAGCTAGTTCAATTAACTTTGCAACAGTAAATACCTCTGAGAAACTTTGGAACGTGTTTAATGGTAAGGAATTGAATGATGGAGATGATAGAAGATATGCCAGAAAAAATTTCATCTAGTTATAGGAAAAAAAGTCTCATTTTTTTGTATGTGGAAGATGACTGTAAGAAGTAGAAAGATGGTGGCTATCTGGAACTGTAGGGAAACAGAAATTTCGAGTATATGCTTCCATTTTACTTCTGTTGTTGTCAAGTAGTTATAATTTATTATGATTTGTTAGACAGTCTAGAGTTGGTTTTGTTTCGCAATTATGCATCACTATATGAGTTTCTATTTGTTTTTGCAACAAATTTCCCGAAACCTGATTCTGCAATATGCCTAATAAATACAAATTCAAGCAAAAAGGAACATCAATTAAAATATTTTAAACCAAAAAGAAAATATTTCTTGTAGATGTAACTAGTTGGTTTACTTAGTATGAAGGTCTTCACACCATAGAATATTGCCTATTCTTAGCCCTTTGTGTAAAGAAGTGATACACTTGCAAAGAATTGAGAAAGTAGAAGATGGCAAAGGTTGTGTAACCATGGATCATGTCTGTTGGGTAACCTTTGGGTGCACATTTAATATGGCAACTTCTTTAAAAGTGCTGTTTCCATGACATATGAGGGTCTCTTATTGCATGGAGATTTAAAAACATATTTATTTTAAAAAAATAAGGCATGAAAAGAAATGTGAAAAATATCATGTAGTGCACTACTCCTGACTATTAAAATTTGAAAATATATTTCTAAACTTGACAAGTTTAATTTGTAATTGAGAAAACACATAATAGTCTAATACTTTAAAATAGTTACTGTTCTTTCTCAGTGAATATTACAAATGTTCTTTAATTCAGAGTTGTTTTATTTTCTTGTTTTCTGAATTTTGGACCAGAACATGGTACGGATTTTCAATATTATCCCTTTATTCTTTAACATATTTTCTATAAAGTTCCTAGTAATTGCAGTGATCAGTGGAGAGCTGACTGGGCTAGTTGGGATTGCACAGGAGGTTGTAGATTTTATATAGTCATCATTTTGGCATTGTTGTGAATATAGCTCAGCACATTCAAGACAACTAGAATAGAATGATACTAAGGACTGTATTCAAAAGATAGATTGTAAAGTCAAAGAAGCAATCTCAGATTAATATTTCATAAATTTATAGTTTAGATTAACACTCAGAAATCTTGATATGACAGAAAGATTAATGGTACATTTTTACTTTGGAATTTGTTTCAACTTGTTGGATTACAGTGATATATAGAGCAAATTATTTTTGTTTCACTGAAGTAAAATTGTGTTCTATTTTTGTACAGTCTAATATAACTTGTGGTTTGATTTTTCTAGCGCTTGGGTGGAGGGAATGAAAAATATCCACTTTATTCTTTGTCAATGATAACTTCAGTGTTCCTTCTATCAGGGAACATAAAATACCAAGAAAATATACTTCAGGAAAATGACCAGTTGGAAATATTTTCTATTTCTAGCACGCACATGGGAACTGACCTTAAGTAAAATACCTAGAGCAAACATATTCTTGAAAGAGTCTTTTTATTTCTTTGAGAATATTTAAAAATAAAGTCTGTTGGTTTGCTGGGTGTTAACTGTAACTAATGTCTGAAGCGTACTTGTCTGTGTGTGTGGTAATGCGGTGATGAAATCTGTATTCTCGTCTCCTGCACACAAAGGCCCCAATTGTACAAGCAAGCTTACAGTGTGTGAATTACTAGATAATTGTGAATTCTTGAAACCTCTTGGAAATCAGTTGTGGTGCGTTACCGGGATCAGAGTTTAACAAGAGATCACATCTGTGAAAGATGAGTACTTAGCTCCTGGAGTCTTATGATCTGATCTTATAATCAGAGGGCCTTTTGTGTTAATACCTCTGCCCTCCTTGATGTATAAAACCATTAAAAAAGACCATTAGCATAACCTAGTGTTTCTGCAGGCAGGGAGTAACAATTATAGGTTTCTTGTACTCCTTCTATAATTTTTAATTTTGTGGCTCAGTCTATGTTGCTGCATGTTGTTATTATGTGGGTTGCTATTTGAATTGCCTTAATTCAACCACAGCAATAATACAGTTTTTAATGGAGTAGGTGACAAGGAAAGAAAGAAAAACTCAACCTGTCAGCAATAAGATCATATAAATGCTTTACATGCTGTGTGCCTCCTAGAAATACATTTAGTTATTTTGACTTTAATATACTGCTGTGCTTGTTAAGGAAGACAGTGCTGTAGGGGAGAATAAAGGAACATATACGTAGGAATAATCAGAAAAGAAGCATTATGAGGAAGTTAGAGGGAAAAGAAGTGTACATATGAAAAGAAAGAGCAGAAAGGGAAACAAAGTGCAGTTACTTGGAGTATGAAAATCAAACCATTTGAATTCAGATTCAGTGTTTTCTCAGATTTAAGGAAACATTGGAGCTTTATATTTGAAGGTATCTGTGAGACTTGCATGTCAGAATTATAGAAAAAGTCAAATAAAGCACAAGATTTATGGATGAATGAGTCTACCCTGGGGGAAGGGGCTGTTTTTCCTTAATTTTGGAATGTCTTAATTCAGTGTTACACTGATTTCTAATGCAGTGGTTCTAACAGAACAGCCTACTGGTTTGGCATCAACATCAAAATACCGGTTGCTTCAGCTTTCATCAGAGTATTATGAGACAGTTACCTTAAATTTCCAGCTATTATGTTAGGAAAGCTAAATGTTAGGAAAACAGGAAAACAGCTATTATGTTAGGAAAGTTTACAAAAGCCTGTCTCTGTTCTTGGTAAATATGTTCCCTTCTCTGAGGAGGTTGTTGAAGAAAAAGTAAATTAGAGTATACAGAAGTATACAGAATCTGTTATCTTCAGATATTCCTACTTTTTCTGTTGTGAATGAAATTTCTTCAGATTTTCAGATTCTTTTAAGAATTTGTCAGTGCAAAAATATTTATCGAAATCTATTTAATTTTTTATCTATGAAAAATTAACAACAGGAGTTGATTTCAGTGATTATCACTGGCTTATGTATCTATTGCTCACATAGTTTTCTACATTTTTTACAGGATTTTATACAGCAAAGTATAAAAACACGTTTAGATAGCTTTGCACCAAATACTTTTGAATTATCTTTTTTTCTTTGTGACTGTTCTCAGAATAACTTGGAAGTTTAGTCTTACTGCTCTTTACTAGGTCTTCACTTCTTGCAGTAGTTTTATATCCCTGCTTCTGTGCTGTCACGTGGTACAGATTTGGTGATTTCGAGATGCATTCAGTGCTCTGTTCTCACAGATATTTCATTCACATGCACTCCTCCCTCTGTCCAGCTGGTCAGTCTTTTAATAAAACCGGATAAACAAAGGCAACTCAATAGAGAATAGAAAGATGCCAATATTAAAAAGAACAAGCGTAATTAAGTCTGGTTGTCTCAGTTCTGAGAAAAATAGTGGGAAAACTGATAGAGGATTGAATTAAGGATTAAAAGATGTACTTATAGGTCAAAGCAAGTGATGTTGCCATGACAGAAGCAGTGTATGGAATTAGGTTTTGCCTCTTGAGTAGACTAAGCTTGCCTTAAAAATTTGACTGTCAGTGTGCCTTCTTTTCAGTTTCAGTCTTCAGTAGTCACTAGTCCTTTTTTTGTATTGGATTCTAACTTTAAAAAAATAAACAAGCAAAAACTCAGCTAGGACGTTTTAATTAATATTGTCTCACAAGGTTTACTGTATAAAATGGATATGTATCCCCTTCCCCAAACTACTTAACATTGAAGAAGAGCATTTCCCACACCTTTCCTCCCTCGGTGAATAAGTCTCAGTGAGTCAGTGTCATTTTCCTTTGCGTCCTGAGATGAACTCTTGCAGCATGCACATGGTAGCTTCAATATCTTATTATTAATATAGAGTGTAGTAATATCCTTTGGAGAGGAGAGAAGCATCCAGGAGTATGTTCACTAAATCCTAATAATAAGTTTGCTTGACATATTTTTTTTAAAAAGCTCATACCATAAGCCTGAATATGTTCTAGATTAGAAAAAGTTCTGAAAGAATTGATATATGTTTCTCTATCAAAGTTTTCTGTGGTTTATTTTCTACCTGAGTCTTAGCTTTTTTTAAAAAAAAAAACCAATTTCCAGAAAGATGTGGTGGGATGGGAAGAAGAAAAAGCTATTGTAACTCAAGCATAACGGAAGCAGATGACAAGTTACAGAGACACAGAAACTTAAAGACCCGTGACCTGCTTAATAAATCTAAAGCAGAAAAGGGATACAGGTCGTGACGACTGTTTCATATGTCAGAAGAGTGATTAAGGGCAAGTCTTGCAATACTGGAGCTCAAAAGGCTTGTGCTTGATGGATACACAAATGAAGACTCTTTGAATTGGATCATTTCACTACCACTTAGTTACAGATAGTTGGATGGCATTAGAAATGCAAGCTTCTCAATTGGCTCAAGTAGCATGAAGGAGTAGGATTACAGTTGTATGGTTTAGAAGAAAACCTCTGAAAAACTTTCTTAAAAGAATTAGTTATAGAACCTTTTTACCTTTGTTTACACAGTCTTTGCACTGTTGTTTTTTGCCTTATATGTGGCTAAAATGTCTCAATCTGGTGAGACAATTGAATGACAATGCCACAGTTTGGTCTGCAGTATGGTAAAGAAGTGAAATGTGCTTCACCAGCAAGTCCCAGTGCTGGTTCTCTGGATAATATAATAAAATACTGTTTAATATTGTAATCACCTACTCAGTCCCATTGAAGGATCTGAGGGGCAATTTATATGTGCATTTTGTTTTTCCCAAGCTTTTAAGCTTTATTTAGAAAACAGCCCAGTTCTTCCCTCCACCCCTCCTCAAATTCTTAAATACTTGCATTTTTATGCAGCTCATGAAAATGAGTAATACTTTCATTATAGTAGGAAATATTTTTTTTACCTAATGTTTAATTTAAGCTGTATTTGGATAGAAGTTGAATATAACTTAGAATAGTACAAAAAATTTATTATAACATTTAATTGGGTTTCAATGTATGAAATAATGGGAAAAAGAGTAAATATACAAAAACATGCTTCACTTTCAGAATCTTCTGTTAAGAAAACACTCGTCTTTTCTGTATTAAACTATTTTTAGCATGATGTGCTTTAATTAGCAGTTTTAAAGATGTAAAGGGTTAGATAGTGGTTGTAAAAATCACACCTCTTTTAGAGGTCATTGAAATTTATGTTTGGTGTAGTAATAGGTCAAGGGGTAATGGCTTTAAAGTGAAACAGGTTAGATTTAGGTTAGGCATTGAGAAGAAATTATTCATCATGAGGGTGGTGAGACACTGGAAAAGGTTCCCAGAGAAGATATGGATGCCCCATCTCTGGAAGTGTTCAAGGCCGGTTTGGGTGGGGCTTGGAACAACCTCGTCTAGTGGAAAGTGTCCCTGCCCATGGCAGGGGGATTGGAACTGGATGACCTTTAAGGTCTCTTTCTCAAGCCATTTTATGATTTTATTATCCCTTATCTACTTTTTCCAGTAAGCAATTGCTTTTAATGTACTTTATCCCCTTTTATGACACTTGGACCTGTTGTCATTGTATCATATATTGTGTCTACAACCTGTCACAGCATTAGACCTACCAGCAAATGTTCTGTATTTCATGTTGCATCAGTGTCTAGGGAATCTAGTGGCAGCTGCACATAAACATAGCACAGTTATTTTCTTCTCATTTTATGGCAGCCAGCAGAACCATAACTGGGAAATCTATAATTGTAAATTCCCTTTTAAGCTATTACCAAATATATTTGCTTTATATTTGAGAGCACTCATACTCATCTAGTTGAATAATGATTTTCTTCTGACAGCGTCTGTGGAGGTGGCCTCTGAGTCCCTGGTTGACTTTACATCTATCCCATTTAGTAGGAATGTACATCCTTTCTGTTAATTCTTTGTAGCTGTTTGTCTGTTCCAGATCTTTTCTACATCATTCCTTGTGACTCTCACATTTTTGTCTACATTGTTTTCTTACATCTTTCTGTCTTTGGAAGACCTTAATTTTTATAATAAATTGTGTAGGTGTTCCATGCAGGATTCACCACTTTGAGTTCCCCAAACTTCTTTAGAGGGCAGTCATGATTTTCCAGGAAGTAACTTTTTCCTCATTTTCCCCTGTACCAGTCACCTCTCATAAGGAACTTTCTCTGATACAGAGGTTTCCCTTATATTTGTTCTAGAATTTTAGATCCTTCTCCTCCACCCATCTCATCCTCAAGAATTGGTATCCAAGAGAAAGTGGTTGTGGAACGCAGTTTTTGTTAAAGGAAGGTTCAGCTGGAACTGGTAAGACCAAATAAGAATCCAAGTACCTGTATTTTCCTGAAATTTCTATTCAGAGATTGACTTCTGAGTAACTTGTGTAGCTGGACCAAATGTCTAACAAAAGCATATCAAGGGTTCTGCAGAAGCTTTGCTATTCCGTCAGTTCTTTCATCAGCTTTGTAGAAACTCTGGTTTCTATCCATCGTGGCCAACTTGAGGAAGTTGTTCCTCAAGTTGATCCTTCAGCAGATCACTTTGCCTCCTCAGTTGCGTCTAACCATCGTGGTGTAACACTTAGTGTTAAATTGGAGACTCTGAGAAAGTGGTATTCAGTCCTGTTTACAGGCTACACTGTATTGAATATCCACAAAGGACAAGGATAATGGGGCATGTGTGACCCATGTTTCATGTCTGTCTTCTCTATGGTGTCTTCCAACAGAGGTAATGAATTGCTGAATTCAGAGTTCAGGCATTCCTCTTCTTTCTTATTCCAGCTACCTCAGGAATTCCTAGATATTCTCAATGTGATGGTTATTGCTGCCTTGGCATTAAGCCTCACCATGTGGGTTGTTTTGGATAGCAACCATGTTTTTCTGAAGTCTACAAAGGAGGAAAAGATAAGTTGGTTGGTTGTTTTTTTTAAAGCCATCTCAATAAAACTTGAACAGAAGCCCTTGGAACATGAGGCATTTCTGGAGCCTGATGGCTGACTTCTGAGTGTCAGAGACCTTAGACAAGGGGAGGAAACATGAGAACGTTTGCAGACAAAATAGCATGTAAATCTTTTGCAGAAGAAGTTGTAAGACACTGTAAATGCAGAGGTCCCTGCTTGCATCTTTTATAAGATCAGATTTTTGTGCCTGTATAATCAGTTAAAACTATACATCCATGGTCTTCCACCAATTCTTAGAATGTACTGAATTGGAAAACCTTAAAGACAACACTACCCAAAGGAAGAGGCATGTTTCCCAAGAGCAAAACAAGAAAAAAGTATTTCTGCAGGGGGAGGAAGTATTGATGGTAGCTATGCAAGCAGTTTCCCTTTTTTTATGTATGAGTTTTTATGAAAAATTATATGTAGTACTTTAATCTGACCATGTGCTGAATTAATGGCATATTTTACTCCTCCACTGTGAAACTTCTAAAAAGAAATTTTAAGCCAGATAAATTAAAGTGACTTTTAATTGTTTCTAATTCTAGATGCTGTTTTATTCTTGGAATTAGATTGAGATTGTAGTGTCTCCAGAATTTGGTTTTGTTTCCATTCATGATAAGCAAGCCAATGTTTGAACTCTTTCAATTAATAATAAGCTGATAGGCATATCTTTCTGTTATAATTTTTGTTTTCACTTGTCAGTCTAACAATTAGTGTGTACCTTGATTGCACAGTATTGGTTTTGCTTCTTCCCCTGAGACTTCCCACTGTATTTTGTTTCATTTCTTCTACTTAATCAGCTATTAACTTGTTTGGAGATTGAATAAGTTATTTAGTTAAGAGTAATTTCTGACTTGAACAGGTGAATTTCTGTTTGTATCACAGAGATCAATAAGGTCTTTGATGATTGTCTTCAAACTGACAACTGCACAGATGCCTATGGAGACCCGTATACATGAAAAAGGCAGTAGAATTATATATATTGTATTTTAAAAGGGAAGTAGATGTGAGAATTTCCCAGTAGTTTCCGGTAATACTCAGAGCTGATGAAAATATCAACATTATTGAGGCTATATCAAAAGAGTTTGAAGTTGTGTTTCCTCTAGAAAATAGCAGGAAACATAGTGTCCGAATTCAGCAGCCACAAATTGCTGCTTCTTTTTCTCTTCTCAATTTCCTGAATAAGTAAAAAGTGGAACTAAAGGTTGTGGGCCATTTTAAAATAAATTGTAGTTTCTCACTACTATTCTTTGAAATGTCATTGGTGAATGTCAGTCTTGTTTCTACAAAAGCATTACAGTTCTTGCCTGCACAGTTCCTGCTACATGGAAAAGGTCTCATTAATTGAGTGGAGCTGTTTGGTCTCAAAACCACTTAGATTTTGGAGCAAGCTTTGGGCTTCATTTTTATTCAAGGTCAGGTTGAATAGGATTCTGAGCAACCTGATCTAGTTGGAAGATATCCCTGCTTGTTATGGGGGGTGGGGTTCGACTAAGTGACTTTTAAATGTTCTATTCCAACCCAAACAATTCTGTGATTATCTTTCCTAAACTCGTCGAGAATTTCCTTCCAGGATACAAGAAAGGTGTTTAATAGCACAAATGACATGGAAAAACTAAACATGAAATAATTATTGGGGTTGAGTTTTTTTCATTTCAAAGAGAAGAGACTAGACGTGAAATTAAACAGTCAAATTAAACAATAATATGTTTTGGAGAGGTTGGAGGGGTTTTTTTGCTCTTTTGTTCTTGTTTTTCAGGGAGGCTTTAATTTGCTTATGGCAAAACTATCCCTGATGGCTTCATTTCAGGGAGATATTCAGGAGTTAGTTTGGAATTACAGGAAAATTGAGGTTAATGAATTACCTATAAAACTATTATCTGTATGTGATTTTCAACCTGAATTCCATAGGTTTTGTGTTTCGTTTGTGAGAGGATCAGATATTTATAACTCCTTATTAAAAAGTAGCAAAATAAGAAAAGAAATAGCTTTTGATAATAGGAGAAAACAGACATTTGTGTAACTAACGCCTTATTTTTAGTTCTGAAATGTTTTTTTATATTACGAAGGGTGAGACTGATAGACCTATGAGAAGTGCAGAGCTACAAAGTGGTGTAAAAACCACAGGGATCTTCAAAAGAGGAATGCAACAGCTGGCATGGCAAAATATGAGAAAAATGCATTTTGGACTGGTTTATATTGTGCTTTATTTCCTATACTGGTGAATTCAAAAGGGTCTATGCATATGAGCCTACTTGAAAAGTCAGTGCACTTGGCCAGTGGTTGTACAGGTTCCATAGCATGATTCTTTTGTGTCTACCCTCTTTTCCTGTCTCATCCATCAGGGAAACAGATGAGTTGATTTAATATTAGTCAAAGGATGAAATCAAGTCGTGATGTCAAATGAGTCAAATGAACTCTTTAGGTTCTAATAAGCCTTGGAAAGATGGTAATCTACTTGATAAGTGCTGATTTTTTCAACGTCTTCCCTTGCTTAGTGTCTGTTTGCTATTTCCTAATAGTAAATATATGCAAAAGATGCACCCAAAACGTTTCCTTGCACAGTGTCTTTAATTAAAGCTAGATAGTTGTCTTTTGTAATATTTAAAAGTCCCCCATGTACAAGGATTACTATACTCATGGAAAAGTGTGCTATTGTATTGGGTGTCTGTAACAATATCCATAATTTTAGAAAGGAATTCTTACTTGGGAGCATGCTGGTTTTGATTTCTTGATAAGTAAACCCCCTGGAGAATTAAAATAGGAAGAACTTTTATATGAGTCAGTTCATATAGCAGTGATGTACCACTTTTGAGCATTTGGAAATGATCTGATAATAAGTGTTACATGCAGCTTCTGGTTTTTCTGCCATCTCTTTCTACAGATTTATTATTGCTCTCTGAAATAAAATACTGAAGGATTTCTGTGTAAGATGCATGTTTTCATTATTGACTTGCTCAATCATATCTTTATCATGCAAAATACATGAAATAGTGATCTTGAACTTGTGAGCGAAAACTCCCAGTCTGTGTGCCTGAAGATTTAGGAAAATTCTAGAGTTTACATTTTCCGAGACTAGCATCTGTTTGATTCCTTAAGCTGTAGCTTGACCAGTTAAAGCTCATGATCCTGTTTATTTAACTTACAATGTGACTACAGGTGTGAGTAAGGTGCAAATAATCCTTCAGTGATTTTATGAGATTGCTGTGTTAGGATTTCATTGTGCTGTATCATCATCACTTATACCCTGTGCTTGATGGTAGGGAGGGTCTTGCAGTTGAATTCTTTTATTTGCCAATAACGAGCTTTGGTAATGGCTGGGAGTTCTCTTATGAAAATTCCTTATTTCACAGTATCCTAAAGTGCTTATTTTATTAACAGACCTGTGGAAATTTTCTCTACTACATTTGAAGTGCTAATAATGTTAATGCACGTTATGTTGGATTGCTGCAAGGGGTAAAAAATGGACTGTGATAAAATCTCCACATGAATGTGATATATGTTTCAGGAATGCTTTTCTCTAGTCTCAGTGCCTTAGACTTTAATTTTGTTTTGATCTTCAAAATAAATATCCCTCTCATCAATACAGCCCCACCCCAACTGTGCCATTCACTGGTACTAAATCTTCTTTTCTGGGGTGCCTGTTCTTATTTTCATAGTCATTATGCCTTGTGCCTGGAGTACTCTTTTGATCCTACCATAAAACAGCTTTTCTGAGGCTAACCAAGCCCTTCTCTCTTTAAATCTGTTCAATAACAGAAGTAAATGAACCAAGATAATTGGATTTGAAGTAAAAGTTTTAATGTACAAGTATTCAATTTGTTGGGGGGGCTTTTTGTATCTACTTCCTTTTTCTTTTTGCACTTTTGGGAACAAAAAGAAAAAAGCAAAGGGATTACATTAAAAAAAAAAAACAAACACAAAACCAACAACAAAAAATCACAAGGTAAAAAAAAAAAAAAGAAAACCAAACCAAAACAATCCTACCACCAACACTCCTCAAACATATATTAAACAAGTAATGAAATCATTTATCTTCTGAAGAACTTAAAACCTGAATTTAAAAATCAGACCATATATACTACTGAAGGAGTCACTTTCCTCCATCTGTAAAGCATTTGTGAATGAGCACCATCATGTTCCTCTATTTATTGAAATTTGCCTTGCTCAGTTGTTAAAATTTCTAGGATTATTGTTGGGTGATTTTGGGGTTTTGTGGTTTTCTGTTTTGTTTTTGTTTACTTATTTGACCTGAAGAACTAGAACTTTCACCAGTCAGGTTAATTGTGTATTTTCAAAATTTCAGTGCAGCAAACTCCTTTCTTGGGATTCTTGGTTTCTTCTGGGCCATGCCACCACCTTCTCAGGCTGCACTCCATGAAGTTTCTTGCATAATTGTTTGATTATTCTGTTTCTTTCTGGGGCCTCTTATTGGTAACATTGTACTCTGGTACAGTTCTGTTCTTCCTTCTTAAAAGAACATGTTCTTCTCGGTTTGACTTGAGTGCTGTTACAGTAATAACATCCCAAATGGCACGTTTCCTTAGAGCCTTTGCTAATAAGCTGTGAGAGGAGCTGCTATTGAGTGCCACCTTCTCAGTATCTCAAGTACTGCACTTCCTTTTATCTTGGAACTCCTGGATGCCACCATGCCATTTGATGTTGCAGCGGTGTCACTGCAGGCTGTGTAAAGGGAGAAGGTGATATACGGAAGAGTCTTCTCTCTGGGAAGGTTTCCATGTAGCAACTTCCGCTGTGTCTGTTTTCCTTAGGCAAGTTGCAGTTTCAGAGGGAGCAGCTCAGAAGCAACATTGTGCCTTGCTGAACTGCAGTCTGAACTGATAAATTTTATAGAAATTATTCTGAGAGTGGCCATGGTCACTGTCAACAAGCTTAACTCAAACTGATCTGCTAAACTTCTTCAAACCTCATGTTCCATTATCCAAGGGTAAGATAAGCACAGGTGGATAGTTGTCTGCAACAGAGTACAGGGCTGGACTGCAACTTCTCTTTCGTCTGTCCCACTGCTCCAAAAAGCACTTCAGAAAAGTCTAGTTCTATAAAACCCATCCTACTCCCTTGCTGAAATGGGATCACTTACTCCAAATTTCCAGATGCTGTTTTGGCTGTGTGACAACCATGCTCGGCTACCAGAATTCCTTGGGTTTCTCTCTGACAGACTTCTGTCTCCAAAACAATGTTTGCCATGCTAATAGCCT
Source organism: Campylorhamphus procurvoides (assembly GCA_013396655.1). Taxonomy (NCBI): domain Eukaryota; kingdom Metazoa; phylum Chordata; class Aves; order Passeriformes; family Dendrocolaptidae; genus Campylorhamphus; species Campylorhamphus procurvoides. The sequence goes on along the minus strand of WBMV01005969.1, from coordinate 453,141 downwards.
GGACAATGGTCAAAGGTTTTCCTAGCGGAGCTGGCTGAAAAGAATGCAGACTATTTAAAAGTCCATCTGAGATAATTTGCTACTTTGACATTCTCCTATGCATGGATTATTTTTTAACCAAATGAGAAGTCAACTTATAAAATTTTGGAGTGTGAGGTTGTGTTGCTTACACTGTGAGTATGCAAAACTTTCATTGGTCTGAATAGTAGGGAGTCATTGCTGCAGAAAGGAACATTGGCTCCCACCAGTCCTCTAAATTTCTCCTTTAGCCCTTTTTATGGAAGATAGTCCTATCAGAAGTTATTTAATGTGGTGATTTGTATTTTCTTGTTGTTTGGTTTTGTGTTTTAAGAGGTTTGTTTAAGCCATTGACTAGTTAAAAAATGAGAGGGGAAAAGTAAAAATTATTAATCTAATCATACAATATTATCCTGCTGCTCTTATTGGTGACAGTGAATGTGAGACAAAGAATAAAGAAGATACAGGCATGGCTGAAAAAGCTTATTGTGGGGCAATAGAACTCGAAGTGGTAATTTCAGCTCATAAGACGTGAAAAATCAATGTTCACAACTGTATTTTCATCACGTGTGCCATTTTCTCTGTGGATTTTCAGGAAGTTTGATCTACCTATTTTCCCAGAGGTTATTTGGATGTTGAACGTATGGTGATCGAAATGAAGCTTGGTATTTTTATTTAGGCTTTTAATACTGCTTTCAGATTGCATCTGTATTTTTATTTAAAAGGTTATTTTTTTTCTTTCTTCATTAGCAATGTGTAGGCATTTATTTCTGTGTCTCACTCTTGTCAGAAGGGAAAAGTGTCTTTCAAATCAATGTCTGCTAGATGGGTTAAGGTACAAATTCCATTAACCTGACAGTGCTTATTGTTCTTTTTCATTGATTACTAGAGGTCATCTTTTTTCTCCCTCCCCCTTCCCTGCCCCCTAGCTTCTTGCACTATTGGGACAGCAAAAGTGAGAGATTAGTCATGTTAAAGGAAAGCTGCTGTCACAAATCCTTTGGATTTTTTGATCGCATGTAGTAGAAGCCATAATGCCTTTTTTGCCTTCTACATCTGTGAAGGTAAACAGAATCCAGTAAAGAAAATAATTAGATTCCCCCTTTCCTTGTATCTACAAATAAGTTGAGAAAAAAATGTCAAAACCAAAGATATGATAATTAAAATTTTTGGTTTCTGTACTCTTACTTTCATGTTGGTTTAGCCCATTATCCTTTACTGTTATGGTAAGCACAATATTATTTAAAATAAAAAAAAAAAAGCCTTGAAGTGCCTTCTTTAAACCTGTTACTACACTTAGTATGTATATGCACATAGAATAAGTTTGTTTCACTTTATCTTGACATATTTAGGATTATTTGTGAAATGTGACACCATTAATACTCGGGGTTTTTTCAAGGACATTTACCTCTTTATAGCAACATGCTTCTGTCATATGATATTTTGGGAATCCTTTTCAAATTTTGAATAAAAGTTTAATAAAGATTCTATGAGATTCCTTGACTTTACTTGTTTTTCCTGCAAACTTTGTATTAAGTAGCACCTTACAGTGGAGAATATAACAATTTTATCAAATACTGATGAAGTTAAAGGAAGATGTATTAAAATCCTGTCTGAGAGGTGGCTTTTCCTTGTTCATTGAATACTGATTCGAGATGAAGTAGCTGCTGCTCAATTAAAAAGTTATGCATGGCAAAGGAGAACCAAGCTTATTGCATTTTGAGCCTAAAGAATAAGTACATGCATTAAGGGCTGATAACACTTCTTACCATGGGATGGTTTAATGTGGGAGTTATCTTGGGATACTTAAAATATTCGAAATAGTTATTAACAAGTAGAATTCTTATTTCTTTAACTCATAATTACAGGATGTTCTGCTGAATTTTTTGTTTCCATTTGTATGTTTTTATTTATTCATATGTATTTATAGTATGCTAAATCATAAATTTAAAAAAAAATTTCATTTGCAATTGAAAAATTTCAATTCTAGTCCATGAAGTTTCTCAGCTATGATATTTGCATATTTATCTTCATTTTGTCTTACATTTTGTAATACCATCACTGCTACTTTCCCTATAGTGCCCAATATTTGGGGCAAGAACTCTATGAAATGTAAACTTACCAAAAGTCTGAAGTGTTTGACTTTCAAACTGTTATGTTAATCATAAAGCAAAGAATCTGGAAACAAATGTGACTATTGTTTATCCACTTTTTATATCTTCCGGTTCTTCAGACTGTTTTCTTAAATAAGCAAGTAAATACTGCTTACATAAAGAAAATGCTCTTTTTTAGAATGGTCCAAAACTGACCACAGTGTTCGGTATACCTGGCCTCCCACATTATTTGGCATCATGTAATTGGTTGCCCCTTTCACAAATTGCAGCACCATCCACACCAAAAGAGAGCTTGCAATTATTTTCATTTGCCTTAGATTTAGTGGTTCTAGCCTTCCTATCTCTTTAATTTTTCCCAACACTGGATATAATATGATTTTATAATGAGAGAGCACTCTTCTGGTGAATGGACGTGATTACTGCTATTAGTGTTTCACCAATTTTGATTTTTCAGATAGAATTGGATGAGAAGCCTAATTTTGCAACTCTCGAGAACACAGTTATTTTCAAACAATCTGGAACTGCAGTTTTCTACATTTTTCCATACAGCAGTAGAGCAGCACTGATGTTGCACAGAACCATCTTCTGTTTTCCTTGACCAGAAAACGGGGTTTGACGATTAAAAAAACTCTTTCAGGTTGATAGGCTATCTTGGTTCTTGAGTTAATAAAAGATGATTCTAAGACATGAATATGCCAAAGCTGGTACTTATGCTCTGACTTTTTGTATTTCTCTTGCTTATTCTTTCACCCTGTATGTGGCTTCATTTATTTACGGGTTTTTCCTTGCTGTTCTTTGGTTTCAGATGCGAGTGTCTCACTGGTTTATGTGGTTTCCCCATGTGCGAGGCAGGCTCCGTTCCCCAGATAGTCTCACGTGGAGATGGAACACCTGGCAAGTGCTGTGATGTCTTTGAGTGTGTCAATGGTACGTGAAACCTTCTCTTGCACCTGGAGAGGAGGAGTTTATCTCTGGGAAATGCTGGGCATTTGATTATTTTTATTATGTTAGCAAGATCTAAGAGAAATCATTTTCTTGACGTTTGTTCAGAAAGAAGGAACTGGAAGTTTAGGTGAAGTGGGAAATGGTGTTATTTGTGGGTTGTCATGCTTCTTTAATTTCTAAAACACTTTTCCCATTGAATCAGGGAATTACAGTTTTAGCAAGACTCCCTAAATATGTGGTTTTCATGTAGTCTTTTCGCAGTAGTAACCACTAGAGTCCCTCTAGAAGAAGTGAAAGTTTTGTTAACCATTGCAGCTGCTTGTTGCAGCATTGTAAGCGAGAGCATGCTGTTTACGTTATGGGGTTCGCTTTAGGAATCAATCACAGAGTTTTTAACACTAGTGTGCAACCTGTAGAAATTTTAAGTCAGTGTAGGAATATATTTATTCTCATTCTTTGCTTCCCAATCTAAATGTTTAGGAAAATGTTTTAAAACCATGAGTTTGTTATGCAAGGGATTGTATCTCATAAATCCTCTAAGCTATATGTATAGAACTGCATATCTACTCTATAGGTGGAGTTGTGAAGAAACTTGGTATTTGACTGTTGGTAAGGGGGAAAATACTCTTGAAGTGTTTCATGCTCAGAAAAATTTCTGAGCATGAAAAATTACAAATTGGTCCAATATTTATTAATATTTATTCAGCAATATTTGATCTTGTGTAGTGGTGCATGTATCATATGTTTGAAACAGCCTTATTTTACAATTGTCATTGGATATACACATAAATAGAGAGAGAGAGAAAGAGAGACAGAGATTTCCCCAGGAGAATATTTGTGATAGTTACACATAGAAATATTTTAAATGCTCAAATGCTGACTCAAAAATAATAGAACATATAATGGAATATTGTGTATAAAAGTTAAGTTCTTTTATATGAATATAAGAATTTGCAGCACGAAGAGTCATACATTCTGTAGCTTTCAGACTAATTCTTTCATTAGTTGGGATAAGATTGTATAAATGCAACTTACCTTATTTTTGTTTATATATTGCCTGTTATACCAAAGTCACGCTCATCTTCCTTCGTTTCATATTTGTTTCATTCTGTTGAAGTATCATTTCTGAATCTGCTTTATCTGTGTGACACAGCTCAATGCAATGTTGGATTCAGAATTTACTTTAGTAGTTTGAACAAGAAATGGAAAGCCAATTTCTGATATGATGTCTTTGCTGGTGTGAAACAGTCTCAGAGGTGCAAACCACCTTGCTAATTGTTTCTCTTCAGTCTGCATATTATTGTGAGTTCTGCTAACAGGATTGTTGCAGTATATATTATAGCAGATGTGACATGGAGCTGTTTAAATTGCCCACTTTTTACGTCCTTAGTTATCTTCATATTCCATTTCCAAGGAGGAGTTACATTAATTTTTCCTTGGTAACAGTGAATTTGAACTGTCTTAGCACTGTTGTCCTGTGCATCACTGCCTTATTGCTCACTCTAACTCACTCCAAAGATTGAAACTGCTTTTGGATCAGGATTCCTTTTTTGCTCTCAGGCTTTCCCATTCCTAATCTTCACCTTAGTAGCCTATGAATACGGAGTAAATTGGAACTAAAAATAGGAGTTTTTGAAGGGAAGTTGATGCCACAAAGGAAGGCAGAAAGGCCAGATTGGAGAAAAATGTTTGTAAATTTGTCTTGTATATATCCTTAAAAATCAGTATTAATATATTACAAGCCAGTATAAAAATTATCTTTTAATAAGTTCCTCTTAAAAATATAATTCTGAGAAACCTGGCCAGAAAAGTTAAATACCTTTTTTATAAAAGAGCATTTGTCATTATGCTACTTAATGCTGCAATCAGATTTTAAAAAATAATGCTGTATGATGTAACTTTAAAGTGCTTGAAGCAAACTTAGAGATACAGTTATTAATGATGCTTCATTTTGGAAAGAGGAAGTAGTTGCAAGCCTGAAGATGATAAATACTTTTAATAACAATATGTGAGCAACTGTGAAACTACTAATGAGTGTGTGACATTTGGATTGTGTGGCAGATCATTGCTAAAGGAGACAAATGATCTGTATTGCTTTATAATTTGGGATTTTTTCAAATGCATTTTTGGATGTTTAGGTGGTTCTTACTTCAGGGAGATAAATACTGCAAACAGGTCATCTAAAACCTCCAAGTTCCTAGAGAATTAATTCTGACAAGCCCTTCTAGATAAATGTCTAAGGCAATGACAAACTGATAAATTTGTATGTGTGTGTGTGTATAATAAAACCCTAACATTATTTTGGCCAGTTTACAATGAAGACAAGGGGAGGAATGCTGTTTGGGAAACTGATAGTTGAATGTAATATCCAGTTCTGGGTTTTTTTTAAGTATTTTGGAATACTAACAAGTGCAGAAGAGATATAGTCAATATCAGTAACAGATGGAGAAAATGTCTTACAGTGATAGGCTTAAATCAATTTCTTCACTTCATTAAAAAAAATTGCCATCAAAGTAAGAAGAGTCAAAACTGTAAGATCTAGGACATGCTGTTCTTGGCAGTGGGGGTTAGCTGTTGGCACAAACTGCCAGGAAGATGCTGAATTCCTTATCTTCATCCTTTCTAATTAGGATTAGATGCCTTTTTAAAGAGCGTGTTTTAATCAAATGCAAGTTAGTGGGTTTATAGATGGTAAGTGGGGACGTTGTGTAATCAGAATTACCAACAAGTTCAATTAGTTACTTCTGTGTTTGAAAACCTCTTCAAACAGGCAAGAGGATAGAATAAAAAGGACATGTCCACGCTGAAGGTATAGTTTTTCTGCTGTTACAACATCTATTGGATTTTAGAATTAAATAATTCTTTTTGGTGATGGTGGGAGCAGTCAGGAAGATTAGTGATCATCATTACCTTAAAATAAAGGTATCCATTATGAGGAAGCGTATGTAGACTGCAAAAAATCTAGTCTGTATATGTAGGTGACCCTGACGATGGACAGTGTTCAAACAGGCCAGACTTCTGCAACATTTATTGCAGATACGTGCTAATGTGATAGATGCAGAGGTGCATGTTCAGAGCATGGGGAGGCCAGCTTTGCTGCAAAGGAAAGAGTTCTTGTGGAACAGCAGTGGCCAGTGTTGAGGGGATAGTTAATGGCAGCAAAATACATGTTGTGTAGAGACTCTGCAGTGTGTTCTCTTTGTTGTCTGTCAACAATTTTGGGACAGATCAGTCATTATTTCACTAATGTTTTTCCTGTATTTAATATAAAACTGATTTAGAAGCTCCACGATATATCTGTAGATTTTGTGATTATCTTTGTCTCCAATACACACTGTCTCAAACCACCTTTTGGTTAGTGTGTCTTAGAAAAGAATGTGAGAGAAACTTTTGCAGTAATTACTTTTTTTGCAACTTGTGGAGTTGTTGTTCTTGTTTGATTAAATAACAGCAGTAAGTCAATATGTTAATCATTAATTTCCTGCTTTACTTTTATATTGGTTGTGTCCTGCTTCGCATCATGTCCAAGCTGCTGTTTCTCATGTTTTATTTTCTAATTACGTAGACATGATTAATCAGCAAGATATCATTTATTCCTGCTTTAAAATGGTCCTGATATTTTGATTTAATTGGAGCTTGTTGTTAAGTACCTACTGTATATGGCTGTTCAATCTTTGCATAGGTGAAACTTTTTTCTGGATTTTTTTATACAAAAATATAATTTAGAAAGTGCTGAGAATAACTTTCTTATTGGTGACAAGAAAAAACTGCACCACAGAGGTCTGATGCACCTAGTAGTTCTCTGTGACATTTTAATCATCATGAATGCATACAGATATCAGAGTATTTTATATAAAACTATTATACTAACTAACATAAATTTGCACTTTTTAAAACACTGCTCTGTTTAAAAGATTTCATTATGACAGTTAATGTACTGGTCTTACTGTCATTACAATGTGGTTCTTGTCCCAGAGGTAAGTCAATTTTAAAGTCAATTTTAAGGCATACATTGATTCTTTAATTTTCAAGGGAAGAATCTGTAAATAAAATCGTTCTGTGTTCTTAAATGGTGGCAGGAATCAAACAAACTGTGCTTTTCACACAATCAAGTCCCTTGTTGTGATTTATCTAGAATGAGTATATGAGCCATCCCAGAGCATACCCTGCCCGGTCTTTTCATGTCAAAATGATAGCTCAGACAACAATAATGGTTACAATATTGTTATTTCTTTTTGCTCCTTTTTTCTTGTCAGAAGAAATGTGTTTGTTTACTCTTTAATTTGTAAGTTAAACCTTTCAGCTCTCTGGAATTCTTGGCAAGTGCTGATTTAAAATGCAATAGTGATATGATTTTGTCAGTCATCTGTGCTTAAAAGGTGGCTGGCTCTTTCTCCTAATCTTACTTTCCTGATGAACCTCAGAGCACGCCCCAGTTTGTACATCATAACAGAATTTTAGCCTGAAGGAGACAGAAGCATGAATTGCTAAATTTAAATCTCTGACTGCCATGAAGTACTGTAACTAGAGGTATAGCTGGTATAGCTCTATGCATATTGTTGCATATGGGAGTCAGAGATTAGCATAGTGGTGTTCAGTAGTGAGGTTTTCAGGGAGGAGCTACCTCCTTAGCCAAATGTGCTCGTTTCTGGGAAGTGTGAAGTAGATACAGAGGAAATAATGCAACATAGGATATCTATAGCAAATAATTTCATCTTGATATATGAAACTGAAAAAATGAGGTTTTGCCTGTTGTGTGGTTCCAGTGTCTTGTAACAGAGCGCACATTTCAGGGAAAGCGAGAGTGAGTATTGCTTTGTTTAAAAGCAGATTATTCCAATTGCCATGAGGTTTCCCCACTTGCACATGCCTGAAAACCACTTTCCATCTAGAGAATACAAGATAGTATATGATACATATTTGGGGAAAATTGAGTGAGAGTCCCAAGATGCAGTGTTACACAAAATCCTGCATTTCAAGAAGAAGCTAATTCAAGGATTCTTCTGATCCACCCAAAATATATTGCTCACCAGGACTTCTGTCTGCTAAGCCTGGTGTGCTGCTTTTTCTCATGGGGGAGCTTGTAAGGGAAAAATTGATTCAGCATTAAATTAGGAGCATCAACAAGTGAATCTAAAGAGATTGAAAGCTGCACATGCAGCAAGAGTACAAGTGTTTGGAAGCAAGAGAGTATCCAAAATTGCCTGTTCTCTAAGTAGGTATTGATGCACATGTCTCTTGAATGAAGCTTGCACTTGCTGACTGTGAGCTCTGCCTTAGAAATTTGAGAGAGCAATTAACAACCATCCTGCGGCTGCTGCCTTCTGTCAGTCAGAGCTTTCATTTCTCAGTAAGTTTCCTTGAAAACAACTTCTGCTTTAAAAGGATGAGGGATTGTTTTATGAAATATGATAAATTACATGTTTGCAGGTGGTCTTCATCAATGTGTCCACATGGTCCAAAGTCAAGGGGACCAGGCTTCTTTCTGCCACAGCCATTTGTGAGCTGTGATTTTAGAGTCCAGCTATGCTAAGATTGGCTGTGGAACCCTACTTCTAATCCCTTTTCCCCAAGGGGTGAGGTGTGGGCTTTCATTGCCCAATCCATTGAAAATGGGACTACCTGATGTGTGCATGAAAATAACTGTCATTGGTCTTGGGAAGAACAGATCGTACCTTCTCCTGGGATTTAAGACTTTTTTCCTTTCTATACTACTGTTTCAGGCTGTACTGGTGATCACACAGCAGTGGTCTCCTGCATCAATAAGATCACTGAATGTGACACTTAATCTGCATTTTATAACTACTTTTTTCCTCATTTGAGAAAATAAACTGACACTGACATAAAGGAGGCATTTCTCTTTTCTCTGTGCCTTGTGGCTTTTTTTGCACTTGCATCTCTATACAGTGGTATTATGTTGGAGGAGAGAGTAAAAAAACCCTTTAATCACACTTTTTGTCACCTGTTGGTGCCCTTACTCCTCACAGCAATTGCAGATCCATTGTTAATCTCATGGTGAAGAAAAGGATAAAGGTCATTCCACTATTTCTAAAAGGAAATAAGAATGGCCTGTTTCAAAGGGAAGTATCAATGAGTACTGAAGATTTTTGATGGGGAATATAGGGTCAGCAAGGAATTCACTAAAGAAAGAAGAATGGAGTCCAAGTGAAACACCTCACAGACACCATCCAATTACCATGGAGTTCCTATTATTTATTGCGTTAATCCTGACAGTCTTTATATTGCACTTTCATTGAACTTAAAATTTTATGTGTCCTCTTAAGAAATAAGGATCTGATCACAATAACAGTCTGTCTGAGAGCAGAGAACTGATTGTAGTCCTAATACTGATGAAACAGTACTCTGTGTTTCTCTCTGGCCGTCCAAAACCACAGATTTTTGTGGTAGACTTTAACTAGACAGCTGCTTAAAAACAATATGCAAAATGGAGCTTGTGAGGAGCAAAACATATCAATTTGGTTGGGGCATAATAAAAAGAAGATTAATATTAAAAGAAGATAATCTGATACCAAAAAGGTACAGGGATTTAGTGGTTGTAGACTGAGGTTTGGGGGGTTATTGTTTTTCATTTAGTCAGAACATTTGAAAGGTATTTGAAAATTGTGGCTAATCAGCAGGCACAGCACTATGAGAATTTGGTCTAGTATAGCGAAAAGGCAAGTCAGTCTGCCAAACAATGTTTCAGATCCTCTGAATATGTATTATACTTGCCCTAGTCAATTTGGGAAAAGTATGTGAAACACTGCAAGTCATTACCAGTAGCATTTAAAACAGAAGAGAAAAGTGCAGAAAACTGAAGACCAGTCAACCCAAAATTCCTGGTAAAAAAATATTCCATCTATAGATGCATAAATAAATGCAATGTAAATAAATAAATAATCAGGGAGCAATTGTTGGAGCCACAGCTGGATGTGAAACCAAACTCAAAGCTCTACTGAGGTTCACTCTGAGTGGGAGGGTTGGTCAGTGGGAAGTAGAGTCTGAGCTTTAAAGAAGAGATTGAGCTTTAAATAACGAAGTTATTTTTAAATTAAAAGGGACAAAGTCTAACTCACTAGTTAATGAAAAACAAGATAGATTTTTGAACTGATGATATGTACAAAGAATGTTAGATGTCAAATGATACAGTTCTGTTTAAGAGTTAAAAAAGAAAAAGAAAGCAAATACTTGGATGAAGTAGTAATACTTTTTGCCAAAGTGAATTGGCATGCTAAGCTAATATCTTCAGTGGTATTCTGACTCAGATATTTTGAGATGCTTAAAAAAGAGCCGAGTTGCCAGCGCTTTGGAGGGCCAGGTTAGAATTCAGTATTTTTCTCAAAGCATGGAGGAAATGGTTAGACCTGTTATAATGTCAAACCACAGCCTTGTGTTACAGGATTGGAGATTTTTGGGGTTTCCCCTGCAATTTTTAACTTCTCTTATGCACTAGAGGCCTATCACAGCTGTACTGGCAATGAATGATGGGCTATGCCAGTACCTTTTAGCGGTACTTGAACTGTTTCAATTGCCTGTGCCTGCCTCACGTGCCTGGGGCTAAACTCATCATGGCATCTATTTTCTACTGTGATGGACTGACAGAGACCTCTGGGATTTAAACACATTCCTCTGTTATGAAGAATATATCTTGCTTCCAAGAACCATTTGGCAATTTCATCGAGAAAATCTGTCACTCTTTGGGGGTTTTAGAGCACAGCCACCACCCATTATGGCTCCATCTCCTCCTCTGGCTGTCCTGGTGTTTTCCTGTGGTTCCACTGTAACCTACTGAAGGATGTTAAAGAGTAGCAACACTTAGTTTCCAGAAGGAATGGAAGGGAATAGCTTTGAGCAAAGCTTCACAAACAAGCACTAAAAAGCATGACCTGATAAATTAAAATTGAAAGAAAGGTATGGATTTTTTTTGTAAGAGAGTATGTAGATAGGGACACCCTGATGTGTCCTAAGGATGAGCCCTCTTAGCAAGATATTTGCACACTGGAGGATAGGGAAAACAGTAGGACGTGAGAGCTTGAAGATGGGAAATGTAATGAAACTTGGGAAGCTTGCTTTCTGTTTGTTTGCTGTTTCTGTCTAACTTGAACTACCCCTTCTGTGATTTTTGCTTAGTTACAGTAATTAAAACAGTGGAATATTTAGTAGGTAGGCTCCAGTTTCTCCATTACTGGTGGTTTCAAAGAAAATGGATGTATCAGATAGAGTTGAATTTGATTTTCCTCAGCATCCCAAGTATCTTTTAATATATTTTACAGACTGCAGGTGCCACAAAATAGTATTTCATTCCTTTGAGCTGTACACATAAGTATAAATAATTGTATAAATACATGCATATATTAATTGCATTGATTTACAAATAAGAGTTATGGGTTTGTTTTATTTTTGGTTTTTCTGTTTCTGGATGACCTTTTCAGAAGATGAAAGACCAGAGGACTTTGAGTGGTCCTGTAATAGTGCTAATAGGGAATACACAGCCCCCAGCAGTACAACCTGCAGATTAAGAACCCAAATAGATTGGTTTGTTTTTCTTTTTTTTCGATTTAGCTTGTTTTTATATTCTTGCGAGGAAGCAACAGCATGCAGTGTGTTGTCCTGTAATGTTGTTATGGGCCAATTCCAGTGAAATATATCCTCTTTTTTTAAACTCTTTGTCAGTGCAGCTTTTGAAAAATGCAAAACTTTTCCGTATTTTGTTTATATGGACACAGGATTCAAGTTTATCAGTTTCCTTCCCTTTCATTTAATAGAAAGTTCACAGCACTTACCCTAGTTCCTTCCAAGGCTCTGGGGCAAATATGTCTTTATGCTGAAGGAATATCTGAAGTGCTGGAATTGTGAACCTTTTAATCTTTTTAACAGCAGAAATTTGGTTTGAATCTTGCTTCTGCTTTAGGAGAGCTAGAATTTTTGATCCTACAAAAAAAAATGCCGAAATTTGCCTACAGGTAACAGCTGATGCCTGAACCATCACACGTGCCTGGTGTAACTGTGCAGAATTGCTGCCTTGCAAAAGGGTGGCTTCCCAAACTTGCATATGTTTCTAAGCTATTCCATGACTCTAATCAGAGAAAACCATGAGTATTAGAAAAATCCAAAAACTGACTATTGGAAGTTTTGCTTTGGACTAATTCAGCCAACAGAACTGCATTTCATTAGATTTAAATGTAGAAGGTAAAATGCCTTAGAAAACTAATTTGATAAAAAACGTTGTGTTCATTTGCAGTTCAGATTCATGATAGAGGTCTTGAGAAATAATGAAAGTTTGTGTAGCGTGAGGCTGTGGGGTTTACTGCAACCCTGACTTTTAGGGCTCTCGCTCCCAGGAAAAAAAGGCTGTGGCCATGAGGTCTATAGAGATAAATTTGTGTCAGAAGTATTTCTTGTTTAACTCTGTGGTAGGAACTTTAATGCCAAATCCATCTTATTCATGCTTGACTCAATATCAGAGCAGAGATATGGTGTCATGGGTCCTTTCCCAAACAGTATAAACTCTGTTGTTCTGGGAATCATCTGCTCTGTCCTTGCTTTCTTCACAAGTGGCATTAGTATGTCAGTGCTTGTGCTGGATCGATCTTGAATTACTGGCTTATTTGAGAGCTAGGAGAAACTGAATTTATGTTCACAAATCCATGGTCTGTGTCTCATGCCCACTGCTTTGTTGTGGTAGTCTGCATCAGAAACAGGATTTGGACTCACAGATATGTTTAACTTCTTTGTGCTATGAAGTTTGTTCAATTTAAATTACTTTGTGATGCAGTGAAGCTTGAAGAAACCTACTTGTAATTTTCTCCTTATTAGCAGAACAATAAATTTGTGTTTACTGGCCTCTAGGAAAAGATGCATTTATTTAGTGTTAGTTTTATGTTTGTTCATTCCTTTGTGGCTGTCATACATAAATCAATAAGGCAATGAGAATGGCACTTTGAAAAAAAAACCAAAAAAAAGCAACAACCAGAGAATCTTTCAGCATATTGTGGTGGAAGGAATTATAATTTCACTGTGTGTTGCTCACTGTTTCATTAGGCTTCCACTTGGAGTATCTAGAGCTAGAGATTGTTTAGTGCTCATTTTGGCTTGACTCAGTCTCAAGACTGGAGTCTTATGTATGGTTCTAACAAGTTATCCATGTCTCATAGCTGGATGTATAAGCTTAGGTCTGTAGTTTAATATGAATGTATAAGCTATCGTAAACATGGATGGTAAAAGTACAAGTCTAGTGAAATTCTATGGTGGTTTTCATTGTAGGAATAAAACATACTTTCAGGATTTGCAGTTACTTGCTTAGTCTTGTTTAGACATTTTAAAATGAATGATAATTCATTAAAGATGATGTTTCTACTTCTAATGAGGCATAAATTCATATCTATGGGGCATGAATTCATATCTGCTCTTCAGGGTGGGGGGAAACAGTAAAAATCTGGAAAGCTGCAGTCAAAACATTGAAGCTAGAAGCAAATAGATTAAAGGCCTTTTGAGATGTGTTGGCACTTTTTCCTTTTTTGAGAAGGTTTTTAAACCAACAGCTTGAGCTACATAAACTTGAAATATTTCTCAAGTGTTTGTTTATGTGAATTGCTTTCTAATGAGGTCATAGCTGTTTTCCCGGACACAGTGGTATTTCCTCTTCTTACTCTTACTTTTTATGCTGCTTTCTACATTATGCCTTGAAGACAGAACAGGCATATAAAATTCAAACATCACTCGGGATACTTCTAAGTTTCAACTCTAATACTTTACGATCATATCAAATGACTCAAGGCTGGAGCTCAGTACAAGCATATATAGAAATAAGTATTTGAAATGCTTTAGAGTTTTAAAGGAAACCTATATCAGTGTCAAGAATAACTCACATGTAAAGTTTTTAGCTCCCAAAAGTTAAGAGAATTGGGGTGGGCTAAAAGGAATCTGCAAATGCTGAATTTTTATTCAGAAAAGAAAAGAATCTAAGCAGAAAAGAATCATCTGACCACAAAATGGGCACAGTTTTCAGTCTTGGGTAGCTGGGCATTACGTATGTGAGCAAATAGTCTTTTCCATCTATTCTACAGAAATCAGAAACATGGACAATTATCCTTTCTTTCCTTTTCTGTTTTCTTCAAATACAATGAAACATGATGGTTTTATCTACAGTTTGGTAATGTTGCTGAAATAAATAGGTTCCCATTTGGAGAACCTTTGGCTTTTCAGTCTGCTAGCTTTGTAGCTTCTAGAAAAAAAGTACACTAGTTAACTAGATTCTGCTTTATTTCAGAGTTTGGCTGTTGGCTGTTTTCAGGTATCTTGGCCTAGTGTCGTAGGAGGCCAAGAAGCGTATTCTGAAGTGGCAAAGAGGGAGGAGGCTTAAGTCATTGAGTAATATAATGATGATACTGTGAAGTATTTGGAGTATTTTTTCTGCAGTGTCTTGAGTCGCAGTGACTCAGCCCTGGGCGGTGGGAGCTGCACAACGTCGTGTGTGGGGGGAATCAGTTGGACTGGTTGAACAGATTGTGCTTTGCTGGCAGTAGGTGGTGGGGGTGGGGGGATGTTCATGTGTGTGGGGTAACTGCAAGGTCAAAAGCCCTAAGAAGGTCTTATGATATATTCATGATGTGTAGATCGTAATCTGCAACCAAATCTCTTGAGTATTAAAAAAAAAAAAAGCTAATTAAATCTGCAAACTGTTTCACTGGTTTAGTTAGCATCTTTTTTATCGTCATTTTTTTATTATTATTAGCAAAGTAAATAGACAATGTCCTTCACAAAATATTTCAGAATTTTTAGAGGCTACTAGTTTCCCACGAAGTTTGGATTTAGTTAAATGTCAAGGCTCTGCTGTAGATAGAAGCATACAAGAAATAGCTGTCTTATGTTTTTGAAACACTGAAGTGATCATGTAAATATTATTACAATTGAGTTTATGTTTTGTGGGAAGTACAGTTGTGAGCTGGAGTTATGACAGCTTCAAGTTGCTTGAACAAAGAAGTGTTCAGTTCTGCATAACAGATCATGCAGTCACAAAATATTTGGTGTTTGGTTTTTTTTAGCCTATTGATTGGACGGCTTTAGTGTAATTTATCCAGCTGAGCAGCAAGTCCTGCAGAAAGGAAGATTACACTTAAGAGATATCAGAAACTGTCTTCTTAAACAGAGAAATCTATTGTTTCATATGCTGAAATTTGAAGTAGCTTCAGGCTCATCCAGAATGAGAAATATTTAGCATCTATGAAGAAATACCAGTGCTGTAACCTTCCTTCAGCATTTTAGTTTTCAAAATTGAGACTTTTAGTTGTAGTTAACTGCTCTGAAAGTAATTTTGAATAGCATTTTATTTTCTTCCATTGTTGAAACAGACAATAAAATCTGCCATGTTCCTAAAAATATAATAGTAAAAGAAGATTGTATTTGAGTTAAAAAAATTAAGGAAAAATCAACTGGTTCTTTTATATCTATTTTTGTCAGTAGCAACATTAGATTAACTATTTCCTGTTTAATAGTATCTGTAAAATACTTTTTATGTTCTTCTTTCAGAAGTGAAGCCAACTTGCATATTTAACAGCATGGAATATTATGATGGAGACATGTTTCGGATGGATGCCTGTCGATTTTGTCGATGCCAGGGTGGAGTCTCTATTTGTTTCTCTGCCCAGTGTGGTGAGCTACACTGTGACAGGTACTATGTGCCAGAAGGGGAGTGCTGCCCAGTGTGTGAAGGTACAGTATCTTTTTAATCCTGTTTGCTTTTAATTCCAATTTTTTTTATTTGCCTGTTCAATGGAAATGAGCAAACAAGGGCTTTTGTTCTTGCGAAGTTTGTAGTTTCCTCCTTAATTCAATTTAAGAGCATTTAAGCATGCTCTTTTGTTCTTTGCAGTGCTTCTCTGACATTGATATTGACATATTCAGAGCTGTTTGGCTTTCCTTTCCCTTCTGCATCAGAACTTCCTTAAACATAGTCAAGTGTAAAGGGATTTTTTTGGGGCCTTCTTCACAAAGGACGTGAAAAGCTGTTTCTAATTTCTGCACTAGACATTTGGACAGGCATCACCAGAGCAGCAGTTGTGTCCCTAAGACACATTTCCACTGCTTTTGCAACCTGCTTCTTTTTCTGTTCAACTACAGCAATTCATATGTCTTCTCCCCTCTACAATTACAGCAAAGAAATGGAACAGTAATCTGGCTTCAGTTTTGTTCTCTTCCTGCTTTGCCCAGCTGACAGTTTTCTCCTCTGCTTGATAGGCCTGCAGTCCTCCTAAAAAGGTCTATGTGTGAAATTTCACATTGACTCTCTTGCTTATACTAGAAAGTATTGGAGGCACCTTCTGCCAGAGTACAACCAGGATTCCAGCAGAGTGACATGGGACTGGTGCTCTACACTCGCATCTTGCCGCAGTGGAGATCAAGTTACGGTCACCACATAGTCAAAAGGCCTGTGAAACAGTCCTAGTCCCTTTGTTTAAATGTGAATTTAGGAGTAGATTCCTAATCTATTGGAAATCTCAGATTTCCTCCTCAGAGGAGAGGAATCTAATAATTACAGAAGGAAGCTCTGATCCCTTTCTTAATAACCTGGGTAATGTTGACACCCAAATTGACAAGGTAAGTCTTCTAAATGGGCAGAATATATATACTTAACAGCCCACCCATTCATGCTTTTCTAGTTGAAAAGGTGACATTTTTTTCTACCTGCTCTTCTTCTGTTGATTATTTCATGACTGATTGTCAAAGTGAGTCATTGTTTCCTACTAATGTTTAGTTGATTTTAGAACTATAAGGCTTTCTTCTTTTCTGTAACAATTCTAAAATGGCAAATGACAAATTCAATGTGAGTTGTGTAGTACAGGCACAGACCCTTCTTGACTTAAATCCAAGTGAATTCTTTCTCAAAGTCCTGTAGGATATATCAGCATTAGGATATGTAATTTGCTGGACTCAATTTATAGCTTTAAATACTACTGACCTTTTAAGGATACCAGGAACTTTGTTCTTTGAGTCACATAGAAGACTATTGCAAATAGCACAAGTCTTATATGGCTTTCCTGTGCTTTCTCTGTATTCCTCTGTCAATCAGAATCTTGTATACAAGTTGAATGATAAAATTCACTTCATTTGTTTCTCTATGATTTGATTTTTGGCTAGGTCAGAATAGGTATTTACACATGAAAAGTAATCCTAAAACATGAAAGGTGCAAAGCTAAGAGTTTAAGAAACATTTTAATTTTAAAGTGCCTTGTTTTCACAAACACCTGGTTTTTGCTGAACACATTTTACTATATTTGTGACTATCGCCACAGTTGAGGATGGGGTAGAAGCTGAGAGCAGTTCCACTCCAAATATTCAGTGTCCTAAAGTGGCTTATAATCAGACAGCAGCTACTAGCACTAATACAGGCTTTATCTGCACTCAAAAGGCATTGCCTTCCTTCCAAAGGGGAGAGATGTAACTTCAGAGAAATAACTGAGGTTTCATTCAGTCCTGGTTTTCCTTTAGATAGGACATCTTATTTCTCCCAAATCCTTTAAACGTAACTCTCTTGGAAAATTAACTTATAGGTAAATCTTTTGTGCTTATTTGATGTCTGCTAAAAAATGTTTTCACTTTTATCCATGGCTTTTAATATATTGAATTTGCTTTAATATGTAATTTGTATTGTAACTTGCTTTGAAAACTTTACCTGTTTATTGTACATTCTCAGATACTTAATTTTTATGCCTGACAGTTAATCTTTTTGTGGGCCACCATCATAAGTTGTATACATTCACATAATATATATATTCTTTTTACTATTAGTATTAGCATTATATTGTATTTCTGGAGAAATACTACTTCTGAGGAGTAAAAGATGCTTTTATTTGAAGTCATGGATTTGCCTATACAGAGTTGCGTTATTTATCTGCATGAAATTTGAAGAGAAATCTTGAAGTATGTTCCCTAAAAATGCATTATTTGAATACAGAAATCTTCATTTGATTGCTAGCAAATAAGTGGGTCTTGTGACTTTCAAGGGGAACAAACTTTCAACTGAAATGAAATTGAAAACTGAGCAAGATTCTGTTCAGAAAAACTAGTATATCTCCAAAACTGCGATGAAATGTAGCTTAAGGCAATCTTCTTGTTCCAGCAAGAAATGTGCCAGAGGTCTCATCTTTGCTCATAGTCTAAAGTAGTGCTACAGTGCTGACCCCAGTCATTCCAATGGTTCATTTAGATGCTTTCAGTTTCCTTCAGAAAGTTTGGAACAAAAAAGGAATCAATAGGTCTAAGATCTATTTTGGTCTGAAGAACAAAAGTCAGAAAATCAAAACATGAAACCTTGTTCTTTTCCAATTCCTCTCATTTCAGACCCACTTTATCCAGTAAATAACCCTGCTGGCTGTTATGCCAATGGTCAGATCCAAGCTCACGGGGACCGCTGGCGAGAGGACGACTGCACTTTCTGCCAGTGCATCAATGGAGATCCACACTGCGTTGCTACGGCATGCGGACAGAGCTGCCTAAACCCTGTTAAAGTCCCCGGGGAGTGCTGCCCAGTGTGTGAAGGTAAGATTAATAATTTCTTCTTATTTTGCTTTGGTCTGTCATGACTGCTGCTTACCTGGTGATTCTTGGTTTACTTTAAAATTTGGAAGGATTGAAGTAGATGGTACGGCAGTGCCTAGGGATTGAATAAACTACTGAGGGCACAAAACGTCAGCATGGTTTAACTACACCTGTATGTGGCAATCCCTGATAGTCTTTTGGCCCAAAAGAGTGTATTAGGAGATTGTTTAAGATCAGCATTATTCACTAGTGTTGCTCTTAGCTTTGCTTGAAGCTTATTGATAAATACAGGACGAGTTAGAAGATCAAAATGTTTGTTGGTTGGTATTACTGTAACAATTGGATTATTCCTGGTTTCTTCTTCAGTGTCACTTAGTCGCGACTAAAAATCTTTTTGCACAACATAGTTTGATATTGGACTTCATTATTTCAGTGAAACTTATGAAAGGTGATATTATCTGGGAGATAGATTAATTTTTAAAGTTTAAATTTATATTTTCATTTGTTTGTGGAAATACATGTATATGGTATAACTCATTAAGATTTAACTTAACCATATGGTAAAATGCTTGCCCAGCCCGACAATGGAAATGTGAAGTCTTGTAAACTAAGACATTAAAAAAGTATTTTAAATTGTATACATAAATGTACATTTAGAATTGCATTTTATGGAGTAGTTGTTCATCAGGAAAAACACCAGGTTACTAAATT
Organism: Campylorhamphus procurvoides; assembly: GCA_013396655.1. Taxonomy (NCBI): domain Eukaryota; kingdom Metazoa; phylum Chordata; class Aves; order Passeriformes; family Dendrocolaptidae; genus Campylorhamphus; species Campylorhamphus procurvoides. The sequence continues at coordinate 433,816 of WBMV01005969.1, read as the reverse complement.
TAGAGTTGTTTAATCGAGAGCTGCCATCAGAGCCATCATCACAGTATACAAACACTTCTGGGTGCTCAGTGAGCTGCCACTTAAGTTTTTCCTGTTCCATCTCTGATAGAACAAAATTATTTTTGTGTATCTGAATGTGTCTCAGGGCCCTTCCTGGTTTGCAGTATCCATGCAAGTAAATTCACTGAGATACTTACTTTTTAGGATAAATTTGATTGCCATAAGGGTTTTTTACAGGTGTTGTTTAATTCCAAAATTCACATCACAAGGTATGAAGAAGGTGTTTGATAATGTGTAAAAGCTGCCAGTTAATTGTAGAGAGTTGCTACTTGCCCTGAATTACTTTTACTGTGAGAAGGCAGGTTAACTGTTTTTAATCCTCGGTGATATCCTCATGATGGATGTCACAAAGTATTTGCTGTCGCCCCTCATTATTTAGGTGTCTGGGGTCCAGGTTGGAAGGGTAAGAGAGAGAGAGAGAGGGGCTGATGAACATATTTTCGATATGTTAATATGTTGAGAGGATTTTTTCCTGCAATGAAGGAAGGATAGGCAAATGTCTGTTTTGCTGTTCCCAACTGGAGAAACTGGATGAGAGATAATTGAATTAAATGCTTATATATATTGTACTGTGCTAATTATGAAGCACTGTGGGCAGCAAACAAGGTAGAATATAGGCTTCCATCATTCATTAGTGAAGGTCACAACATAAACAAGCCAGTGCTTCTTTAGCATACCACATCAATGCCTCTAAGTCATTTGACTTAGTGTTTCTTTGATAGCACATACTGCCAAATAAACAATCAATGGATAATGAAATTACGTAAATGGTGGAACCAACAATTAGTGGAAATACTTCTAGTTCTTGCCAGGAGATTTCAGTGTACTTGGGTAGCAGTGGTCAGAGAAAATCTGAAAACATGAATCCTCTCTCCTTTCTTCCCTTCCCTTTCCCACAGCAAACAAGTATAACCAAAACAGACTATTTTGCTCCATTATCGCAAGTTAGTTAATTCCAGGAATCCAGATTTGGAATTATTTCAAGGATCAAAAATCCAGATTCTTAAAACATAGCAGTGAGTTCAGATGGTAGCACCCAAGATTTTAAAAAACTTGAGTTTGCAAGAAGCAGCTTGTGATAACTTCATAAGAAATTATTCAGCATCTGAGATTTGACAACTTATCCTGCAATAATAATAAATCAAAAAATCCCTGAGAAATGAATCAGCAAGGGTACCAGTAAATTTCTTGAAGTTATATTTTGGGGCATCAAATGAGTTCAAGGCTGCTGTGCCTTGAATAAAAATATTTATATATGTGAGAGCAAGGTGTTACCAGATTGGAAATTTGAGACCTGTGTATCTTTCTGAATCTGTTAACATTTTCTTTGAAAGCACACATTAAAAAAATTCCAGAACATTAGGAAAAAATAACAATCTGTTAAAGGTTGGCTGTATGAATTTAACATTAAGAATGTGTATTTTAAAATTATTTTTGAAAGAAGTAAATGTTTGAGCTTAGAGCAGCAGGGACTTGCATATTAACTATAGATTTCTGGCCCACCCCAAGGTCGGGTAGCATCTTGTGTTTTAAGCCTTAAATCTGAGATTAGTAATGTTTCTACTTGGCTTTTAGTGCATGGGGTAGGAACAAGTACTGTCTTGCTTTCATTGCAGTACAGCTATTGCTTGCTAACCCAGTAGGCAAAGGATTTCTTTAGATTTCTGTTCTCTGGTTTTCTCCTTACAGTAGGGCTGAACTGGGGAAATAAGTATGCCATGGGAAGATAGGCCTTAAAAACTTTGTTTCCTTCACACATTTTACTGTCCTGAATTTTAGTTACATCATTTTAATGGCAGTATGGTCCGGTCCAAAATGCTATTTTGTTTCTGCCATCATCCAGCCAGCTTACATCACTGTACTCTTAACCAGGTAAGCTGCATGGGTCAGTGCTCCTTCCCCTTTTAAATCAGTTTTTCACTGTTTTTCCTGAACATTGTTTCTGTTAACGAAGCTCTGCTTCTGATACCTGCTGTGTTGTCAGTGACCTGCAGGGGTGGTGGGAACAGGGGAGAATGAAGTGTTGGCTGGGAACCTGGCTGACAAATCAGTCCCTTGATTTTGAGGATTCTAATGAAAAACATGTGCAGATGGATCTACAAGCAATACCCCCCAAAAGTTAAGAGAATTGGGGTGGGCTAAAAGGAATCTGCAAATGCTGAATTTTTATTTGAATGCGTTCCAGGCACAATTTTTCCTAAAGAGAAATTAAAAACTATTACTGTCAGCCTTATGATGCTTTTCTGCATGCTACCCCATTGCACTTGTATATCCATAGCTTAACCTGAACTTTGTGAGGTACGGCATGAGCAGAAGAGTTGCCTGTCCTATGCTGCTCAGTCTGTTTTCCCCATCCTTCTGCTTCTTTTATCTCCTACTGTTAAGGAAAGAGAAGCAAAGTTCTAATCTACTGTGGGTTAAGTTCAGGGATCCATAACGTTATATAGTGATGTTATATAGCTTCAACTATGGAAGTTATTAAAGGGAGAAAGCAGTATAATTTAGTGATATATTCATTAAATGAGTAAAAATCATGTAAACTTAGCAGCTAATTTTGAAATGGTAGTTTATTAGTGATTGTAAGGATAAGCATAACTTTTCCTTTGAATGACTTCCAGTTTTCAACATAGAACCTATACCACAGAGAAATAAACTACTTTTTGCAGATCAGTTTACAATAACTGTATATAGTAATTCAAAAGTTTTATTATGCAACTGCCTCATGAATATACTTTGCTTTTCTGCTCTTACTTGTATATTACATTTTTAAATTAAGCTTTAGCTCTGACTTTTTGCATGAACTTTTTCACTTTTTGGGAGAGACAAAGGCAGAATGTAGGAAATTATTATTTGTATTCTAAAATAACCTGAACTATACTTCAGCTCTAGAGCAGGCAGAAGACTGCCTGTTGAAAACCCTCTACTACATTAGTCAATTTAGTTGCTGGTGGACCAATTTGCACCCATATTTCCATTTAAAAATAGGCATTAGTTCAAGACTAATAAGGCAAACGCTCTATATGATTATCACAATTTTAAAGCATGCATTTATTTCTCATCAGACTTCTATTTACATTTAAAAGAGAACCCGCTTGGCAGCAGTCAGCTTCTATTGTGTGAGCTTACTTTAAGCATGTCAGTTATAAGCTCCTTAATATGCAAAACAAAACATTTAGTCAAATATACTTCTATTTTATTTTTTTTTAAATTTTTGAGCGTTGAGGGATAGAGAGATTTGTGGGACATGAAATTGATGGGAAAATTTTAATCAAAGCTGCTTGTGGATCTGGCCTGGCTGTGGCTCATCCAGAGTAAATGGCTACTAATATCGGTCACTTCTGACTCTTACCCTCTTGCTTTGATCTAAATGCTGCTGTAGCTGCAGCATTTAGTTCTGCCAATTCAGTTATTCCCTGGCTGGTTTATAATCAATTTCAATGAAGTACATATTTATTCCCCTAGATAAGTCTACATTCCTGCAGCTTCATAAGGATACATTTTTTTCTTGGATTGCACTTCTTAAAAGATTTGCTGTCAGTGATCACATATAACATAGTAGAAACCCTCTGTACATAGGTTCCTGAGATATCATATGATATATGATATATCCAAGCACACAAATGTGCTTTGGATACAGTGAATTCTAGACCAAACTAGAACATTCCTGTTCCCTCATGAAGGAAATCCTGTTGTTCTTACTATAGCAGTGAGGAAATCAGTGATTGTAGAGATTGAGGTTATATAGAAGTAGCTGTTCACAGCTTTGTAAAGGCTAAGATGTAGCACTTCTGATATGTAATGTTGCCACCCAGACTTGATTTGTATCTGTTTTCCACAGTGAACCTTTTTTAATTCCTCCTGCTGTATATGTATCCATAGTATATATCCTGTATGTGTGCCATGTAGCCCTCACAATACACATTTCCATGTTGATTGAATGGCCAGACTGGTTTGAAATATATAATTTTCTGAATGCTTGTTTGGGGTTTGCTGGGCTTAAAGAGGATGGTAATAACTGTTTGCTCTCCTCACTTGAATCTTGTTTGCTGGTGCTGCTGGTGGAGGGTGAGTGAGGTGTTCCAGATGCTTTGCACCAGAGCTCCCTGAGGAGATTTATGAGGCACAAGAGATGGGAGCATGGGTTAGGTGGACAGAGGTGTGTGTGGATGTGGTGCTCCAGTGCAATGGGTTTGAATATGGATTTAGTTTCCAAATCTGTGGGCAGCCTCTCTTGAGTTGCCATGTAGCTGGTCCCAACTAGTATCTGTACTGGGTCGAGCTCTGTTTGATGTTTGCACTAGCTCAGATCAAAGCTAAATATATTTTATCTATAGACAACAAAGCTAAAAAGAACAGCCAGTATCTCGGAGGGCAGAGCATGAATTCATGCATGTTTTAAAGCAGAGAAGTGACAGAAAGATGTTAACCAAATTCAGCAAGGGAAAATACAATGTGATGTGCTTGGAGGAGATTCCTTATGAGTCCTGAATCAGAGTAGTTGTTAAATAGTAGTTCTTCAGGAGAAGTTTGGTGATTAAGGGGAAGAAGTTGAATGTGGATTAACAGGGCCTTGAGAAGGTAAACACTATACTGAAATTATGATCAAGACTAGAGTTTGCAAGACCTGAAGTAATCATTTTTGCTCTCTTTCCTGTGGGGAAAGTATGTCCCTGGCTGACATAGTAGGCCCTTGGTTCTTTTCTGTATATTGTTCCTGTGATAAAGATGGAAGCTAGAAAGAGTTGGAGAGCTACAAGCACAATCCAAAATTTTCAAAACATGTCCCAGGAAAACAGACTGAGTAAAAATTGGATTGGTTTAACTTAAAATGAAATGATGAAGTCAGAACTACAAGATAGCAGTCCTTGTGAGCCTAAAAGCTTGTCACAAAGAAAAAGATAGGACAAGAAAGAATGGAATTGGATTCCAGGAGGGAAGATGTGCTTTAGAAAAGGCAGAAACTTGTTGAGGAAAACAAAATTCCTCCTGTGGCATGTCATGACTAAGGTTGTCTTTTTGATGTGTTCGGGGTATGGCAGTTGTATTTTCAGCCTCAGCAAAAAGAGATTTGCTCAGGAAATTGCTTACATAACTGAAGGCAGTAACGGTAAATCACGTGTAGCTTCCAGTGTTTATGCAAGTGATGGCTGTGGCTCACCAATGTATAGCTCAATATAGAGCTGCTTTGCTTTTTTTTTTTATTTTAAACTAAACATCAGAGTGATCAAACCCCTTCTGGCAAGACATCTTGTTACAATATGTCACTTCTTGCCAGTTGTCTGTCACACAAATGAGCATGATCTTTGCTAGGGCTGTATTGATAAAAGCCCAATGTATGAGGCAGGGGGCTGGCTGCTTTGAGGTGACTGTTTTCACAGGGAGAGAGGCAGAAAGCAAGGTTCACAGAAAAGACACAAAGATGGAAACAGAGGCACATTGACACAGTTTAGTGTGGAAGGGAGGATCTTCCTTTATCACTGGCCTGTCCGCAAACCCAAGCTCTTCAGTTGACACAGCTTTTCAAGGCAGGCACGTCCTTTCACTGGTGAGAACTGGGAAAAACAAGCCCATCCCTTTCTGTGGATCCAGCACAAAGAATTAGTTTTAAGCTTCTGATGGATGCTTCTGTATAGCTTCTATAGCTGCTGTAATGATATTGGTCCTTTGGGATTTGCCTCTGTTTGTTTAATCTATTATCTATTTAGTTTGTTTTCTCTTTCTTTGTTTAATAGACTGTCTTCATTGAGCCAAGGCTTAGGTAATCAGACTGGCCCTCTCTGTTTTCCCCATGGTTTTAGAGCCAGTGCACAAGGAAGTCTCAAAGAGAACATGGTTCTACAGATTTAATGAAGACAGACAGATAGGCAGTGAGGAGAAAGTGGTTTTTCAAATGTCAAAAGGGACTGCAAAATTTTGCTATGTGCTCCCACTTCTTTTGGCTCAGAGGTTCTTCACAGGGGATGGCCTGGGCTCCTGTTCTGTTGCAGCTAACCAGATCCATTAGCAATCAGCTGCAGTTAGTACTGCTGCTTACAGAGCTGCTTGCTTCTCTGCTGGGCTAACAACTGTAACAACTGTTTACTTTCTAAACAGTATACTGTAGTTTCAACAGTGTTTATAATTAATTGGGGGGGAAGGAATATAGCGTATGAATATATAATAGCATATGAATAATGCTAAATAATCTACAGTAATAGAAATAACCAGGTTTCCCCTGGGCCATCTGCATCTGTGGAGAGCCATCTGCAAATTGGAATAATAGGTGTGTTCACAGCAAGTAATTGTTGGGTATGATAGTATGAAAATACCTAATTTCTCCCCTTTTTTGTTTTTTGTTTTGATTTAACAAGATCATAAATACAAATATTCAGATTGGCATTCATGCCAAAAATATGCCCCTTAGGAAAGTTTATGAATGCTTCTGTTCCCTTGCATCTCCCAGAGGCTCAGGCTATTCATAGGGAAAGCTAATACACAGTAATTGGTTATCTCATGGTGTGTCCTTCTGCATGAGAGCCCTCAGGTACAAGTGGCAGGGTGCCAGCATAAGCTATGAATGAGAAATTAAGTGTTAAACAAAATCCCCTCAGAGAATTTTCATGAATAAGGCCCACATTACTTTGCTGTCATTACGGGTGACACTTTATCTTCACAAAAAGAAATTAACATTTTCATCAATAAAGGGCTCCAAACTCTAGCTGAGATGTAATTCAGTTCAGTTCCTTTAGCGTGTCTAGCACTTCATTAAGTAAAAACAAGCAGCAGAGTCCAGGATGAAGTCCATTCATTCAGGATGAAGTCAGTGGTAGTGAGCAGTGTTCACTGACGCGGGGTTTGGGCCCAGGGTTCTCCTTAGAGATGAGGTATAACTTATTGTTCAGCAGCAGCGCTGTAACTCTCAAGCAGCCTTTTCATCAAAGTCAATTAGGGGGTGCAAACGCCAAGCTATAGAGAATTGGGCTTACTTTTGCCAGATCATGATTTAGTATAGAGATTCTAGACAAGGCAGCTGAGCCTGTTGAGCCACACCATCCAGACTGTAATGAAACCTGCTGCCAATGAAAGTCAATGAAATTCAGGAAGACTATGCTGCTATGAAATAACTTTTTCATGGGTTTCAGTGATTCATTGTTGACTTCATTGGAAGACTGCTGAAAGGATAAATAACTAAAGAATCCTATATAATGAATATATACATCAATGCAGCTAAGGATGTCTAACTTAAAAAGAACCTCATGGATCCTCTAATTCTTTTCGGTGCCTATAGCATTCATAGATTTGCCCCAGATGTACACTAATTTAGTGTTTGCTCTATCTTCACTAGGTAACAATAGCTGAATGGCCTTCTTAATGTATTTGGACATTTCCTGATAGGCTTAATTGATTTTGCTTTAACAGAGGTGGTTATTTCTTAGTCTCATTCCACCTGAAATTGTCCAAAAACCAGCATTAAAATATATTTGAAGAGTATATAAGCCTACTAACCTGAAAACTGGAAGAATTGATTACAACAGAAAAAAGGTTTTAACTTCACATCTTGGGAGTAGAAAGTATGTATTTTGATTGCATCGCTTCAAGGAAGACACACAGGCACACATACACCCATGCACCTTTGATTCATCAGAAGTTTCTTTGCATTGCAGCAATAAGAAGTCTTTGATTGTAATAGTTACTTTGAAGGAAAAATACATATTTTAGTAGTTCCAGATTGACAGTATGAATAAAATTTGAGACAAAAGTCTGCCAAACTGAACTTTGTGTTTGGAAGTATTAATTAATGTATTTTCAGAGTTATTTGTGACATTAGAAAATTGTGTATCTTCTCAAGTCTTTGCATACGTTTTATAAATTGTTATGTGATGCTGAATTGTTGTACCCTGATAGTTAACACAGATAACTAAATGCTGGGAAAAAATTTCCTGCAAGGCATTAGGTATTTCAAACCCAGGAAGGAAATTCTTCAGCCCAGGACTTGGGACTGATATTTTTCATGTAATGAACTGGAGGGGTGGGGAAGGCTGGAATGCAAACTATGAGGATGGAAAACATTTAGTCACTCTTGGAATGATATGAATGTTTTTACAGGAAGCTTAAGTAAACACACATGCTGCTGCTTAGTATGCTGCAGTTAACTTTTTTGGACAGTAGACAAAATTCAAACAAGTATGCAGACTCGAGTGAAAGGCTGTTGAGCAGCACACCCTTCAGGACTAGTTTTTAGCCAGTTATCACTTAAAGCATTAGGGAAAAAGCTAGGCTACTGTTCAGTTACTTTTTTTTTTTTAAATGATAAATGCTTGAATGCACTGATGCTGTTTTTCTTTAAGTCTGTTGGTGCTGGTTTCATAGGTTCAAAACATCTTAATTCTTTTAACGGTAGTCTGTGTTATAAAATACTACAGAAGAGGGAGCTATTTCACTTTCCCCAAACACTGGTATGTTCTTTATTATTCACATTGAAGGTCTTTCTCCTTGTTTAGAACGTAATTTTGATTCATTTTTTCTTTCCCGACACAGTAGAGGTTTTCATTTAATGCTCCAAAGGAGTAGTTGGACATGCTAAAATCCTATTCTGATGAGCTTATTCAGAGGAAAAAAAAAAAACAGAATATGATAGTTACTTCTCTTCTTAAAAACATTTTTGTAAAACCATGGAGTAGGTAGTTCCCTCACATGGTATTACTGAAAGTGTGAAACAAAACCTGTCTGGAGTTAAAATATTGCATTCCCAATGAAACAGAAAAAAGAGAGATTGGTTTTCATGTAATAATAATAATAAAAAAATACTTTGCCAAGAGGTGAAGCCTGGGTAATGTATTAACTTAAAGGATTATATAACCAAAAAATGAGACTGATTAAATGTGGTTATGGCAGTCACTAAATAACACTTCACAGAGAAATGCTGTTAAAAACACTGGGAAGAAATTTTGCTTCCTAAATAAAAGCTAGTTTTTAAGTCACGAAGTAGATTTAAGAGAGATGGTGTTGGGCAAACATGTACTTATATTGCAGGAGGAAGGTAATCAGTACTTGGCTAAAGCATACAGAAATCATCAGAAATGGAAATGTTTGCCTTTGGATTTCATTTCCTTGATTAGGATCTATCAAGGATATTGCTGCTTTCACTGGAAATGTCCTGATTGTATGTGAAAGTGAAATTCATCGAGTCATGCAAGTCAGAAAGGACCACCAGCGATTTTCTAGTATTGTCTCCTGCTCAAAGCAGGTCCAGTGACACAAACCAAAACTGAACTCTTGGTGATCTCGTAACATGTGTGGCTTTGCAGTACGCAGCTACATGTAACGCCTCTTTGTTTCCTGATACGAATTTGATGGCCAGAGTTCAGATTTTGAACAACTAAGAGTATGATTGGAAATGGGGTATAATTTTTACTTCTGGTACCATGCTTAGGAAGGATTTTTTATGGTGTGTTTTTTTTTTTTTAGTTCTCTTCTGTATAATTTTTAATTTCAATGAAATCACAAGAAGAAAAAAATGCAATCTTCAGAGAATGGTTTGTTTTTAGCAGATAAACAGTAAACGTCAACAAGATTTCAATAGTCTCATTTTTTTTTATTTTTATTTGTTTTCCAGTGCTTCAGCAATCAATGGTGTATTTTAGTTTTCTTTCTCTTCTTTTTGATAACTTCAACTGATCAGACTGTTTATATAATGAAATTCTAATCTGAAGAAAGAAAAAAATTCCCCTCATCTCACTGAAACGTGGCTGCATCAGTTTCTCTCTGTATCTGAATACTTTGGTTGAGCATTACCTTAGAACCTCAATACTTATCAAAGTATAACAAGATCTATATGTAAGGCACAGTACTAGACCAGATTGACCATCCTGTGTTCTTGTCTGTGTTTATCTAGTAGTTCACATTTTTAACAGAAGAGAATGTCTGCTTCTTGTAATGCAAGCTGTGTCACATCACTCAAGACAAGTGGAAGATCTCTGAAATCAAAAAAAGGGGGACCTGAGGGTTGGTTTTACTCATATTACAAAAACATTCCGGATAGAAAAATACCAGTGAAAATATTCCACCTTGATGATTTCTTTTCTTTTTTCTTTTTTTTTTTTCTGATAGCCAATTTTTGTTTTGGTATTGCCAATCTAGGTTCCTTAAGGACAAAGCTAGCCCCAGGCATTACTTGTATGTCACTATATTCCCTTCTTTCCCCATAAATGCACACTTCAATTTCAAACTGGAATGAATGAGATTCAGGGTTTTGATCACATGCTGTAGTATTTTTCAGTGGACTAGTCAGACTGATGGGCTACCAGCAGCTGAAATACCCACTGTGGATTTTAAAATTGTTGAAGTTGTTTTTTAAGTAAGTGGCAGGGTAAAAAATTAATTCAAAGAATGTTATTAACCTCACAGCAGGCAAATTAATAGTTGTCTGCACTAAAATTCATCATAGAAAGTATCAGGTTCAGAGACACATTGAAGCAAGGTGTTCTAATAGGAATCTGCATTTAACCTCATATACATAAGCACTTGACATCAGCAAAATCTCTATTAAATAATCCATTGTATTCATCCAGACTCTCTTCAATCCCCTTCTCTGTTTTCTTCTTTCTTTCTTTCCATGGTATAGTTGTATAGTTGGTAAAGCAGGCAGGCAGAAACAGCACCCGTTTTTCCCACCCATTGTCTGTGCATTTGTGCACTGGATCTTTCTTCTGCCATTTCTACCAAGAGCAGCAGTGAAAGCCCAGTTCAGCTCATGCGGTGGTACATGCTTTTTCAAGCTTAGCTACTGCTTGCCTATTCAAATAGCCAGAAGTCTGGCATAGCAGAGCTGGTTTTATTTGTTGAGTCTTGTCTAGTGAAGTGAAAAGGGCTGATTTTTTTTTTTCCTGACTGCATTTTTGCACATGTGGGGGCAGGGAATGAAATTATTTCTTTTGTCCTCTACTTGCAGCTCATTGAGAAGCAGGCATGCATATAAAATTACTGTATCTCAGGGCTTACCTTTAGGGAGAGGAGGGAGAAAAAACAGATTTGTAAGCTTGTCTGGGAATGCTGAGGATGCTGAAAGCAAGCCCAAAAATGAAAGGTAACAGAATAATAAAACATAATTAATAGAGACTAACAAAAACCTTTCAAATTAATATAACAGCAGTTTAATTTCATCCCTTGTATGAAATACCACATTATGGGGTGTATCAAGGACACAAAAAATTTTAGGTATGTCCAAGGCACAAAACACAGAAATAGTTTTGGAAAGTCACCACAAAAATTATATAACAAATACTGGCTGCTTTTCCTAGATATTGAACTATACCTGCAATTCAAGGCAAGTTACCTTGAGGGGTCAACTTCAGTGATGGGGAGTAAAATAAAATCCCCTTTCTCTCTAGGTTTAGTTTACACGCGAGTGGATCAGTGAATGCTAACTAACCTGCATCTCAACTTTCAGTAAGGTTTCGTGGTGTTTTCTAAACTACATGTTTTACCTCATATTCTGCAGTCAGATGGTAAAGCCGCAGCCTCCTTCAGGTCTCCAGCTTATGTTACTGTCTGTGAACTGTGGTTTTAACTACCTGGGAGTATAAGCATTGCTGTGGCTTTTTTTGTCGTTTGAAGTGTAGGGTTTGGGCTCATTTTGGCTGGCTGACCAGTAACCTGTAGCTTAAGGGTGACTCTTGCATTCTGGTCTTTTGTTTACGATATTTTGATTAGAGAGTGGAGTGAGGTAAGAAAGGTTTTAGAATAGTCACCAGATGCTAAACATCGGTTTGATTGCAAAACAATTTTATATACTCAGAGGCCTAAAAAGGTGGGATTATTTAATGGAGTTTCTGGATTAAATCATGTTACAGGTATATAGCAATATTTTCATGCTTCCTAAAGTAATGGTTTCTTGAAATTGCAAATATTAAGTATTAGACATGAATATAATTTAGTCAAATAGTTTGCTGAATGAACTTGGAAACAAATACAAAAAGTTCACTGAGCTTAAAAGAAGTTGAGTTTGGAAATCCATGGATTTTAAAATACATTGCTCATTATGGTTGCTCTTCTACAGTACATGTGCAAACTCAGAGCTGTGAAATGAAGAATTCACAGAAGCTCATCCTTTGACCTGCAAACTAGTAATTTATATTAAATGTTTACAAAAAAATATGGAAAATTTTCAATTTAAATTAGAAAAAAATTTGAGTGATCTAGGGAGACATGGATGCCTTTATACAGATTTCCAGCTTGCATGTGAATAAAGCTGTTGGTGCTGTTTTATATATTTATAAGGTGTATTGCTAGTTTCCTCCTAAAAATTATGCAAGCAGCAGAATTCGAATGTTGCTTTGAAACTTTCAGCAGAGTGAGTAAATTCAACCATGAGCTCTGAGAATAAGTTTGAAGTTTTTTAACTTAACTGTAGTGTCTTTAATGCATTTTTTTCCCTCCAAACTCTAGTTAGCTGACGTAATTTTAAAAGGATTAAAAGTGTTCATCAGCAGTATAAACTTCTGCTGGGAAGAGCAGGAATGGGGAGAGGCTATGAAAGCTGAAGTTTGTGAAAGACAATGAAAGCAGAAAAGCTCATTCTTGTAACAGGATAATTTTCACTTCACTGAAAGGCATGGGTGCAAAATCTCCCTGCTGGACATGGAACCAACAGGCAGAGAAATTAGTATTTTGGTTAATAGTGTATACTTCTAACAGCTTAATCAATATTGAGTAATATTTTCCCCTTACTCTGACAGTAAAGACTAGCTGCCTATAAGTAAGAATGGCAAAATCTGTGGTTTGAGGATGAGAGATGGCAAGAAGTGGCCACCTCCAGTCCATATAATTTCTCCATATTTTCACAGTTTATCAATACATGTATTGAATGTCTTCAAAATTTAGTTTCCTGTAAGTCTTCATTTCTTGAGATGGAGAAACAGGATACACTCAAACAATTGAAATAGCAACATGAAAGTTCACAATTCCTTAAAAGTCATGCAATTTTTGTTTTCTGAATGCTTTTTATAATGTTAATAATACTCATAACTATAAATTTATTGGTTCTTCAGTGCCTGAGCTCTGTGGAAAACACAAGATAGAGAAAATTAGTCTCACAGAGCAAAACTTAATTCAGAAAATATAGATGTTTCTTTCCTTCTGTATCCTATTTTATGATGGTAGTTTTGAGGTTTCTTGTTTCTGTATGTCTTTGGATATTGTTTTATTCTAACAACTTTGTATAGTAGAATACAGTAATATTTATGGCTGCCCAATCCATCAAAACAAATTTCATACTCTGACATTTAAATTATGTCAACAAATAAGTATTATACTTTTTATAAATAACTTCTAATTGGCAATAATATCCTCAATTTAGCATAATCTGGAACTGCAAAGTGTACTGTAAGAAGTGATGTTTTCGATGAGCAGAAATATTAAATGGTTCCCAGAGATCTTTCACATGCAGTGCATCTTACATTCCCTCTTGGTATCCAGTGTGTCTTCTGCTATAAATTTCAGTAGAAGTGATCTTAGTCACACAGAGAACAATTTGACTACTAAGTCACGTGCTTTGATGTGCAGCTTGGAAGTATCAATCAGTTGAGCTTCAGAGAAAGCTCTGTTCATTTTCTGAAGCAAAAGAAGCTTCATTAAGTTTTGATTAAATACTTCTGGGGAAAAGTGGGCAAAATAAATACTTTACACTCAGTTTCAAACTGCATATGCAGGAAAGCTGATTTTGTGGTGGGGGGTGGGGAAAGGGAAGTAGTACCTCTTTCCAGTTTCAATAATTCAAAAATTTTCTGCACCTTCATGCTGTTCGCAATGAGTGCATATCACTTCAAAACAAGTTCTGTTTCTTGAATTCTTTCAGAAGGACCAAGAATATTCATCAGAAACAAAATTAATTGAAACTATTCTCTTCACTACTGCATTGTGTGTGGATTTTTGTGAACTTAATTAAAATATTCACGGAATCTCAAATTTATTTGTTTATTTCTTCTTACCCCCAGAACCAACTTATATCACAATAGGTCCACCCACCTGTGAGGTTTTGGAGAACTGCACTTTGACTGAAAAAGACTGTATCTATAGCTTCAAGCTGGACCAAAATGGTTGTCGCATTTGTCAGTGCAAAACCAGTGAGTATGCAAAAACACAGTGGCTTCTACCTTTTCTTTCAAGCTGTATGTAAAAATGCTAGTATGCTATTTCTTTCCATTCATAATGTGGGCTATATGTTGTGTTAGTATGTGCGTGCTTTACAGCTGCTCATCTGTAAAGAACAGGCTCCTGATCTCTGACATTGCTTGCTTGCTTAAAACGTATTTGAAGGAAAAATTGTAATGTTTGACAAGAGGTTAAAAAATTGTCAGGTGGGTAGAAAAGCTAATAATTTGGCTCTTAATTTCAGACTTTGGGACGTCTAAGCAGACTTCCACATTTTATTTTTCTCTGTGTATGTAAAGAGTTTCTAGAGCATCTAGGTTTGTGCACTTCAAAAACTCCTATTGCTAAACAGCCTGTTTTCAGCTTAGCTTTTTCCATCGAAAGTTAGATTTTGAGGATAAATGTTTGAAAATTTTATACCTGGGGGTGGGTGTTTGTACTTATACAAGCATATCCATATTTAAATTTGTTTCTATAACATATTCTTATATTATATCCATATATCTTCAGTTAACATTTATATAGGTTTTAACATCTATTTTTTCCCCAAGGAAAAGAATTGTCTTGTGAGAACTTTGTGTGTATCAGCAAAAATGTATTTTCTGTTTGTGTTTCCTCAAGAGTTCAATGTTTACAGAAGAAATATAAAACAATATCAGGTTGGATTTTGGAATAGACCAGCAAAGGACACCTGTGGGGTACTAGTCTCAGCTGCCCACCCAGCCTAGGAGTGGGTTTAAACTCTCTTTGTAATGTTATTGTAATTTTGCAGCATCCTTTTAGCTTTCACACTACTGTTCCATTCCCTTCCTTTGATCTCAGTCCACCCATTCTCAGCCACTTTCTAAATCAATATGACTATTTTAGTGGTCCCCAGTAGAAATGGTCAAAATAAAACTCTTAATCAGTAGAAACTTGAGTTTTAGGATTGGATTACGGTTTTGCTAGCAGAGCAAGAAAAGGGATAGCCTGGTGCTTTTTTTTCCTCCTCTTTCTTTCTTGCCCCTGGGGAAATGTGCATTTTTTTATTTCTATAAGGTAAAAGAGAGGACTTCTTAATAAAAGTAAATGTATGGTAAACAATAATGTTATTACAGAAATAATACCTTTGATTACAAGTTGTATTCATGGAAGGATGGCTTTCAATAGATTATATCCAATCTATCACATACATCCCTTACTTAGTTCTTCCGAAGGATGAAATTAGAAATGTTTAGTTCTGCTTTTACCCTTGTAATTTGATTTTCCTTCTCCTCATATTGGGAATTAGACACAAACAAAGTGGACATACTTGGCGAATTTCATCATCTATACCTGTGCATGCAGTCTTTTCTTCCAGTTTGGTGCACAGGAAACACATCACATCACTCCAAAGGATCATTTCTTTTATCCTAGATTACTAGACTGCACATGTACTCATACCACATCCCAGTAAGTCTCTGTTCTTGCTTGGAGTACTTCTGATTAAATAGTGCTTATGAAGCCATTCAAAAGAGTTTTTGTCTTGCCAGATTTGCATGAATTTATTTTCATGGTACAGTAGCAAACTGTCTGGAACAAACTTAATAGCATCATTTGTCTGTCATATTTTTCTTTTTCCAGTTAAATAATGTTAGTGGTAGATTGGTTAAAAACTCAGTCATTGAGCAAGGGGAAACCTTTATTTTCTAAAGAAATGAAGAAAAATAACAGCTTGGAAATCATCATTCAGTGGTTATCAATCAAAATGACAGAAATTGAATTTTTCTATCAAGTAATGTCTCTTGCTTGCAAGCCTCTGGACAAATGAGTGTGCGAGATAGGAGAAGAAAGGAGTTTTAGGTCAAATATACTGAAAATATACTGTGCTAATTCTCAGCGTTTTGAGATCCTATGTACTTTGATATCCAAACCTGTTTAGTTGCCTCTTGGCTCTCTTAAGAATGTGAGAACATGTGTTACCTTTAGCTCATGTTGACTTATGTAGACTTTTGGGAGTATCACTGTCTTTCTACTGCACCCACTTGTTTTTTTGCTGGTCTAAGCTGCTCAACAGAGTCAGATTTAAAGTGCCTGAGTAAAGGAGACACCCTGCCCCTCCATTACCATTTGAATTCACCATATCCTAATTCTACTAATCTCTTTCCAATAAAGTTTCATTTTTTGCTAATTCCTCTTTACATATTTCTGCTGGCAATGCATAATACTTCAATTTGTTTCAGCCAAAATAAAAGCAAAATGACAAAGTGGAAGAACATAGAGTTAAGATGTAATTTGTTCTTCATTACTACCTTCATTTACATTCATATAGCCAGAAATAAGTACAACAGGTTTATTTGGAATAATTGTGTAACTACAATATCATGAAATTTGTTTGCTGCTTTATTGTAATTCAATTTCAAGTTTATTGAGCCTGATTCAAGACAGCTACAAGTGAAGAATGAAAGAAGCAAATCATAACATTTCTGTAATGTGATATTAATAGAAGTAGTTTGCTTGTCTTTTATCCTTCTTCCTGTTTTTGCAGTGAGTGCAAAACCACGCTGTAGCAGCACACAATAAGAACATATGTGCTGTAAAATAAAATAAAATACTAAAAAAAAATAACAAAGCCCAACCAGAGTTGTAAGAGGGAGTGAAAAACTAGAGTGAACAAAGAGTGAGCATAGATAGCTATGGCGAAAAAGTTTCAATGAGTAGTGACGGAACCACAAATGCTGAGGGAGAAAGAATCATTATACAGACCAGAAACATATAGAGGCCAAACCAGCGCTACGGGACAATAAAAGGTAAAAAGTATAATTGAGGATTTAGTAAGAACCTCTGCAAAATACCAAGAATAAAACGGAAACAAGTAGGAAAAACATGAAATAAATTATAAAAAAAAAAGAGAACCAACCCCAAAAAAATATTACATGAGATGATACAAGAGCAAAAAAACAAACAGAAGAAAGTAAGAAAAAAATTGTGCAGCATTTGTGCAACATGGTGAACAGCAATTGCTTTTTGCATGACTAGGGCCTTGCTTAGACTAGTTCTCTTCCGATGAAAAAAATGGAGTGATTAAAATCTTTAGGAGGAGGAGTATCTTTGGAGGAGTCTTTGTGGAAGACCAGTGATCAGCTCTTTCTGAGGCAGGATTGTTGTAGCTCCAAGGAAGACTAATGGGTGCATTGAATAATGCCTGCTGATTGCACTGACATAGGATGTAAAATCTGGTAGTTGCTGTTGGACCCTAAGTCATTCTTCAGTGAGAGTTTGCAGTGAGGGCTTTGTCTATTCCCTGTGTTAGATTAATGGAAAAGAAAAACCCTTTAAAATCTCTCCTGTGACTGAGACTAGAGTGTTTTACCCCAAATGAATTGAATGTGAAGTGCTGTTCAGGGTATAACTCTGAGCATGTATGACTTTAGTATTATTTAACCTTTCAAGTCTTACTAAAGTTGAGTTGAATTAGAGCGCTGCCATCAATTTTAAAAATTCGTTGCTTCTTTTAGAAGGCTTACCTTTGTAGTTCCCAAATGCATCTGTCAGCCAGTTTCATTAATTCCAGACTATTTATAATACCAGATGCAATTGTAGAAGGATGACATTAGTTTATTCCCCTGCACATTATAATGCATCATCATCCACTTTGTGCCGTGGTTTCTTTCGTCTGTCAAAGCATGCAATCACTATTCAAAAACCAGAAATCTTGGTATATTATGTGTTTGCACAGTTCTCTAGACATGAAACCACCCTTTCTCCAAAACACATTCTCTCTACAAATACAGAAATTTTTTTTGGAAGAGTGTTGATGCTTTGTCCTTAAATGAGAAGAAAATGCTTTCTACCATGGAGTTAAAAAGAAGATGCTAAAGTTCAGTCTATACTAGCAAATGGCTGAAGCATGGTCTTCAATGTTCTGGCAAGCCACACCATTCCCCTTTACAGCTGATGAAGTGGAGTGAAATTCCAACATGGATTTTGGGTTTGGCAGTGTGGGACTTCATTTACTTGTGTAGACATTCAAAGGTAGGATTGAAGGGTTTGAGGAAAGTTAGGTAGGTGCATCTACTGTCTATAAATAGCAACGCTTAGGGCTCTGAAACAGTGTATGAAGTGATGATTGGAAAAAGTCTAAGAAAGACTTTGCAGGGACTGACTGCAGTGAGAGAACATATCTCAAATCTTCTTTTCCATGTGTTAATCCTTCAATAGTTAGAGTTTGAGATGGGTTTCTTAACCTATCACTATTCTAGCCAAAATTTAAATATTTCATTCCTATATTCCAGTAAATAATCCATACTCTGACATGTGTTCTAAACACTTAAACTCCCTCAGTGTTAAGTTTGTCCATTTAAATAAACATATTTTACATTTATATGAAACTGAGGTGAGACATAATTGCACACTAATCACGCAAAACATACACTTCAGATAGCGCAAAATTCCTGGAAATATTAAAATAAAATATAAATTATATAAGACTTTTCTCTTTAATGTCAATTATCTTCCAATGTTACTTTGATTTAGCAAAACTTTAGCAAAAAATCCATGGAAAATAAAAATTACAAAATAAAGCATAGTCCAGGTAGTCTCCCTCAGTACAAGGAGAGTGCATCTTGGATTTTTTTAATAATTTTGTAGACAGAGGAAGGGTCTTATTCTTCTGCACAATGTGAAAGGGAATAGCTATTCCATATGAGACCTCAGTTAACAAAATACAGCTGTGGAAAATTTGGAATGAAGCATGTTTCCTAAAAATTTAAGGCTTAGATCAGAAAAAAATACGTATTTCAGGTAGAATGGAAATATTAACTCTAAGTACATATGTGCAAGACAGTGGAAGTGTTCTCTGAAGAGGATGGAATTGCGATGAACTATTCATGCCAAACAAATATTATCTGTCTTCTCACTAGAATAAAAGTCTTCGGCGGCATCTCTGAAAATTACAATACATTGGGTATGCTTTAGTACAGTAGAAGCTGATAAAAACTTCACTTGACTTGGGGTGGGGGGGAAAACCCAAACAAAACCAATGTGCTTGAAGCTTGATCATTCTCCAGTATTTCCACCTTTGAGATATCACTGGTACAATTCCATTTTCATGAATTCATGTGTTGTATGTGAATCCAAGAGTTGTTTAGAGCAAGTATCCAAGCCATTAATTTGCCTCGATGGACTCATGAGATGATTTTTTTAAACAGGGTTTTCTAGCATCACAGCGCCCAGTCCCTTCATTTTTATCCAGCTTTTGTGAATCGTGAGTTAATTCTAACAAAAGGAGGGAGGGTTAGTGTGGATCTGTGGAGGCAATATATTCCGAGAATTCCAGTTACTGATAAGTAACCTAGTTTTCTCCTTCATAAATTTGCCTCCCCAGATCCCCACCCCCGAAGATTAACCAGCAGTAGCAATCCACACCGAGAGGACGGCTGAGGAGTGCTTAATTATAAAGGTACTGTGAAACAGTTCTCCTGGCATGATCTAGCCTCAGCATCAAGAAAATAATGCTGGTAAAGGTATGTAGCTAGCTTTGTGTAGCCACACTACAAATTTTCAGAAATGGACACCAGCCTAAGCCAAATTGAAATACTTGTCACGTATCTATTTATATTCTCTGGCAGTTATTTTTTCATCTCTGAATTAGAGGACTAAAAAAGAAAAAAAACCCTTAAAGTATTTCAGCATAGAATGCAGTTTCAAAAGTTTTTAGAGTAAGATGGCTTTCAGTCTTTGCAGTACAAATATCAGTGTGTCCATAATAATATAAATAATTAAAATAATATATTGGAGAAACATAAATGCCCCAGTTTAAAAGCTTAGAATTTTTTATATACCATACATACATTAGAAAAGAATGTCCTTTTTTTGAATAAGAGCTGGAATTAGAATCAAGCAGAAGTTCAAACAGAAGACAATTTTTAGAGCTAAACATACAATTCATGGAATTGAGTTTTTTTTACTTTTCAGTTTGGTTTTTGGGCAATATTGTATAACACTCCAGATATTCAAAGGTGTGAGCTGGGGATGTGAGCAGTCTGAAATCAGGAATAAATCATGCATCTGACAGTTTAAATTTAGGCCAGATTTGTGATCCCTTTTGAGGTACATTGCCTGTGAGATACCATACCTGAGAAGAAAAGTCTGCATTGTATCTGAAATATTCCATGGCTAAGTGATTTATCTCAAATGCAAAGACTGCTAATGTTGCATATGATAGGACAAAATGTTGTTGTCTTATTTGTGGGGTGGGCCCTGTACTATAGTAGGTCATGTCAGTATATCAGCTGATCTTACATGCTCATTTTTGAACATATTTTTTTTTCAGCAATGACTTGGTTTTTCAGATATGGGGCAGCCTTTCTAAAGAAGAGTTGATGGTAGTGTTGACAGTAAGATACTTAGTGGAAAGAGTGTTAAAACACTACATAGTTCATGTGTAGCATGCTGTGTAGAGCCTTACCATATCTGGATCAATCATATGTTCCTAAGACAAGACATTCTTCTACAGAAAGGGTTGTCCCATCCCCCATGTCCCAGACTCCCCTAAACATGCTCTTCCAAAACTCTTAATATTTGTTTTATTATACTCTGGGTGTATGAAAGTGTCTGTAAGTGGGCGAAGAAAGCGGCGGGGAGGGGGTGGTTGTGGAAATCACCATATTTAAAAGGAATTTACGGCCAATGGTGGCCAGGCTTAAAAACCTTGCCAATATCTGCTTGTTTGTTAATAACACACAAATGGGGCTTTTTTGCAAGACCAATTCATTTTCAGCTGTTCTTTCTGCTTGTGTTTTTTCCGACAGCATTATATTAAATTGGTCTGAATTAATCCAATAATTTGAAATTCCCACATTCACATCAGGATATAACATGTTAAATTGTTGCAAACTACAGAACAAAGTATTTGCTAGAACTACAGTCTTTAGAGGGGTCAAAGTCTATAAGCAATAGCTTTTGGCAGCATAGTGAGTACTAGTGAAGACTCTGAATTGCCATCTGGACTTGCTGGTAACTGAGTGCTGCTGCTTTTGCAGTTGTGGTTGCACATGGTGAAGAAATCTGTATGTGTGGGCTGGGTTCAGTGCTCTAAGTATTCAGCACATGTTTGTCCTCAAGTGAGCGTTAGTTCCTAGCAGGAGACTATTTAATGGTGTCATTGGTTAAGGAAAAACAGCCTTTCTGTGATTATTACCCTAGCCTTCTACCATACATAATTCTTTCAGCATTTTATGTGTTATTTCAGCTAATGTCTGTCCTCACATTAAAAAGCTAAGTATCTGTGGTACTTTTCTAGTTCTATTAGTCTGAGACTTTCAGAAACAGATTCTTCTTTTTCTAAAGTTATATCATGTCAGTATCATTCTGAGATCAACCAATATCCTGTGTCTGAACTCTGAGATTGTTGCAAAAATCCTTCTTTATTCCCTATGAATGGCACAACCCTGTATGTTTTCAGTATTTCATTTCATCCCAATATTATTTTATCCCCCCAAGCCCTCCTACTACCTTGTTTAGACAGACAGTTTTCTGTATTGAAAGTACCTCATTGACATTTCATGTTTCATAAGAAAAATTAATGGACACGTTTCTGCTAATCATGTAGAACTCTACTCTCCAGCCAGATGTTTCCCTAAGCGGCACAATGAGAGGCGTTTTCCCTTTAATTGATTTCCTATTCATCATTTTGTTCCTATTTTTGTCTCCTACCTCCTATCTTACCATCAGTTTAGCTCCCTGGGTGATGTCACTCTAACTAGTCAGTGAGGAAAAGGGAAAAAAAAAAGAATAGCGTATACTGTGTGATCAGAAGCTTGATCCCATTCTGTTAGAGTTGAAGTGATGTGCAAGTGCATTGTACAGTTCTGTCAAACTCTGAATGGTAGTTTTCCTCTGCATTAGATTATAAAATGTTCCCTATCCCCTCATTCCAGCCTGTCTGATTGCCCTTACACGCTTTTGAAGCAGTTGCTAGACCAGTTAGGGGTGGATCTCTTCCCTGGAAATACATTCCATTATTTGGGATTCAGTTTACTCATGAAATTTATCTAAGCAGAGGTGAAAAATACCCTCAGACAACGAACCCCTAACATTTTGCCATAATAAGTTTCCTCAGTTCATTGCAGTTGACTTTCATGAGCTATAGATCTCCTTGTTCTTTAGTATTTGACACTGGAAAGGCAAAATCTTAGCAGAAAATCTGTTTTTCCTTATGCTTTCATAATAAATCTGTGATTATTTTAGTAATTATTAATTCAAAGCTATAGCTAAGGCTATAGAAAAATTTTCAGGATGACAATTGTGTATACTGAATTTGATCCACATTTGAATATTCAAGTTTGCAATCTTTTTTTCTTCATTCACTGATAGCTACATTTTGCCTTGTGACATTGATGATTCACTTCATTTTCTGAAAAAAATACCTGGTTTAAAATGCTGGACTAGGCTTTTTAACAGGCCTGTGCAACAGACATTAACTGTGTATGTGAACCAAATGGTACTTCATTTTGAGACTGCCTATAGTTGTCATGCTTTTAATAATGTTTCAGTAGGAAAAATTTAGATGGTTAGATATAAAGTTAGAAAGCATACCAGAATTCGCTTTCTGATTTTCATGGCACTAAATTCCTTCATAGTGATTTTTTTTCAAAAATATTTAAAATCTGTTTCCAAAGCTTGTACTCACATGCGATCGGGAATTTAAGTGCGATAACATATTAATTTCGTTAACAAGCATCTTCTCAGAAACCATAATTTTTAGCATCTTATTAGAAAGACTGTCAGCAGAGGTCCATGGAGATTATTTTGATTACCTTATGTAGCATTGACATAGCACTAGTAATTTCATACATGAAGAGTTGTCTTCATTGACTTCAGCAAACTTTCCCTTTAGGTTTGACATAGCCAGAATTTTGAAGATTTTTCATATGCTGTCCACTGCCCATTCCTGAGAGGCAGTGGTGTTATTAGTCATCCATCCCAAGGCTCTGAAGAACTTCTTTCTTGGCCACTTACAAAGTGAAAATTCTTTTGAGGATAACTCACTGTGTAAAGGATTCAGAAAGGAAGCTATTGCCTTGAGACTGGATCTTAGTATGTCAGCAGACTATTTGAGTTTTATGTATATTTAACATCATAAGCCACTTGGGATGAGACAGTGTCTTCCTGTTTGTATAGCACTATCCTAGACACCTTAACCCTTTCAGTAAAGTATATTAACTTTTCATGTAACAAACTCATTTTCCATTTGTGAATGGCAGTTTCACTGACCAAATCAAAGCTGTGGGATTCTGCGGCATCATTATTTTGTCATCTTTTATAATTTCATAGTCAAACTTGGGTGTTGCACTTTGATAGCTCTCTTCAGCAGATAATCTGGAAACAAATAAGATTAAAAAATATGCGAACTGAAAAGATGTCCTTGTTGTTTCTGGCTTTTAGATACTTTTCTTAATTGTTGTTTACAGCTCTTCCTTTCACTTTTTTAAGACGCCTATTCATTTCTCCTATGCCTTTGCATTTGTACGTTCTTGTTTCTTAGCCTGTCTTCATGAGCCTGATGTTTATGGACAGCCACTTAAACATTTCATCTCCATGACAAAGTATGCTTCAGAAAATGAACGGTTCTGATTGATTCAACCTGTGCAATTCCAGGATTATTCCCCAATCAGTTCTGAGCATCTGCATAACTTAAATTATATCAGAGATCATAACTGGACTTAATTCTTTTTGGAGATTTTCCAGTGTACTTTTCCATACATTCTTCATAAAGTTCAAGCCTAGCTTTAAAATTATGACTACCTTATAAAGTCTTGCATGATGAAATGTTCAGTTAATTTTATTATTGCTCTATGCTGCAAGGGAATAATTCTGTATAAACATCCTAGTATAAAATCTCATAAATGGAAGATAAATTCTCATTATTTTAACTTGCTTCAAGGAAAGTCTTTGTTTTACACATACGTCACTCTTTACCAGAGGAAAATATCAAAGTTTCCTCTGCATTATAATGTTATAATATCGGCATTAGTAGGTACATATTAAAGAAACCCTAGTATTTTGATAGATCAGCCTCACTTAATCCTTAAAAAATGTGTAAAACTTCATGAAGATGTGTGTTTTTGTCTGAATAAAGCAAGAACCTGAGATAAGGGTTACCATTCCTGTACAAAGCTTAGATGCAACTGAGTAAATGCTTAAATCTTGCGGCATCAGTAGTCTGCTTACAGACACAATCTCTAGAAACTATGAAAGGATCTGGCATTTTTCTGTATTCTGAATGGAAGAAAAAGAAACAAACAAACTTGCACCCTTTTTGCTTCAGACATCAAATTTGCATAAAAATGGAGAGGTGAGACCCATAAACCTGATGATATTCATCCTACTTAAACTGAGAACTGTTGTTTGGGATAATGAGGCTCTTACTTGTATTGCACTTGTATGCCCGAATTCCAACTCAGAAATAGGCAGTGGATTTGCCAGTTTTCCCCAAGGCTTTGGTCTCACGCTGAGACAGTAAAAAACATGCCTTCTTTACCAAATGAGCATTAACCTGGTAAAATAGATAAGAAAACACTTAGCTGTCTGGTTAAGTCTTTATTTTGCAGTCTTAAATGCAACATTACGAAAACAGAAGAGAAAGCATTTAAGTAAAGCTAAGATTCCTTCCGTGGTCTGCCTTCAGTATATTACCATATTAGAGATGTGAAGATTATCTTTACATTTCAGACTCCCAGAAGTAAGGAACAGAATAAATCAATATACTGATCTCCTCTTTGGAAAAACCCTCTCCCTAAATGTCCATATCCCTAAAGGAAAGTGGTCTTCAGAGCTTGAATGAGGAACAAATCTTGAAGAGCACTCTACAACTGGCCTCTGTACAGCCAGCAATTTCTAGTGGTGTAGATGCTTCCACTGGAGATCAGCCATCCTTTAAATGTCATGCTTAAATTCAACCCTTTGGATATCACCCATCATATCCTTCTCTTGAAGAACCTTAGTTATATGGTCCTCTTTTTCTGCTTTGATCTCGCTTTGGCTATTATAATAACGGCCATTTCTTTCCCTTTGTGTTTTTTGGATCCTTTGGATCCACATAATTTTCTGCTTCTGCTCACCTCTGCAATCAGAATAAGAACTTCGCATCCAACAGTATGTTGAGTGATATTTTTGGCATTTCTTCTTCCAAGAAAAACAAAGAGAAACTGATCAATCTCAAAATAGTAAAGTCCAATGAGATGAGTTTATCTCTGTACTTCAAAAACTTGAGATGCTAACAAGTCAACATCTTCATCCCACAAGAGACTGATAAAACTTGGTAGTGGATTTCAACAGACATCTTTTAGTCCAGCATCTCTAAGCTTAGATCACATCTTAGGGTATTACAGTTACATTTTTTAAAAGCAGTTCTTAATCACCAAGCAGCTGACAGAAAACAACATAAAGAATAGAAGTTGTTAATATATCCAAATGTTTCAGTTCTATTTAAAATAAGCAGAGGAGAAATAAAGATGCTCTATATTGACCAGAAATGTGTTGGCAGCATGTGTTACTTTAAATGTGTTATTAAAAGCCAACAAAGTCATGGATGTTTGACTCCATTGACTGTGCATCTGTTCATAAAATTCATGTTAGTTTATGGTACCAGGTGGTGTCCCCAAGTTCTTGACGGAAACTGAAGAAATTCTCCTTATACAGTTTGGATCATTACTGTAAAATGCTGTCAAATATTTTTAAAACAGGAGAGTCTGAAGGTAAGACATAACAGTACTAAAAAAGTTAGGAAGTAAAAGGGAACAGATTTAGTCTGCTAAAGATGTGTTTCATATAAACAGTTTTCACGTTGTGATAACCTGCATGTGTCCTTCACAGGGGAGGAGCTGTGCACCGGCCTCATTTCAGGCTGTTCCCTGGACTGTTCCTTTGGCTTCCAGACTGACATCCACAACTGTGAGATCTGTCAGTGTCGACCACGGCCTAAGAAGTGCAAACCCATTGTATGTGACAAGTACTGTCCCTTTGGATACTTGTACGTATTCTCATTCTGAAAGCGTATTTAATACAGTCCCTGTCCATACTGAAAATATGAAAAAATCCAGGCCTATGTACTTGTGTTTACTTTGTGGCAAAGCAGGGGGAAATGTAGGAAAACTGAAATGTTATTACCTGATGCAAGATAACAATATTCTTCAAAATGGATTTTGGTCAACGTATTAAGTTAACAGCAACTCAAAAAACAGCAACAGATTATAAAAGCAAAGCAGTGCTTAAATTTTTTGAACTATTTGACAAACAAGATGAGAAAGCTACTTACAAGTAATATCTCTTGCATGTAGCTTTTTAAA
This sequence comes from Campylorhamphus procurvoides, assembly GCA_013396655.1. NCBI lineage: Eukaryota > Metazoa > Chordata > Aves > Passeriformes > Dendrocolaptidae > Campylorhamphus > Campylorhamphus procurvoides. The sequence continues at coordinate 407,318 of WBMV01005969.1, read as the reverse complement.
ATTCTGTTTGCATGCTTTGATAACCTTTCATTTTATAGCCCATTTATTTTACTCAAATGATTATCTAATATTTCAAGGGTTTTTATGTTGATATGACAGCAGATTAGTTTTAGTGAGACATTTCTGGTAATTACTTACAGGATTTGTGAAGAACAGTACTATCTCTAATCTAAATTTTTGTAAATGTATTCAAAAACCTGTATTTGTGGTGGAGCCTTTTCTCCATAAAAGTAAATATTTGTGGTATTTATTAGATTGTGGAACAGATGATGAAAACTGAGCAGATCTTTTGTCACAGAAATTTCTTAGTAATTTGGTGGCTCCTATATATATATTTTGCCAATACATTTTATTTTTCATGGGTCCATTCCATGTTACTACATCCGTTTCATAGTAGTTTAATTTATACCTCATGATAGCAGATCTTCAGATCATGTTTGTGTGCAATTTATTTTTTTAGGATTTTTAATGAAGTTTACTATATTTACAATGCCTCGTGCTTGATACTAAATATGCCTTTAATTTCTGATTCATTTCAGAGTTCTGTTTGACCCTTGTTCATAAATGCACCAGGTTTTTGTAACAGCAATCTTTTGTGTGCTATGTCCTTCTCTTAGTAGACTGAGTAGTCGATGAGAGAGGAAAAGCAAGAATTTGAAAGAGTTAATAAAATTACCTTCGGGCACATTGACTTCAAGAGTAGCTGAGAGTTATTTCCATTTTTGCAAGTGACAGAAAGGAGAGCAGGAAGGAGTTACAGAAAAGCAGTGTCAGTTTTGTCTTCCCAGAACTTTTACCCAGTTTTCTTCAAAGGGAAGGATGGCTGAAGATGGCTAACAGAACAAAAGAAATGTAAAGGTTGAGCAGAAATAATAACTGGTTAGCTGTCTCAGTTTTTTAGATAGGATAATATTGCTTATGTTAAGTATCAAAGGAGTCAAGTCAATTAAAACAAGTACAAAGCATGCAGAATTGTTTAAAAAACATCCAGGGAGAGCGAAGTTTGAGCCATGCCAGTGAACAGGCACAAAATTCAGGTCTCTTAAAGCTGGGAAACAAAGAGACAAGTGATGTTGGGGTGTCTGAAACTGTGAGAACCCTGCAATGGAATCATCAGGAATGAAACAACACCAATAAAGGAATGCAAATTACAACTGTGTTCAAGAAATTACTGGAAATGGCCATGTAGTCCTCTTACACTAACTATTTCGCAAGGGCACTGAAATCCTTTGCATTAGCTTAAATTTGAGTTTGAGCTTTGGCAAAGAGAAAAAAAATCTGGATAATGGCCATCAGAATATATTTAATTTCTATTTGGAACAAAAATGGAATCTGTCTCTTTATTTTTCACAGCACATCTTCAGTAGCTAGTACAGGATGTGAGTTTAGCAGTCTCTAAACTGTATATGTGAACATATATTTTTATTTCTGTTTTCTATTTGTGTTTTAAAAATTAATGTCCATTAACAGTACTCTGTTACTGGGTAATTTTTTCAAACTGTTTTATAATCTGATGGATCAGCAGATTAATTTGTTGTGGTATTTAAAGGGCGCACTAAGGCTGTTAGATTTTGGAGTTTATACTCTTTCCATATCATAGCTCTTAATATACTGCCTGTATCACAGTCAATAACTTAAAGCTATCAGAACAGAATATGAGAAGACTGCTTTCATCCACATGCTCCAGAATGTGAATGTGTTTGCATGATAGCAGAGGCAGCTCATATGAACAGCAAATTTTTTTACTGTTTACTTAGTTTGAGTATCGTTCTGCTTGAACAGGAAAAGGTTTTTGTTTTAGTTTTAATATTACCGGTGCATAAATAAATTGTTATTTTCAAGGCCACTTGCTTTAGCCTATTGAAAAGTTATGATAAAAACATTAAATAAGATCTATTTCATGTCTTTTGTCATTGTGGCTTTGAACTTATACTGACATACCTTGAATTCATGAACCAAAGTCTAGGTGTTTTCTTTCCATTCCTTGATTCCACTCTATTCTTTGACTTTTCAGCAGTATCTAAAGCATTCAAGTTTGTTTCTCCTTTTGGTTTCTTTCAGTTTACTACTCCTGGTTTTCTTCACTGGAAGTCCCAGTGTAGATGACATTTAGCAAAGTCATTTACTATTAATGTGTTTGTGTAATTACTGTTACATTCTTTTAGTTTATTCTACAATACCTAAATCCTGCTTAGGAAGAAATACTCTCACATGATGATCATGTTTATCTGGTTAGGTTGTATTAAACTGTACTTTTTGTTTAGAGGAAAGTGGACAGTATTTTTACAACTTCAAATAGAACATTAGAGACCTTAACCTGTGGTGAACTGAATATTGTTTTACCTTTAAAGTTCTGAATCTTCAGGAAAAAGCAAATATTCTTTGAAGATAAGTTAAGACATTAAACTTTCATTCCTGGGTCTGTGCTCCCTGTGTGTGTGACTGGCAGTAATGCTCTTGATTGAAGTCCACCTTGTCAGTGACCAGACTGTATATAACTGCTAAACACTCAGTAAAGATGCACTCCTTACTTCTGCATGTTTTTACTCTGAAACTTCTGATTTTTATTTTCCTTTCTCAAGCAGAGGTTTCTCTTTACTGTTGTCTTCTGCATTTTACTGTTTACTGCTGTTGGCTTTCCAGTGAAGTTGGCTGTTTCCTGGGAACTGAATTAATTAATGAGTTAATGAACTTCAGTTCAAAAACTTGTTACTTGATTTGAAAGGTCTTTCATGGACTTTCATGAACTATGACTTAACTGATTTTCTGAAGAAAGTTTTAAACAAAGATGAGAAATATCCTTATGTGTAATTGGAACATGACCTTCAGATTGCAGTATGTTCGATACTAAGGGTTGTACTCTGACACACCGGTATAAATCACCAATAATGCCTTTTTGAACAACAGTAAAAAATCTGAAATAATACTACTGGCCTTCTCTTGTTGCACTTCAGGCAAGAGGTACCTGCATTATTTTGAAAGACCTCAGAGGAGAAATCTCTAAAAATGAGAAAAATAACCTAAGAATGGAGCCAAAAATACTTTGCACCTTAATTAAACAATTTTCTGTGTTTGAGTGCAATTCTGTTGACTTGAGAATCCCTTAGTTTGTGGGATCTGTGAGTTATCACCCTGCTGATAGCCAAGCACTTAAAGTGATTATTGTTAATAAAGTTGTGCTATGTGTCAATAGCAATCTAACTGATTGTATAGGGAAACTTAAAAGTGTCCCAGCCATCTTCTTCATTGTGGGCATACCTGAAGCTTTTATTAATGCTATCTATCTACCCAAAAGCGGTTCAGTCTTCTGGATGAAAATCAAAGAGGACTGAGGAGAAAAAAAGATAGGTGAGCCTAGTTTCATGTGGAGAAATTGATTACGTGATTCATTTTGTTAGAAGTCTTTATTGTAATAAAGATCTGATGTCTCAGTTTCTGAGAAGGATAGGAAAAAGGTCCATGAGAATTGTCTGTGAGATGCAAGAACACTTTAAGCACGGAGATGTTTAGCCCTAGGTCCAAGTATTTTTCAGTGTTGATCGTGTATGAAGAAAAATCTGTTTAAGGTTACAAATTTCAGGCTTAAATCTCAGTGATTTTTCTAAACTCATGAAGGAAGCAGCCATTGCCTAAGAAATTGTGTCATACTGTCACATTAGAGTAAGAAAAAGTTTGAAAAATAGTACAGTTTATGAAGTTGAAGAAGGGAATAATAAGGCTTTATTCCCTAGGCTAACTTTGTACACCTGAGAAAGACTAAAATTGCAAAGTAATACCCTTCAAAATGCAAACCCATGGCTTCCAAAATGGAGGGTATCTGCAATTTAGTAGAAAAGAATAAAAATTTTTATCAGATTAAAGTTAAAAAGCATAAGTATTGAGTCTTGCAATTTGCAGCTATTCATTCCAAGTCCTAGACACGACAAAAATGACACCTTGATCAGACATTGACTCACAGAGTATCAGATCTGACATTGACTCACTGAGTATCACATCTGGACCATTAATAACTTGCCCAGGCACTCCCAGTCTCAGGCATGCTCTGTCCCCATTGCACTGTGTCCCATTCAGAGGAGTTATGGGAGGGTGGTGAAACCATCACACAGGTCAAGACTTCTCCATGGGCTAGCATAGAACCACATAGTTTAACTATAAATAGAAAGCATTTAAAAAAACATACTGTTCAGCCTCTTACTCTGTGTCTTGTAATTTCTAGTCTGTAGTAGCACACATTGCAGATTTCTGTATGTTTTCTGTACTTAGATAAACTGAAACACATTCTACTCTTTTTTTTTACTGAAGTGTGCACAAAACAGTTTATTAGTAATTCTGTGAGAACTATGTAGCGAAAGCATTTTTGTAATGACAGCAGATTTTAATGGGCATAGTATGGTAGTTGTAAGATAAAGATGTTTTAATGACACATTGATTCCAAGCTGATGCCAGGAATTTGGGGAACCCAGCTTTGGGATGGTCTTTTCTATACATTTTTGTACACCTGGAAAAAAAATGTAAACTTTAAACATTTTTAAGCTAACTGGAAAATAGTCTTCAATTTAAATTCCGGGTTTAAATGTAGAATGTAATTTAATTATGCACAGTGCTTGGCTGGTATTTTTAAATTTTCAATTTTTAATGAACTCTTCAGATAGTTCATTTTTAAAAACTGGAAATGAGCACCCTAATCTTGTCATTCTCTACAAAAATACATTAATAATTGCATTGAATGAAATCAATAACATTTAAAGATAACTGTGTATGGAACTGTTTGTGTTATATAGGGCTAAAATTGTGGCAAGAACTATTTTCAAATCATTTCACTTCAAGTCTTACTTTGGTACTAAAAAACCTACTCTAAGTTACCTGTTGTTTGAGGGAAAAAGTTAACAGTAATTTGTGCTATAAAAACATAGTAAATATCACAGAATCCTACCTGCACCTTCAACATCTTCACAGTTGTAGAAGTTTTTCTTTCCATTTCTTCACTTGAAAAAATCATCTAAATTAGTCGTAGGCCCATACATCTGTATTATCTGCTGTAGCTTGAAAGTACCAAAACAGAGATTTTGCCAATCATGTGGAGGGAGCACATGCCAGAGATGTGCACCCCATAGAACCACTGAATCTAAGGGTGACAATAATTTTCTTTACTTATCAGTTACTCCTTTAGGGGATGCTTTTGCTTTAAAGATTGACATTTTACGTGTTGACTTGCTGACCCTTTGCAAATTATTTTGATCATCTAGGAAGAACAAGCATGGCTGTGAAATCTGTCGGTGTAAGAAATGCCCAGACCTGCCTTGTGGTAAAATCTGTCCAATGGGCTTCCAGCAGAACAGTCACGGCTGTGTTATCTGCAAGTGCAGAGGTACGTGCAAGTGCATTACCACCTCTAATTACAACTTGTTTCCAAAGCAGCTGGAAGCTAGAGCAAAAGAAAGGGAATACTGCACGGAATATGTACAAAATGAAATACGGTAACTGGTGGGGCAGTCGGTTCAACGTTGCTGAATGGAGTGTATTTGTTTTGCTGGTGTTTTGTTATTATCTGTGTACGTCATGACTTCAACAGGAAGGCTCAGCTCTGCTTTCATCTCCCATTACAAAGTCACAAAAAGTTTGGTATCATTAATAAAAATTGGATCAGGCTCTTAATAAGCAACTGCTAGAAATAAGCTAGTTGAGGACATTTTTTTTCTAGTAATGATGTTCATCTTGGCTTCTTCACAATTGTTTTGTCTTTACAAACAAGTTTTGGATTTGATAGATGTTCTGTATATCACCTTAATTGGAGTGCTGTTTCTTGGACACCCTTCAGGCAATCTTAATGAACAATGAGTAGACAGAGCACTTACCCAGGATAAAGGACTTTGTATTCTGAAGCTAAAAATTTCACACACTCGACATACCAAACCTGTAACCACCAAATTCAAGGTGGATATTGAGATCAGATGTTCATAAGTTGTGTTGTTTTTAGCATGTCTGTTTTTTAAGGTATTTTCAGGCTGTGTTTTGTATTAGTCTGGGTATCAGACTTCTTCATTGCTCATCTCCATGTTTTGCACTTAATATCTTTTTTTGGTGCTTAGTCTCTCTCTGATCCTAACTGCTCTTACATGCTTATTTTCTTTGATTCTTACTTGTGTAGCTAGTAAGTTTTTATTTCTATTTCTAGCTATACTCAAGTAAGTTTAGTTACTTTCCCATTGCTTTGTGTAATGACTCTATTCTTAATATTTTTAGCATCTATTTCTTTTGCATTTTAAAAAAATATGAAATGTAATAGGACAAGCTATGGGAACATAGCACTGGAAAAAAGTGTGAGTTCTTGAAGTCACTTTCCTGTAGCTGAAGGCAAACGTGCAAGCATATAAGTCAGAAATATACTACATTATTTTTTCTCAACATAATACACTGCAGACAGTTATAACAAAACTTTAAGACTTCTAGCAAAATAAATGTTGAAATGTTATAAATGCAATTTGCAGATAAGAGAAGCAGAGAGAGATTTCACTGACATAAGCTACAATAGATCACTTTTACTAGAAATTGAAATTTTACAAATTAAATAAGAAAGGGTAACTGCTGAATGGCATCCCATTGAGATAATTCCTATCAGTCAGCTTGTCATTCATCTCAATGCCCACAGCCAGAACACTTTTCCTCATTGTTGTGATGCTGTGGCAGAATGTACACAGAGTGTTCTCTTAGATGAGCCATAATTGCATCCCAGACTATAAACAGGTGCAATTCTTTGGTCACTAATTATGTGTATGAACACTTTTAAGTGCTTTCCTTAACAAGGATGGATGCACAAATATTTGGCGAAATTAACTTGATCCCTCTCTAAGTAGTATTTGTTGTTGTCATGATTATAAAGATATGAGCATATCACTTCAACATCACTTCATCACTACTTAGCAACTTGTCATAGAATAATTAGAGCAATCACCAGTATGTTCTGGGGAAATTGTGAGTCCTTGTTAAAATTTTGACCTAAAATCCGTAAATAAGAGGAAAGTATGGGTAAATCCTCTGCCTGTGACTTACTACTACTTTCTAAATTGCTTCTGCCAGAAATAGCTTATGTCAGGATTAATAGAAGTGGAATTGTAGAAGTATAGGGCTGGGGTAGTCCTCTGGAAAACTGAGAGTCTATTTCTTTGCCCTTGCATAAAATTGAATGTATCTGGATAATCCTTGACAGATGTTTGTCTAAGATTTAATTTATTAGGAGTCTCCACTTCCAAAAGAAAAACAAAACAACAACCAAAAAAAAAAGAAAACCAGAAACAATCAAACATCTCTAAAATAATGTTTGTGGTTAGCAATCCATGGCATTTTAAAATAAATTCTCTAAAATTTCTGCCTCCCTTTCTACACATTGAACTGGTTACTTCTTGTCCTAAGCTTAGGAGACACTAAGCTTAAGCACCATTCCCTTTAGAATTCTTGCAATGTTTAAGGGGTTGTAACTAGAGACTCCTAGGCATTTTTTGTAAGGGTGTGCAATTGTAAGTCAAATAAACCCAGTTACTATGGTTTCTCATCACTGTTCAAAAACTCGATGTTGTACTTCAGCAGTAGTAAAATCTTCAACCTAGTAGAGTAGTAGTGCTGCATTTAAATTTTTAGTGCTCCTGTACTTGTATCTTAGATTGAACTTGTCTTCTCTGCAATCTTACCACATTACTGACCCTTTCCCTTGTGAACTACTATATCTCAGAATATTTTAACTGTAACTTTAGTTAGCCAGCTACTCCCATTTTTTATTTAGACATTAAGTTTCTTCAAGTATTAGCTTTTGTATTAATTGTAATTAAAAAGTGAAAAGTGAAAACAATCTCAGTTTGTGAACTTAATTTTGAGTAGTTGCCTATATGCTTGCTATGTTTCTTCAAATTTCAAAGTATACTTTAGCATACATCAGGAAAAAAGTTTAATTACATCTGATACTTCATTTATTTAGGGAGGGGAAGGGTATTATCATCTAGGATTTCTGAGTGTCAATAATCACTTTAATGTCCAGCAATATTCCAGTGAAATTAACTCAAATTAGAATTTATATAATCTGATGCTAAAGTATGAGTGTAGTGCCTGAATGTAAATTTTTTATAGTATTTCTGTTCATACAACTGAATGAAGACTGTTCTAAGAAGTATTTTATCCTTGTGCAGCATTTCTTTTTAATTCACAAAATGGTATACTAATGTAATTTTGGTGTATTGGCTTCCTGTTCTGATAACGTGCCTCAAACTAACTTTGTACCATCTGCTTGTTAGACCACTTTGATAGATCTGCCACAGCTGAAGAAGTGCTGACCTAAATGTTAGTGTGCTTAAAAAAATAAATAACTGATTTATTAAATAAATAAATCACATATAAACATTGCTACTTTTCATACATCATCTGGTTTTAAAAGAAAATAAAATGTACTTAATACAAATAACCTTACATATGTGTGTGTCAGCTAAACGTGGTTGACAAACCACTGGAAACAAGTCAGTTCACTGACAAACTGATCCTAAATCCTTCATCATAATAATGATGTGGGTGAGGGAGTGTTGGGCTCTAAATTCATTCTGCTGATTACTAAAGAATATATTGAGGCTGAATCCTGCAGCACTTAAATACCCATTAAGATACAAATGAGACTTTATCCTCCCTAGACCAACTGCTTGTGTGTTCTGATAGAGTGCAAGTAATGCAACAGCCCAAGCTACGGTATCTTCATCTGAGTAAAAGCTAAACAAAATGAGGGATAAAATTCTCCAAGCACTTCTCTTCCAAACGTCCTATTTATCATAGTATTATAAACAAATAATTTCTCACAGAAAGTAGTCTATATGTAATATTTCCAGTATCTACCATTACCCTGTTAGAACTTGCTTGTAATTTTTATTGTTCATAGGACCAACCATAGCTCTTGTAAATGCTTTTATATTCTATTTGCTATCTGATACTCACATTATAGATAATCTAATATCCTGTGATTTTTAAATATTTCATTTTTAATATGCTTTGTGCTTTCTCCTATTTCCCTCCATTGCATTTCAACAGAAGTAATTGTATTTTCCAGGGAAATACATTCTACTACATCCTATCATCCCCCTCAGTATACCTTTTGTTTCCTTTGTGTTGTCACTTCATTTCGAAGTGTAAATGATAGAACTCAGTCTTATATGTGCTTTAAAAATAAATGCAATGCAGGCATGAAGTTGGTGTGTTTCTTCCTAAAGCTGCTTATCAGGACGCCTCATTTTTCTTTGATTTTTTGCAGAGGCAACGGCTTCTCTTATGCCTCCTGTTAAATCGGGATCTTGCCTGTCAATGGATGGGCGCAGACATGAGAATGAGGAGAGCTGGCACGATGGCTGCAGGGAATGTTACTGTCACAATGGACGGGAAATGTGTGCCTTGATCACCTGCCCCGTTCCTAATTGTGGCAACCCCACCATACATCCAGGGCAGTGTTGTCCATCATGTCCAGGTAACATGATTTCTTCTATGTGCTTTGAAATCGAATTGCATTTCACATTTGTCTCTTTATATGTGAAAATAATCTCAAGCATCATTCAGTAACAGGTATAGATAAAGGTTTCTATGCTTGAATGTAGCATGATGAGTTGCTGTCATGATCTCAGCTGTGAAAAATAGAAACTTAAATATTTAAAGCATATGCATGTTGTGGGTCCTAACGTGTTGATCTTTGACACACTGGAATCTTTAAAACTAGTAAAAGTTTCTGATCTGTTATCTATAATAGCAAATATAATAAGCCATTACATTTTCTTTTTTTTTATTTTAAAGTGGAGTTTTTTTAAAATTTTTCTCCTGATTTATGTTTCACAATCCCTCAAAGGCATACACAAACAGCTGTCTTAAGTAATTGAACATTATGATTCTGTGTTCTTAGGGAAGGCTCCTGTAGATTATTTCAATGCTTTCAGTTGGAAGGCCAAGTACAATTCATGTTGCATTCCAATACAATTTTAATAAGTCTTAATATGAAAAATGTCTATGAAAAAGTGAGGGTAGAGTGTAAGATTAATGCCCTGTGTTTTCAGAACTATTTCTTACAGTATTTTATGTGCCAAATACATTAATTTGTAATACAGTGATATTGTCTATGACATTACTGGGAGTCATGTTACTAATGGGAACAATGAGGCTCATGAAATTTTTTGAATAGCAAAACAGTAAGACAGCACTGGCAGAATATAAGCAAATATGAATTGTTTCAAATTCTTTGAAAATAACAGGAAATCCTAAAGGCAAAATAAACAGCCCTTCTTTATGAAAGTGACAGCAAAGAGTGCATCTTCCCTATGACCTAAAGATAACTGATCTCTTTAGATTGTTAAGACAAATGGTGGTCTCCAATCCAGTTCACACCTTATGGTAACTGGAAAAGTATAGTTCCCAGAGAGATGTAAGACTCCAAAAGGTTTGTCTCTCAGCCTTTTCACAGTAATTTGTGTAGTATTTTAGGGAACAGTATACTTCATGTGGATGGGGGCAGGTTAGAATGTCAGTCTTGATAAACACTCAAGATTCAAAATTTTAAATGTAGGATGGTTGTTCCAGTTTCATCAATTCTGTTGTTAGGTCCCGAAGATTCATTCCTGACTTCATCCTACTATCAGCATACTTGTGCATATTTATTTACCAAACACATCAGACCACTTCAGAGCATTCAAATAAGAGTAATGTTAATTTTGGTCTTTGAGCTGCACCAGCAGCTAGTTACTTTTATGTGGGGAATGAATTCAGGTAAATTAATTCATAAGCCTAATGTTCAGCTCATGGAAGAAAGATCAGTACAAGATTAGCAGTACTGATCTCACACTACATATTTCTTGTGGATAAGATCAGTGTTTGATTCTAAGCACTGGTAATACCAGTCTCATATAAAAGAACAGTTGCTTACCCAGCAGTGTCCATTCCTTTGAGAGAGAGTGGACACTGTGACTATGACTGTGTTAGCAAAGTCATACTTGGTGTAAATTCTTGCAGTGCTAGGGCAGACACAGCATTTTAAAGTGATTACATAAGTATGTGAATAAGGCCAAATTAGTCTCAGTGTTGCTAAGGTCTTATATTTGTTAGAAATGTAATTACAATTTTGTTTTGCAATGTACTGATTCCCCACTGATGATGTGAAATAAATATAATGGCTTTCAACAGGTAGGAATGCAGTTTGGAATTGTGAGACTCTGAGCATGTCACTGAAATTGCCATAAGGGTATTGAAATAATTAGCAGTCCTCATGTCCTGAGTTTTGAACCTATCAACAGGGTAGGGACAGCTCTCAGGTCATTTTTCAGCCTTTAAAAAAAAAAAAAGAAGTGGTTACATTCAATTCCATATTTAGTTTTCAACAGAGCAAGGGATACCTTAATTTCTACAATATTCCTTATAACCACATTTCTGTAAATTAAGAGGTTTAAACGGATCACCACAATGCTTGTGAAAAGCTCCAGGCTTCCTGTAAGATTTAGAAAGCCATTAATTGCTAGTGTTTTGCAGAACCCAGCTGTGCAGAAGGTGTGCATTTGTTTGCCAAGGTGCTCCTTCTGGTTAGTAGTAGTAATTTTGCAATAGTAGTTGCAAATTTGTAGCAACTCAGTTGCAGTGAGAACATCACTATCAGTGCTGCTAAGGAGGCAGTAGGCAATACCATACATATATCAGTACTAGCTAGTTATGCTTTTTTTATTAGGAGCCTTACATGAGCTGTAGCAAAACAGGTCTGTGACTTTGCCAAGAACTAAATGCAAAGCAGATGACTCAGAAAATTTCCAGAAAAAAATTAGCATTGCCTTTGCCATGGTGAGTTAGGATGCCGTTGCATAAAATGTAATATATTGTTACAGTTGAAATAAAAATCAAGCAGTGACAAGGCAGCAGACTAGCAATCTCATTTCAGGTAAATGCTGCTGAATCATGTATGTGGTTCATAAATACAAGCAATTGGAAAAGCATAGCATAAGCAAATCAGTGAAAGATAAAATAATTCCCTGAAAGAAAAGCATGAGTACTTTGTGATTAAAATGTGACAACCAGAGTCAGCATCCTTCTTGAGAAATGAAAACAAACAATAAGAGTTGTGTGTTTTCTATGTGGCAGTGTCACAGAGTGTTCTACAAATGCAGCTCTTCAGGCAAGTACAGCAGTGCTGCAAGTGTGAAGAGAAGCCACGAGTGCTTTGTGAGCTTTGGCCTGCCTAAATAACTACTGCTGCCCACTTAATTTTTCTCTCCTTAACCAAAATATTTGGGTTAGGATGATGTTCACATTAGGCATCATTATAATTAAGTAGGAGAGAGGGACCTTCAGAAAGTGGTTTAGATATGTAGAATATTTAGGAAGTCACTTTCTCTTCCCCTCCATTCATAGCACAGGAAACCTGAAGCAGTTCAGTTCTTAACAGAGGTATCTAACTTAGCTGTCTAATGTCAAATGGGTTGAATTCAGGCTGAAGGACATCACGTATTACAGGACTTAACTCCAGGTCCAAAACAACCAGCATGGTAAGCAGGCAACTATTATTGCCCTTACTGCACCTTGTGTGGGGTAGTCTTCAAAACATTTTAAGCAGGTTATGAAGATGTTGTTTGTGTCATTACCTTTTCTTGATGGTAAGGCCTTTAACACCTTCCAGGTGCAGGATAGGTTTATTTTATTCTTCCAAAAGACCGAGAGGTAAAAAGAGTTCCCCAATTTTTTAATGCCCCAGAGACTGGAGGACACTCATGCTGAACAAGGGAAACAGGTTCAGTTCTTTTCTTAATATGAAGGAGGACAAATCTGCTCTCTAAACTGCCAGGGTGTCTTTTAGCCAGAGCTGCAGACATAATGTAATATATTCATTGAAAAGAAAGTAAGGTTCATTTGGTAAGATACAGTCACTGTAAATATGAGTCTACACATGTGGCATCTCCTTGGGTCTAGTTTTTGTTTCAAAAAGGCAGATTTCTTTTTTGTTGGTTTTTTTTCTTCTTTCTTTCTTTTCTTTTTCTTTTTTATGGAACAGGGATGAAGTACTTCCACCAGTGTTAAGTGCTTAGATGTTTTTAGTAGGCTGGCTGGGGGTTCCGTGTTTTTCTTTTCTGGTGGGTTGGGCGTTTTTTTTTTAATTTGTTTGTATGCGGTTCTGGGTGGGGGTTGGTTTCTTTAGTTGTTTTTTTTTAATGTAGCATCAAATGATAGAGACACATATCTGTTGGGAAACTTAAGTTGAACCTGGATTTCCTAAATTGCAAAGGAGAAGAATACTTACCCATCCTTTCAGGAATTGCACTGATGCTAGTATTTAGCAGTTAAGAAACTATCTGATCGGTAGAATTTTTACAGTTATCTCTTGGAATTACTACATCACTTCACAGGTTGGTTTGATTTTTTTTTCCTGAAATGACAAGAATGCTTGAAGTTATCTCTGATTTATATTAACTAGTCTTTATTCAGAATGATTCTCAGATTGTTTCTTGTGTATCTTTTTCCCATTTTCCATGAGAAGCAGGTGACATAAAGTCAAAATAGCTTCATTAAGAATACTCTATAGCTGTTTTTGTTCTGCATTTTCAATAATAACATTATTGAAGATTATTTTCAATAATTACAGAAATTCTTAAGCTTGGGTGCAGTTGTTAATTATTAGAGTCATGGTTGATTTTGCTTGTCTTCCAATTCTTTTTTTTCCAGACGAAATAATTGTGCAAAAGCCAGAGCTCACCAGTCCATCGATCTGTCATGCTCCTGGTGGGGAATACTTTGTAGAAGGAGAGACATGGAATATTGATTCTTGCACACAATGTACCTGCCACAGTGGACGTGTCCTGTGTGAGACTGAAGTCTGTCCACCTCTTCTTTGTCAAAACCCCACCCGCACACAGGACTCCTGCTGTCCACAGTGCCCAGGTATGTGCTGACAACCAGTTCTCATCAGAGCCCTTCCTTGATCTGAGAATGTATGATGTTTCAGCATGAGAATGTTTCTATATGGGCACAGCTGGTAGCTGTGGTGCCTTTGTTCTAAACAGTGTGGAGTGAGAGCTTGCAGTCCTCTAATTCACATGCAAAACCTGACTGTGTGCAAGAGAGAGCTTATGTATAAAGAGGAGCTGTGGCCCTGAACTTTGAACATCTTTGAAGGCAATCTAATAATGTAAGCGTTGTGTGAGAACTAGAATTCTTAGTTGGAAGGTTTATGAATATGCACTGGAAATATGCACTTGTTTATGGAGACATACAGGATTAGAGAAACTTTAAAAGCAATCAGTGTTAGGTAGATACAGGCTCGTTTCTTTTCCTTTCTACATGCTTTGTTTCTACAAAACATTTTATTATGATCTTGTCTGTTTGGGATTTGGTCTAAAAATACTTCTGTTGGCTTTTACTTTCACATAGTATGATTTGAGAGTTACTTGAAGGCAACTGAGTAATATCAAAGCATTCCAGTGTGGCAGGTGTGCCAGATTCCTCCTAGACTGCCTCACAGTGTCAAGAAGATAACAGGATTTGCTTTCCCCCAAAGAAGATAATCGATTATAAATGAATATGAATTCCTATTTTACACAGCAAATAGAGGAGCTTATTGCAGTGGAAATTTAGTACAAACCTGTGAATTCTATGTAAACTCAGCAAGAAAATATGTCTTTATTAAAACCAAAATGTAAAAATTTTACTTAAGGGAAAAAGAGAAGTTAGGGTTTGCTCCAGTGTATTGGTTTGGGTGTGGGGTTTTTTTTCCTGACAAAATATTTTCAGCCAGTTCTGCCTTCCATTTGCCTCATTATTAATAACAGGGAACATTTGCTTAACTTCAAAATACTGTTTTGGAGTAGCTGATCTTTCCTCACTGGCTAGATAATGAGCTTACTCTCATAGATTAATGCAGTTAGATTAAGAAGCTGATCTGACTGCTCTTATGAATCCTTTCTTCTCTTCTCTTTTTCTTATATTATATCTGCACATACAGATACATAATGTCTATTAAGATACATCATCATTGCAGGAATATGTCTCGTCCTGGGCAGGCATGAGAATTAAAGGAAACCCATTGGCATCAGCCTACAGCCCGATCAAATTCCATTTGTTTCTCAACAGCTTGTAATTAGCTCATCTAAGTCCACTAGTGAAGGTGACAGCAGCATAATAGCTTTTCACTTTGCATCATTCTAAGATTTAGACTGACATTATAGAAGCTGGGATTCAAGTTTTAAATTTTAAATTTAATCTGTCTTGTTTGAGATGAATTCCTATGTGCCATGCAATTCAGAGCATTCAGAGTGGCTTTCTGAGGGACTGATTCTGATGGTGTGATTATTTTTCACTTTGCTGCCCTTTTTTCAATGTTTTTCCTTTCCTTTTTTTTATTATTATTATTATTTTAACTTTTTTTCTCTTTTTTTCTTTTTTCTTTTTTGAGTAAACTCAATAAAGGTCTACATAGGCATTGTGCTAGAGCACATCATGAGGTCCTCATCACATGTAAGGACTGAAGAGGCATGAGGCTCTGTCCTTCTAGTTCTTCTGAAGCAGTGAGCCAATGTATTAGAATTCCACTGTGTTCTTCAAGAGTGAACCCTTTGTTAAGGAAGTATGAGAGAAATTAGCCACTGTAAGTTAAGTAACTTAATCTGTTTATCTTTACAGATGAGCCTCTTCAGCCCACCTCATCAAGCAATGACAGCATGCCCAGTTATTGCAAAAATGATGAAGGAGATATTTTTCTGACAGCTGAGTCCTGGAAGCCCAATGTCTGCACTAGCTGTATTTGCATGGATGGTGTGATTAGATGCTACTCTGAGTCTTGCCCACCAGTATCCTGTGAGAGACCGGTTTTGAGAAAGGGACAATGTTGTCCTTACTGTATTGGTGAGCAAATAAAAATAGTTAACTTGCTGTTTCCTTCTTGGGAATAAGAAAGAAGTTCTATTTCCAAGTTGAAATATGTTTTCCCTGGTTTGGAGAGATGGAGTTTGTGCCTTCAGTTGAACTGGAGAGTGAAATCTGCATAGGGAGCTTTGAGGATCATGATTTGTGGTGTTTTAGGTAGAAGCACATGGAGATATACATGTAATTTGCCTACAGACTTGAGGGGACATCTTCCTGAAATCTTGGTAATACATCTTATTAGAAGGGCACATTACGCAAAAATTGGTCTATTTAAGGAAGATCTACCAGGTAACACATATGTTGTGCCAAGATTCATGTGATAATATAATGTAAACGTTAATCACAACTGCAGAAGATAAGCTAAAGCATTTTGAAATTCCACAGAACGGAGAACTGTTAATAAGGCATCTAAATTAAAATACAGGGTAAAAAATGGAAGTTCATTAATGATAATATCTTTGACAAAAAAAAAAAAGGAGAAAAAATGTCTTTTTTAAGTACTAAAAATGCATAAAGAATTAAGGGTCATGCACTGGTTTTGGATTTGGAGCTGAAGGAAATGGTGGATGCTGTAGATAGTGAAAATTACCAAGCATTTTTGAAGTTGCAGAATTTGATATTACTGATCACTTTTTCATTGTATGTTAGATAGGAGTATTTCTTTAAACATTACTTTTTCCTCTGGGTTCACAGTAAGTACAAAGGGTGTAGAATGGAAGCTGCTGATAGAGAAAGAATGGATAATGTATTTACTGAAATTAAGTCTTTGTAGCATTGTTGGAAAGCATTCAGAGTTTACTTACCTTCATTTCCAAAAGTAGTAGGGGGAGACACAGTAGATAAGAATTCCATGGAATATAGTAAATTGGCAGGCTTTAAATATTTAATTGAACATGTGAATCAACTTGCCCTCTATAAACAATACAGTTCTCCCTTGAAGTCAGAAAGACTGTGAAGTACTTTCAGATATGTAACACTAATACAACTTCTGAACTCTTTAATTAATATCAGATACACTATCTTTAATAATAGGTGATACAGTCTTATACAATATACAAGGAATTCCATGAAAGAAGGCCTGAAAAAAGTTACAAAGTATCCAAAATTTGGTTGCCTTTGGAACCATGCTTAGATTCCTGATGAGGACATTTTGAGGGGAAAGTGCTGTTATCCTGTTACTATTTCTTCTCATGCTTTGCATAAAAAACAAGGAGAATTTAATTTCTTGGACAACTATCTTTCTGCAGGCTTTTCTTCCAGAGATTGACGTTGAACCATAAAATATTTTCAATTCAGAAAACATTTGAACATTAAAAAAATAGAGTGTATGCATAATTGGCCAATCAAACCAGGAGAGTCTGAACATGAGCCTTAGTGCTGCACTAGAGAATGCTTTGAGTGAGGAAGGGACCAGTGCCCTTCTATAAAAATGAAACCTTTAAAACTTTTTGCTTACAACTTGTATGTCATGTTTGCAAATATGTACACACAGCATGTAGGTATGGCTTTAATTCATTGACTTTGAATCCTTTATAAAATTGCAGATACTTAAATGTGTGAGCTATAAAAGCTTAATGATTTTTTCTAGTACCAGTTGATTAGCAATACAAAATACAGAAGCTGGATTTTAATTAATGCTCAGATATGAAGATTTTCAATAGATACATTTTATTAATCCAAGTTGTATGATGTTTTATGGTCTAAATAACTGAAATTCATGGGAACTCTAACTTTTTTTTATGGTTTCTATGAACTATATACTCTTGCATATTAGATTAGTCAGGCAGGTGATAACACCTAATTTTTGTCTTCCTGGTTCTTACTGGTCTACTCGTTATTTCTTGAGAACTGTGAAGCACATCTTTATACAGATTCTTCCTATTTTCATGTAATAGTTGATAAAATGTTTAGAATTATAGAGTCATTTAGGTTGGAAACTACAAACCACTAGTCCACTACTAGATCACGTCGCCAAGTGCTGTGTCTACATGTCTTTTAAGTATCTCCAGGGATGGTGACTCAATCACTTCCCTGAGCACAGGCAAACAGTGGAAACAGGCCTTCTTCATTTATTGGAATTTAAAAAAATATTCACGGTTTTAGCACTGTATCTTATTCTGCATCTTTCTATATCCAGTTTGTATAAATTCAAATTCAGAATTTTACAGACCTTGGATACTTTGTTGTTTGAATCCTTGTGTTTGTTTCTTACAAAGAAAGATTAATTTGGAAAGAGAGCCTTCTCCTTAGAGAGGATAAAGGGATATATATTTGATTAGAGACAAGATCAGTCTTCTGCAGAAAACAGAGCAATGACTGTTTACCAGATGAGACTGATTTTCTAGTACAGCTAGAGGAAATCTGAGAAAAGCAGGTAGAGCTAGACAAAATATTCTGAACTGCATTTTCGTATGTGGGTTTCTTACTGCAAGTCTCATTTCCACTGCCCTTGAGCACCTGTTGGTGTTGTGGCCTTCATCTTCATCCTTGTTTATACTTGCATAGGGATGGACACCAAAACAGGAGACACACAAAGGATAGTACTTAATTAGGACTTAAAAATTTCCTCTTGAGGTTCAAAGGTACAACACTGTTATTATTATTCTAAAAAAATATTTATTAAATTGTGATGTGTTCCTCACAAACTTGCAAAAGCCTGAGCAAGGACTCAGGACTTTTCCAGACAAACCAGCTGCTGAACTGAAGGTGAGTGAGGCGAGGTAGCACTTTGGGAGCAAATCAGTCCTGAGTGCCCAGGGAGAGCACAGCTTTAGGTCTGCATAGGTAATGAGCAGGAAAGGAGTGCTTGGGCTGTGTGCCTCACCCTTGTCCCACCACACCTACTTGGTGACTAACACAGGGCTCCGCTGGCTCTATGTCAACATGCACATCATCTGGGGAAGAACCTAATGTGCATTCTGCACCTTTTCCTCCCACTCTTCCTTTCTCATGTCTATGCAACATTTACTTATAAGATCTTCTACTTGGACAGGTTGGGATCCATACTTACAGTCATGGAAGCCATGGGATACCCATATCTCTGGAACACTTTCTGCTTTTCAGAAAATTCTATTAGTACTTTCACAATAGTAGTTCATGCTGGGCTTCTTTTGCTTTTGAATTTACTCTGTCCAGATCTGTTGCACTGGTCTGTTGACTGCTAACCATGTTGTTTCAGATTATGCCAGTCTATTATGTTGTCACGAATTAAAACCTTTACTATTGGCCAAATTACTTAATCAGGCTTTTTTATTTACATTTGAGAGGTAATTCTAACTGACATTTAAATATGAAATCTCTGTGAATGTTAAACCAGAATTTATCTAATGGTTTAAGAAATGTGTGATTTCATTCTGTAACATCATGCGTATGCTTAACAGGCAAATTCATGTCATCAGCAAGTTTCATCATTATAATTTGTACCTGTAAAGAATAAAAGGTCATAAGAAGCTAAGATAAAAATGAGGTGCTACTTGGCTTTTGGAGCTTCTGCTTTTTGGTTTTATTTTCATTATCTATAAAGTGCAACAGCAGCAAAAAGCATCCTAGGCTAAGCAAGTCATTACTGCCTTCTCAGTGAAATAGAAGGTGTACTGCATACAACCTAGAAGGCTTGAATAGGATGCAACATTGAAAATGGTATACTGAATTCTTAGGCAGAAAGATCACACTGATTTCCAATTTATATAATACTGAGCATGAAAAAATGTACTGAGTTTAGTTATTGCCCTTTTCCTGGGGTTGACACAGTTGCAGGGAATGATCAGATTCCCTTCAAATGTGTTTTATAATAATTAATAGTCTAAGCACTTCTGGTTATTTCAGCTGAGAGTTGCTTCATCCTTCTTGGCATCCTGCCTAATCTGTTCTTTTTTTAATTATTTCAGACCAACCTCATCTTTCTTGAACATTGGTAATTAGAAATTTCTAAGTTTAACAGGATTTACTAGGAAACAAGGAGGAAGAGTAGTAGTTGGCAGTTTCAAATAAAAGAATCAGGTTTTCTTAATTTTCACAGCATTTTTGATATCATCATTTCATGTCCCAGTCATCTGTCCTCTAGCCTCTTGCATTAAGAAAATGAGAAGAAGCAGCCCAGGCTAATTATGTGCTTCATAAAGAAGCAGAAATTACATATTTTTAACAAAGGTTTTCTGGAAGGTGAAGAAAGAGTCTGTCTTTGTAGCAATTGTTTCACTTTTGTGTTTACGGAAGAAATCTGGTTTGTATGTAATTGGCCTTTAGTGCATGATCACAGCACTGTTTCCCTTCCACAGAAGATGCAGTTCCAAAGAAAGTGGTCTGCCACTTCAGTGGGAAAACATACGCAGATGAGGAACGCTGGGACATTGACAGCTGCACACACTGCTACTGCCTGCAGGGTCAGACTCTCTGCTCCACTGTCAGCTGCCCACCTCTCCCTTGTGCTGAACCCATCAATGTGGAGGGAAGCTGCTGTCCCATGTGTCCAGGTAATGTGATGTGACAACACAGTTTATTGTGATGCTGGTTTACCAGGACCAATAATAAGGCTTTTTAAATTGTTTTTTCAATGTCAGTCCATGTTTGAACAGTGCCACAAAGACAACAGTGTTTTAGACTTCAGGAAAATTAATATTCTTAACAGACAGGCACATTGTACAAAGACGTAGTTTGAATTTCACTTATTCTGAGAACTGTGAACTCAAAAATTGGTTGCTTGCCCCTGCTTTGTCTTTTCACAAGGTTATGGAAATACATTAATGAAGTGGGAAAATTAATATTCTTACATCTCTGCAGATTATGTCACAGTGATTAGTATTTCTGTCTTTTCTGAGTTTCTTCATGACTTTTCAAATATCACATTGCTTTATTTATCACTTTAACTTGGCTTAAAAGCAATATGAAATTTTCTCTGTGATAGGCACAGGGGACATCAGAATTGCAACTGGTTTTTAATGTGAGTCTTGACATAGTTCTGCAGAAGTTTGCTCATCTTAGTCAGCTGGTAGCTACTTCTGACAGGACAACTGGGAAGATTCAGCAGTACCACCTCTTGCAATTCCCCTCCTTTGAGGATTACACATAAAGGAAGGCAAAAAAACCAGCAGTGACTGTTTACATATCAGCTGGGAAGATGTAGCCTTCCCTTCATTTTTATTTTTTTTGTTCAATACCACAGAGGAGCAAGCCTGTAGTAAAGAGTGTATTCTGAAGTTGTATTTTCAAAAGCAAATTTGTCCACACCACTCCATCATCCTATTCACATCAGGATAACAATAATGGCAGCAGGCATGTATCCCATATACAGTATGGAACAAGTTTTAAACAAAATCCCAGACTAATAACGATGGAAATTCTGAAACAAATAAAAGAATTCATAAGACAGAGAAGTGCAGATGGCTAAGTATATTTCCTGAATTAAGAGCAGCACTGAGAAGTTAAGCAGCCCATAATTTGTGAAACACGGTTTATTTCATTTCACAGAGATGTATGTACCTGAACCCACAAACATCCCCATTGAGAAAACAAATCATCGAGGAGATGTTGAACTAGAACTACCAAACTGGCCAACACCGAGTGAAAATGACATAATCCACATTCACAGAGGTAAGATCTGACATAAACTGGGATTACAGTAGGTCTCTTTATTCCCCATGTTTTAATACATCCACTTTTTCTATTCAGGTAGCATCTGTATAATGCTTTGAAAGGGTTCAGAAAGAAATATCTGACAATATTCTTCAGTGCGTAACTCTTACATGCATTTTTCTTTGAGTAAAGATGAGTCAGTCTCATTACATTATATTTATGCAATTTAGTATCATTGTCATTCTGTCTTCCACATGGAAGAAACATCTGTGTTGGTATGATGGAGTTCTATAAAATTAAGAATATGATAAAATGATGAATGAGAAGAAATGCTGCAGTGTCTTTTCCAATTTAAAAACTAGAAAGAAGACCACTGGAGTTGATAAACCTTCACTTGATCCATTTGATATTCTTCTGTTGATAACATGGAAAATATATACCACAGCTTATCATATATCATAGGCAAATGTCAGAGCTTAAAAAAACCTCACCTCAGGTGTAATGGCACAGAGCTAATAAAGTTGTCAAGGATGTAAATACATCTTTTATTTAAAACTGTGCTGTAATCATTATTCCAGGGTAGAGGAGACACTCTATGACACAGTCTTTAACCTTTTCTAATTGAAGGATGACCTAAATGTTTATATTGGTTTTTTAAATCTGAAAATGATCTCATAGTATACTATTGTTTGGAGAAAGGATGCATGAAATTTAACTACTTCACAAAGTTCTAAGTTTACACTTTTATATTTACAGCATTTTCATTTCTCTCAGGCATTAGGAACTTGCAACTATCCTGAGTAGGGATTACAAAAACACACTGCAAACTGTGTGGAATTTTTATATGTCATTGAAAATTACCATTCTTTGCTATTACACGCAAAACTTGTTACAGTCTAGTAGACTGCCAGGAGTCTGTTTTCACAGGCAGAGTAGTGCAAGTATTGTAATATGGTCTCAACAGATGAGAGAGTGAACACATCATAATTGTCCTATCAGTTTTTAAAAGTACAAAAAAAAAAGGATTTTCATTCTAAGACTCCCAAGTTTTCCTCAGCATGGAAACAGAGTCTGATTTATTTTACAAGTGGGAATTTGGTTGTGATCAGATAAGATGAGGCAAACACAACTGAGCTAAGAGGTTATTGTCAGATTTATTCCTTATTGTGCTTTAGATTGCGTGCTATTTCCTCTCTTTTTGATGGCATTTTCCTGACTAATATAGTCACTATAAAAGACACTAGCTTTTGGATGTTCTAGTTTATATAAAAAAGGTGACATTTCAGGGGAGAAAGTGCAAATTCATATGAGTGACAAGATGTACAACTGAGACTTTTAGAATTACATTCTTCATTACTGTCAAGGCCCACTTGTAATTGCTAAGAAATGCTCACACTTGCCCTGCAGACATGAACCATCTCCAGGGAGAGTACCGAAGTGGCAGTGGGCCACACCCCAGTGAAGATGCCTCGGGTAGCTCTGTTGCCTTGGTGACAATTCCAATCATGGTAGCGCTGTTACTGATCATCATCCTCCTGCTCATCAATCAGAAAAAGCAGTGGATTCCGGTGTCCTGCTACAAAGCTCCAACAAAGGTGCTGTGTTTTTGTCTATTTCCAGACTTTCACATTTTTTGGAAACCAGGAACAAAGCATTGCTCATAATATTCAGCAATAAAGAGGCTGCTAAAGTCTAGGAAACAATCTGCTGCACATCTAAGGCAGCAAGGTTAAGCCCTTGTGTGGTGCAAGATTAACAGAGAACAGTTTAGCCAGCCCAGCTGGGATATGACAATACCAGAGCTCCATTCAGAAGATGAAAAATGGTGATTCTGAGGAAAGTGTTGGTCTCTTATTGTGCGTAAGAGTGACTTTACCAACTTTAGCAAAAGTCCAGACTCCTTCATTGCCAGTTTTATTTTATTTTGTTTTGTGCTTGTGGACTTGAACCAAAAGAATTTTTTTATTATATGTGGTATACAAAAACTGTTTCATTTACTCAGTATTTCCTTTCTTTTTTAACAGCCTTCTTGCCTAAACAATCAACTGGTGTACGTGGACTGCAAGAAAGGTACCATGGTCCAGGTGGACAGTTCTCAGAGGATGCTAAGAATTGCAGATCCAGATTCAAGATACAGTGGATTTTACAGCATGCAGAAACAGAACAACCTACAGGCAGATAATTTCTATCAAACAGTTTGAAGAATTGCACCCTTACCATGGATTAAGAGAGAGAGAGAAAGAGAGAGACAGTCTGCTATTAAAATAAAACTAGAATTGTGCACTTGCTTAGTGGATTGTATTGGATTTGTGACTACATGTACAGCTCTAAGACCTTACTGGGATGAGCTCTGACTCCTGCAATGTGCCAGAAAAAGCATTCCCACTTTTCCTTGAGATAACTGACCAAGTGTTTTCTTAGAACCAAAGTTTTAAAACTTGTTAAGATGTATTTGCTTGTAACATAGCTATAGAGGTTTTTTGGGAGGGGGAATCAGGGGCTAGGGATAGGCAAAGAGGTAAAAGGAAGCTTCATAGAAGAAAAGGTGGTCATGCTTGGCTGGAGAAGAAAATAAACTGCTGAGCAGCAGGATAGTGGTTTTCCTTGTTGCTCTGAAATTGCATCTGTTGCACCAAAAGCCTAACCCCAGACGAAAAAAAAATATGAAAAGGTCTGATTTTTTTTTCCAGCTGTTGCTACAGTAATATACTCCTAGAACAGAACTTGTCACATCACAGGTGTGGTGTAGCTGCAAATATTTTTCTATATGATGAGAAGCTGCAGTAGTTAATGAAATAGCAAGGAAAAGATTATAGCAGAAAATAAAGGGTGGGTTTATTAAGGATGTATAAAATTATACCTTGTGCTGCTTTTTGTTTTTATTTTTATTTTCTTCAAAGCTGATTGGCTAGATTAGCCAGACTTCAGCAGAGTTAGCAAATGACTGAGGCCTAAGTAATTCCTGATATGAGCACTGGATCTTTTGACAGCAGTATTGAAGGAAGGAAAAGTCAAGAACACCATGCAGTTCCAGGGGCTTTTGTTTGTTTGTTTTGTCTGTTGTGGTTTTGTTTTGTTATTTTGTATCAATCTCTGGTTGTTCATACAGGAGAAGGAAAAATATTTTTGTTGGACAAAGCTCTTGCTTACAAGAGAGTAAAAAAGAGACTGTTTTAAGGTTGTTGTTTTTTTCCTGTTGATGTTCTTATTTACTGGTATGCAGATTTAGAAACTACTTCCATGCTAGGAAGCTGCTTAATTTTAATTGTATATTACTCAAGCACCTTTTTTGAAGCTCAGAAAAAAAGGAGATCATGCTTCTTTAAACTTTAGCATTATAGGAATATTTATGTAAATATAATTATGCTAAAAACAACAAAAAGTATTTGTATGTTTGTGTATATATATGTATATACAAATGCATGTAGGTATACATACGTATATATACGTGCATGTGTATATACGCTATACATATATATACTGTATATATAAAATACTATGTATACAGTATATATTTTTTCTATTTTTTTTCCTTGTTGAATGTATTTTTATCTGAGAGAGATTTTACCCAGAGCAGAAACAGATAACAGGCATTCCATATCAATGCTTAATCGCTTGTGAGTTTAGGAAAGACAAGAAAAGAGCATCTCATTCTACCTACAGTTTGATTTGATTTGGTTTGATTTGAAAGTGTCTGTGTGTGTGTGTGCGTGTGTGTGTGCACTCTTGTGTTGGCGTGTGTACAGTACGTGCACGATTATAGCAGTAAGCGTTGCTCTTGCTACTTGCTACATTTCAGGGTGTTTCTTATTTTTCTTTTCCTGCTTAGCCTTAAAAAGGCATTTTAATGAATGCATTGGCTAGAGACACTGACGACAATATACATGCAGCACTAATCAACTTCATAAAATAGCACCATCAGCTCCTGGATTTTTTTTTCCTTTCTTTCTGTTTTGTTTTTTTGTTTTTGTTTTTTTTTTCAAACAATTGTTTGAAACAACTACTGGAATATTGTCCACATTAAGCTGGAAGTTTGTTGTAGCTTGCCTCATTTATAACTCTGACTGTATAATACAATGTTAACTTTCCAAACAGGTCTTGGCACTTTTATACTAATTACCCATTTGTGCATTGCCTTTTTTCTTTTACAAATGCTTCTCATAAGAGACACAGATACCCAGTATGCTTAATGTGAAAAGAAAATGTATTTTTTGTAAAGGAACTCTCAAGTATTGTTGTAAATACTTGGTCAGAGGTTGCTGAACTTTAAAACTGAAAAAAAAAAACTAATTTATTATTATAATGACCTAATTTATTAATCTGAAGATTAACAATTTTTTTTTTGTTTTAGAATATCAAAAAGGTGTTCTAGCTGTTTGCATCAAAGAAAAAAATAGGTGTATCATTAAGGGTCAACATTTTTTCTGCTTATGTAACTTCAGTTTCCAACCACCAATAAGAAAAAATGTAGTCTCCCCAGTGTTTTGTACTCAATCTGATATTGAAACAGAGATGTTTCTGTCCAGTTACTGCAGAGATTTTGTCAAGACAAAACATCCATTCCTTGCATAAGAGTAAGCAGTCTTTATCCAGAAATTGTAAATGCTTGCTTTTGTTTTACAATCAAGGCCATATTCTGAAAATATTAGCAGGATATAGGACATGGTGTAAAATGTTTTTTATTATTATTATTTTATTATTATTATTTTAAAGATATGATTTATCCTATGTGCTGTATCCATTACACTCTTTTACTTTGGTTCCTGTTGTGCTCTTGTAAGAGAAATGCAGATATAATTTTCTGAAAAATAGATGCATATGTGGCACTCGGAGTGCACTGCGGTTCAGCAGATTGCTTGTTTACTTTTTTAACTGTAAGGCGGTTTCTTGTAATTTGGCTCTTGGCAGCACAATAAAAAAATTTTAAACCTATTGATGTGTATTTTCATATATGTTCAAATTTTTTACTTCCATACACAAGTCCTTGAAACATTAGTTTGTAGATTGACATTGTGGTGGGTAGGAATTCATGTTATTGTAGTGCTAACCTGAGATCAGAACAGCTCTGAACTCACTGTGGATAAAGACCAGTTTGCAGTTGCAGAAAGTTCTGCATATTAAACTAAAGAACTTTCACAATGGAAAGCTTTGTGAAATTCCAAATAGTTTCCACATAAAGATGAATCTCTCAAATGCAAGGATAGGCCTTTGCCCTGCCATGGAGTTCATGTGCGCTAGTCATACCTGTCAGAGAGCCATGATTAATCACACAGGTACTATAAAAAGTGTGTGGAGTCAGAATTTGTACTTCATTGACTTCCTGAGCCACAGATCATTTATTTATCTATTAGCCTATAATGTTTTTCCTTCTAGTAATTTTTAAGTTTAATGGACTCGGTGTAAAGTTCTGGTATGTAACTTCCTGAGGCAAGGTGGCTTTCAGCTTAACTACTTGCTCTGTGAAAAACTCCCTCCTTTTCTTTCTTTGAACCTTCCCTTCTAATGGTTTCACTTAATATCCATGACACTGCATTCAAAGCAGCAGTAGATCAGTATCTATATGCCACCCAATAATTTAGACACTTGTATCTTGTCTCCATTTTTTCTTGAAAAGCCCAAGATATGATTATTTGGGAGCAGTTCCCTACCTTATGGCCAACCTTGCCATTCCTTATACTTCTCATTCATGTACTTCCACGTCCATCCTTTTAAGATGAAGGGTAAAGGAACTAAAAATGTCCACAGTGTTCAAACATGGTACTCCCTGGATCTAGCATTGTATTTACTGTTTGGATTGCTGCTGACCACTGAGTCAGTGTTCTTGCAGCGCTAGCTGCAATAATCCAAAATGCCCAAGTACTAACAGTGGCTGCAAAGCCCATAATTGACTTTGACTAGGATAGAAGAGTATTTATATACATCCCTTTACATTTACATACGCTGAATTTCCTCTGTCTCACTAGTTACCTGTTCCAGCACTTTTGCTCCTTCGCAAGACTAAGGCTATGGAAGACTTATGTCCTCTAGAAGATCATCTTCAAACTTTGCAAACATTTTGGTTTCTCATCAGAATGAAAGAGCAAAACACCACTGAAACAACATATAAAACAAGGGTGCGTCCACATTTGAACACTCAAAGTAGTCCTGGCCTCCTTTGCCTTACACACAGTGCCTGAAAGGATCGTATTTGGAGTGCTTACGTACACGTACACTGGGGTTTGTCAGCTTGAAAAACCCCAGAGTCGGATAGGATGCAAATCCTTTAAAATCACCTCAGTGGCACGTAGGTGCTTGGCGGGGAACGCATTTTCCACTTGCTCTGTTTGTTTCCAAACTTGAAGTAAGAAGTACGAAAAGAAACCTAAAAGGAGCCTCAAACCAAACTCAGGAATTCAAGCGGAGAAAATTCCCGGTATGTACTTTGGGATATCAAAAAGCTTACAGCGGCTCAAAAA
>WBMV01005969.1:153511-379062 GCA_013396655.1 Campylorhamphus procurvoides | reverse complement strand
GAAAGCGCTGCCCCCGGGCCGCGGGAGCGGAGGCGCTGCCCTTCCCGGGGCGCGGCAGCGAGCGGGAGGGAGGGAGGGCACGGCACGATCGGCCGCCCCGGCGCGGGTGCGACATGGGGCCCGGCGGGGTCACCCTGCTGACCGCAGGGCACCGGGGGTGAGCATCGCTGGGTCGGCACCGCAGGGTCAGCATCACAGAGCCTCCCACCCCGCCGCAGCAGCGAGAAGCACCTGAGCTGAGAGGGCAGGGTGACCGGGGGTAGCGCTTGGTTCGCTTCTTGCAGAGTGCCCGCTGCCTCAGTGTTAGTGCAGAAAGGAGACAGAACAAAATCTCTGCTGCAACCATGATAACTGGGGTTTTCTTTTTCCCCTGAGCAATAGAGCCTTTCTGATACATGCTACTTTCCAGCATTATTTTGCAAGTATGCATTTATACTAAGTAGTAATTTATACTAAGTATGAATTTATACTAAATTCAGACAGCTTATCTCCACTAAAAAAAATGAAGCTTTACTTTACGGTAACAGAATGGTATGTTTTGCTCTAAGAGAAGGGAAAAACTAGAAAAAGCCTGTTAACGGGAGACTGTGGAATAAACAGTGAGGTAAGTTCAGAGGACCATGAATCATCATGTTGGGCAGTGATGAGGCTCTGTCTGCCCTTCTGTGTGTGGCTCGGCCATGCCTCTGACCTCCCGGGAGCCTGAGCTAGGCAACCGCTCCAAACATCCACCCACAGCACAGCGCCTGGGGCCCGGGCTTCTTGGGTGAGGAGCCTGCTCGCAGGGCTGCTCTGTTTAAAGTCTGAGCTTGTGTATCAAGCAGAATGTGCAAGCGAGCCTCTGGTACTGCCACTGTAGAAACAGTTAAGGCTGACAGAGTGATGGGCTGAGCTCAGTGCTTCTGGATAAAACTAAATCCTTTCAAAATTTTAGTATAATTTGTGCGTATTCACTGTTCTGTGATAAATGGAAAGGAAAAGGAAAAAAACTGACTCAGATTTTGCTGCTCGGCCTCTGCTAATTCCTTGTGCTAATGTGCAGAAGGAAAACAGGAACAGCAATAGGAGTGGAATTTATAACTGTGTTCAAATGTCATTAAAGGAAGGGCTCATCCACCCCCAAAAAAAATTTTGGGTAAGATTATATAATTAGTATGGAACCTGTCTCTTCATTTATTCTTTTTTTTCACTTCTGTGCATACATTGTTATTTAAAAAGGGAAATAAACTATCAAAAAACATTTATCTTCAAAACTAAAAATATTGTTAGTAACTTAAGGATCAATATTTAGGGAGGAAAATATAGTTACTGATAAAGATATATGATCATAGGAATATGTTTATTGCTGATCAGTTGCTGATTGTACTTAGGTCTGTGTTTTTGTTCCTTTATTCCTCTCTCTAGGATTTGGAATGCTTTGACTGATAATTATGGTAACGTGATGCCAGTTGACTGGAAATCTTCCCACACCAGAGCTTTGCACTTGCCAACACTGAATCTTTCAGAAAAAGGGGTAAGTTCTGATCAGGAGAAATACGTTCTTTGGATCTTTTGTACTCAGCAGGGAAATGAAACTATTTTCATTTGTATAAAACTGTTATTATTAAATAGCTGAAAATATTTTTAGTACTTGCTGTTATACATGAGAAGTTTTTAAATTTCAAAAATATCTAACAACTGTTGATGTATGTTTTCATCTCCTTGGGTTGGAATAATTCAGGGTTAGTTTTAGATGAATGTTTGTGAGAGCCAGAGCATGACAGAAAAAAATGTGAAACGAGAAAGTGCTTCACATAAAATCTTTCTGCTCTCTGATTCATGCTGAACACTGATCTTGGTGAGGGAGCAAAAGAGTCAAGGGTACTGTGATTCAGTAAATCCAGTGGGGATTTTTTTTAAGTTCATCTCAGTCTGCAGTCAGGTGGCTTCTTTAACAGGAAAGGTGGTCCAGGAGACACTGAAGTACAAGAATTTGTTTTGTTTTCCATATTTGACTGTTAGAATAGTTGTCTGGGGAGGAAACAGAGAATTAAGAGCTTCAGGGAGTTTTATAGAAAGGGTTGTCCTCTGATCTTCTTAAAAGTGGATTAGAACATTTCAGAAAGAAAAGCCAGGAGGAATTCCCTTCTCACAGGTCTTCTGAGGGAATGAGTACCTTATCTTTTAAATATACTGATGCTGAGTTACATTGTAAAAATATCTGTATGTGTAACCTGAGAATAGGGTAGTACTTTGACTTCAGCCATCGTTAGATTATCCACAG
This sequence comes from Campylorhamphus procurvoides, assembly GCA_013396655.1. Taxonomy (NCBI): domain Eukaryota; kingdom Metazoa; phylum Chordata; class Aves; order Passeriformes; family Dendrocolaptidae; genus Campylorhamphus; species Campylorhamphus procurvoides. The sequence continues at coordinate 376,799 of WBMV01005969.1, read as the reverse complement.
ATGCTTTTTGCTGTAACAGAAGCAAAGAGTGTTCTGCTGAAGAGGATATATTTGGGATTCAGTAGGGGAAGGTGCCAATTTGGAACTCACTTTATTGATTTGAATCTGATGATTATCCCTTGAATATGACTTGTGTTTATTCTAATTTTAATTAGAGTGCTTGTTCAGATTTTCTAAGTGGTTTTAGAGTAATTAAATCCTTACATTTTAAGTAAAAATACAACCTGCCCAGCTGTGACCTTATGTCACTGAATGAACTGGAAGATTAATGGACTTCTTGATAAGGAATTAAGTATAATATTAAAAAAAATGTTTCATATAGCTTTTGTAAGTTATTTGCAAGAAGTTATGAAGAAAGTACATGAAAAAGTGTAAAGTAGTGTTGCTGGATTAGAAAGAATCTCGGATATGCTGCCAGGAGAGAGAAAACCAGTTTATGGATTAAATATATCTCAAGTTCTTTCAGCTGTCACCCCACCTGGCATGCCTTCTGATATGTAAAGCCTGTCTGTTTGGGAGTGTTTGACATACTTTTTTTCCGCTTCTTTGTGTTCAGCAGTATTTTTGGATATATGACAGCACATATGGACCAGCTAACAGCTTGTTTTAACTTTCTTACAATGAATACTAACAGCTAAGCAACACTTCCGTGATGCATTTGAAGCTAATAATATGCTGCGGAAATTGTGCTTAAAGCATTTTTCTTCTGTTTTAGTAGGAAAAAATGTAAGGTGAATAAGGCTGGTTCATCTGATCTGAATTGCTTCACATCACAGATCCTTGCACACTTTTGTACATCTCTGACAGTGAAAGAAGTAGTTGGGTGGAAGTGTTGTACACAGTGGTACAAGGAGCAGGGTTGTGCAATTGCTTGTTTGTTTTATTTTCTGCTAGATTGCTTTTGAACGGGTCATTCCCTGGTAGAGTGACGTCAGAAAGAGGCATGGATTGTGGCTGTGTGGAAAGCCAGGTGTTCCTTTAGCCCAGGCTACAGCTGATGCCATTTTAGGTGGTTTATTAGCCTAAATTATCAGACTATATCCTGATAGTCTCTCAAATATTTCTGGAGATGTTGGAAGGTGAAGCTGATCTGCTTCATAAACTTAACCTTGTTTACTGTCCCATCATTTTTGTGATAATCCTACATACATGGAAAAATACTTGAGGACTGCAGATGTTAAAAAATGTCAAATTGGGGTGTATCTGTGTAGTGGGTGAAGAGATATTCTTATTGGATCCTTGTCACTGCACAGTTATTGTAAGTCAGATTCTGGAAAAAAAGTGAACTTTTGACTTCATTCTGAGGGCTGAAGAAATGTAAATTGTATGTTTTCCCCACTCGATGAGCTATCTGGGAATATTGTTTGCAGTTTCAAAATGAATCTGAAAACTGTTAAGTTTTCTGAAGAAACTGGGAGAATTGGAGAAATGACAACAAAAATTAAAAACAGATACCATGAGACCAAGGATTTTGTACAGCCAGCCATAATGCTTGTAAATTAGCCCAAAGACCGGTTAAAGCGATTGAGCTCAAAATGTCAAAGGCTAAGGATTTCAGCTATGGGAGGCTTTTCTAGGTTGGTTTGGCTGAAATCTAGTAATAGATGAAGTGCAGAAAAAAACCCTAACAACTTTGTAAATAAATCAGGATATATCTCTGTGTGAGGGTAAAATATACCTGACTAATTAAGGAGGGGACTTATTTTCTTTTACTATATGTACGCCTTTGGTTTAGAAGGATGAGTATAATGTGATGGTATATGTATAGGAACAGTGTTACTTCTCTTTCTTCTTGAAAAGACCTTGGGATATTCAACAGTATATTTCTTAAATAATCTGGAGTGATATTCTGATATCAACTTTCAGTATCAACTCTTCTCAACTTTTTTCCATGTCTTTACTATGTGGCAAAGTAGAACTGTAAAAGCACGTAAAGTAACAGGTTTGTGTCATGTTAGATATTATAAGCAGGTTTTTCACCCCACACTGACAAGTGTCGATCTTCAGCTAAGGTTTAAATACCTGTGTTGGATTGACAGCCTTCCATGTAAATATCCACATGTCAGTGTTTATATGGTCTCTATATGCTGAGATTATTTAAAGACTGACAGCTATTGTATTGTAACTTTCTCCAGTTGCAGTTTTGATTTCATTTTCCAGGTTATTTGACAGCAAGAATTATTGATACCACTATTATGGGCAAGAAATCTGTTTGATTTTTAAAATTCAATATTAGTTTTGGGTTTTATATATGTACATGTCTTGTATACACTCATATTTGTGTGTGTGTATGTATTTTTATATAAATACACCTTTTCATGCTTTCCTAGGTAAATGATAACTTGAACCTTGACCTGTCAGATGATGAAGAGCTGAGAGAACAGTTGGATATGCATTCTATCATTGTTTCTTGCATCAATGAAGAACCACTTTTCACAGCAGAGCAGGTAAAGTGTTCAGCAGACAGTGTTGTTTGTGTTGTATGTTCTTTTAGTCTGTTATTATTTTTTGTCCTTCTTTCTCTTCACTGTAGCTAGGCTTCTTGGTTGTTCTTTATTTAGGGTTGTAATGTGTGAGATACTACATAATTCAGATCTGGAAAGTATTCCAGTACTTCCGGGGAGGTTGATAGTCCAGGGTCTTTGAAATCTTTATGCATTTCTTACCATGAATTAGTCAAAAATGGTATTAAATTAAATATATGTGTTAAAAGGCAAAAAATATTTTCAGAATCGTAGTGATATGGTGAAGTTTGTAGTTTTCCAGCATGCCTGTGTGGCAATTCATAGCTTCATGTGGCTTTGTTGTTAGTGAGAATTCTTTGACGTTTTTGCCTGAGACCACATCAATGTTTCTGCTACTAAGCTTTCAGATTACTTAGTGTCTAAAGGCTTCAGTTCCAAAAGCATGGATTTACTTCAGCTATCTTAAAAATTGCCCTTCTGAGTAAGGGTAATGACTGCCTGTCTACTAAGATCCTGCTTTAGTAAGCAAATGCAATAATATATTTTCTCATTATTTAATGTTTACCTGTGAACTCTAATGAATATGATTATTAGTATGAGAGACAGAATAGCTTGAACTGCCTCAGCTCTTTTTTACTCTGAGATGGATCTCAGCACTGATTACAGTATTTAAACCTATAAAAGTCAATGTGTTATTTATTCAGATGTCTACTTAATAATTTATGCTGTAGAAATATGGTCAATTATGTAATGAAAAGTAAGCTTTCTATGCACAGAAGTTGTGTTCTTATGCTTTCTCTCTGGCTCAGGTCTTATGTCCAGGGATGCAAATCAGCTTCAAGTTATGGTGGATCAGTTCTTAAAGCTTCTTTTAAGCATAGCAGATTTTCAGGCCGTTCAGAAGGCTTTTTTTTTTTACTTTTTGAAGTGGTTTGGTTTTGATTTTTTGTCAATGTTTTTGCTTGGTTTGGTTTTTATTGTTTGCTGTGGGTTTTTTTGTTTAGGTGGGTGGGGTTTTGATTTGTTTAGTTGGGTTTTTTGGGTTTGGTTTTGTTTTTTGGTTGGTTTTGTTGGCATTTTTTTATGTAGAAAAGTGTAATGGAGTAGGGGGGGAGGGAGGTAACTGTTTTTTGTTGTTGTGTTTTCCTTCTACAAATACTCAGGAATTAGTATTTTAGCTCAGTTCTCTTAAGCAGAATCATATGTACTTTCATGTAGAAATAACTGGTTTCAACACACTGCTTGTTATGTGATAACCACTTTACTGTGACAAGATATGGTCAGGAAGCCAGGCTGGGGAGGAAATGTCAGTATGATTTTGTTGTGGTTCTTCCATGCAGTCTTAGTGTTAGTTTCATCAAATTGCAGGCTGTTTCTCTTCATGCAGAAAGGTTTTCATAAGGGCTTTCATTTTTCAAAGGTGATTGAAGAAATAGAGGAAATGATGCAGGAATCACCTGATCCAGAGGATGATGAAACGCCCACCCAATCAGATCGTCTCTCCATACTTTCCCAGGAAATTCAGACACTCAAGAGATCCAGTACAAACAACAGCTATGAAGAGAGTAAGTGATATTTATTTAGTATTTTGCCCTTATGCTTATTGAAAATAGTTTAAAGGGTAAGTTTGCCATGTGTTTAACTCATGGCAAGTCCTTATGATATATGTGCATTTAAAAATATTTTCAAAATGCCCTGAAAGAATAGCCTAGATTTTGACCATAAATAGAGGACTTATCTTTGTCAGCTTTCATAACTGAGAATAAAACCAAAACTTTATAGAATTTCATTGTAAAGCAAATATAAAGGTTGATGGTATTTCTTTGTTACTGTTTCAGTCATTGCAACATATCTTGATAGCCAGTAAGACAAGAATAAGACGACCATTGCTTTTTTCCCCCATAAGGACCATGCATATTCTTGTCATCCCCTTCCATTCCTCTTCAATAAGCTTAAAAGTTAAAAAAAATCCTTTGTATCTTCTTCTACTCAAATGAAATCATCTGCAAAGGAGAAATTGCATGTCTAGTTTAATTGTAGTAGGTTGAACTGTGTGTAAAAGAAACCTGTAACTAACCAGTTTCACAGTGGAAAATTTTGTTTATTCTGTGCATTTTGTCAAAATCAATTCTAAAAGGTGATAGGGACAAAAAGAATATAGCCAATCATTATACTTTTGTCCCTCTTAAAAAGTTTGGTGCTTTCTTTCCTGTAGTCTGTGTCATAAATATAAACTGTAGAAGATTCAGAAAACTGGCTGACCTCTTGTGGCATCACTTACAGTTTCTGCTACATTTCAGATTTATGGAGGAGATACAATTTTCATGGTTGGACTCTTAACTGTCTCAACACATAAATTTAAGGAATGTGAAAGCAAAACGTATTGTGTTCAGCAGGCCTTCCTGCTGTCCTGACAGTTCCATATGTCTTTAGGTTTGGAGCTAATCAAGCTTGCTTGCTATTTCATATTGTATTTATTTTGCTTTGTCTCAGGAGTCCATCTTCTCTGTTGCGTCTTTATGGTTTAAAGGTCAGTCTCAACCAAACTGTGCCTTAAGTTACTTAGGCAGGTAATTCCACTTTGCTTCACTAGTTTCTCAGAATCTGCTTTTGTGTCTTTCAGGTCACTATTTTATTGAAAGCTCTTGCTACTGTTTTTCAGTGTGGGAAGGTGCTTCAGTATTGGTCTGCATCTCTCTTACATTTTTACAGGTTTTTCCTAGAAAGTGTCTGGCTTTTGTGGGTTAGACCAGAGGTGTTCATGTTTAGGATTCAGAACAGGATATCAAAGCTTGTATTTAGGTTTTTCTTGGGTAGGAAAAGACATGTATTGAGGCAGTCCAAAAATAAAGCTCTGGTTACACAAGTGAGTTCTTTAGGCTACATATCTAAGTTTCAGTCAGTGTAGTCTTCTGTATGTGAATTCCTCTGTCTTCACTCATGTGCATTAGCTGATTATTTCCTATGTAGCCCTTTATAAACTTTGATAATGACAACTGACCTTTCATAAACAAGTCAGGACTGCAGGTGGGTAGCCTACCCCTATGTTTCTGGAACAATTGTTCCTTAGGCTGTGAAACTGGTTCTTTAAGTGTTGGGACTCACATGTGCTCTCTCTCAGTACTGTGTTAGTGTTTCAACAGAGTTTAAGGCCTAAGCTCCTCTGCAAAACTGTGTCTCCTTGGCAGAGAATTGTCTTTAATGGGTTTCATTGCTTTTTCTTGAGTTAAATAAGTGAAAACAAGCTTTCTCCAGTCAATTTTCCCTGCTGTAGTTTGAGAGAATTCACATTTCGCTTATTGCCTTTGATGCTTCTATGAGCTTAGCTTTTTTGTAGTTTGTGTCCTTATTTGTATTTTTCAATACTTGTCTGTAGATGCTTTCCCTTGCAAGAATTTTTTAAACATAATATTTAGTAGGCTAATTTTATGAAACTAAGTAATTGCAAATATCTATGCAGTGTCCTTAAATGGATTGTACCTGTCAGTGTAATTTAAATTATGTTCTTTGACATAGCAACTGCTGGGACTTACTAGCTTCCTTTTTGTGTCAGACTTAAATTGGAACAGTAAGCAGTCGTCAAAGAATGTGCTCAATTTTAACCTAAACAAGCCTCAGAACATTTTATTGGTCATAGTTTCACTCTCTTAACGCATGACCCAATAGTACCTTTAAAATGCAAACCTGGACATTTGTTTTTAATTTATAAACTGACATTTTACAAGCTTCTGATTTAGCTTTGACTGATTCAGTCTCATACTTTCTCAAAACTATTAATGCTTATTTTTGATTGAAATGATCTGTCAGCTGATATTGATCTAGGTTTCTGTTTCAGGCAGTATAAGACCATGCTTTTGACTATATGGAAAATTTGGAAGGTTTTGGTAGTTTTTCTGCTCATCTTACGGTAAAACTTTGGCACAAATTCTATTTGATATGCATGCATACCTTAGCGGTATCCCAAATATTTCCTTACTCATACAATATAGTTTTTGTATTACTATAGGTGAAAAAATCCAGGGATTGCAGAAATGCCAAAGTTCTGATTGCTGTGTCAGAAAATATGAGGGCCTTTTACTGTGAACCCTGAGTGCAGCTGGAAGGCAATAGTTAACAGTGGTGTCAGAAGTTTAGCAGTTACTTCAACTTCCTTAACTATGCTCTTCATATTTGCAGATTATCTCAGATTTCTCAGAAGAAGTTTAACTGCCTTCTTGTTGCTAATCTTGTTGCCTCTGGGATGTATTTATTCCCTTAGGAATATTGTTTTGTTCTGTGTAGTCTTAGAATTGAATTTTTTGTTCTGAGAGATTTCAGACTACTTTTTTAATTGTAATTCCCACAAGTTTTCTCATGCTTAAAATCTTGACAGATTACTTTTTATATTAAATATTTATAGGAGTAAAAAGATTGTCTGTTGCCGAATTAAATGAACTGCTAGAGGAAATTGAAACTGCTATTAAGGATTATTCTGAGGAACTGGTACAGCAGCTGGCTCTGCGAGATGAGTTGGAGTTTGAGAAGGAAGTGAAAAACAGCTTCATTTCTGTCCTCATTGAAGTACAAAACAAACAGCGAGAACACAAAGAAACTGCAAAGAAGAAAAAGAAGCTGAAAAATGGTAGTCCTCAGAATGGCAAACAAGAAAGAGGTCATATGCCTGGAACAGTAAGAAAATTTTTATAGTTCTTTATACATTTAAAATATTCTTTGTTTTTTCCGTATGGGAAGTAGTAGTCCTAGATTATATCAAGATACCTGGTAAACTTACTTCTGTGCCTTCACTCTCAGACAAGGCTTAGGCACTTCCTGTTGAGAATTCTTTTTTACAGTTACATAGCATTTTCCTCTTCTCATACTCAAAAAAAGATTTTTTTTAACTGTTTGCAAATTAGCCTGAAACCAGAAAAATAATTGTTGCAGAAAATACTGTATTTGGATGTACTGCTCTGTCTTCTGCTGTCAGCAGGCAAGCTCGTTTATCTGTTTGGTTTCACTGTGGGAATTTTAGTATGTGTATACCACTGGTAGTCTTGTAGGAAATTCAGTATTATTGTTGGTGTAGTTGTACAGATATTTATTGTTTGTGTTGCTTTTTAGGTAAGAAAAAAGTGAAAGTCTTACCCCATGTTTCTTAGTCTGTGGCAGAGTTACTACATGCAACAAGAGACAGGGATGAGGCCAAAGTGTAGGGCAGGTGTACAGGGTGGGGATAATTTGTTTTATTCTGCACAGAACATAGCTGCAAAAAGAAAAATGTCTTTCAGGCACAGTTCAATAAGAGGAGTTAAAGAACAAATGAAATTAAGTTATTAGCTTGTCAATGCAATTTTTTTCTTTCTTATCTGGCTAGTATAATTTTAAATTACTGAAGGTGAGATATTAATGTTTGAATATTTTAATGCCTCTTATAGGATGCAAAAATGTGCTTATGTGGATCTTGGCTAAGTTCCAGAAAAAATGCTTCAGTTTGACATCAGAAGGTTGTGGAGTTTGCTTTTCAGATATAAGGAATAAACGTTTATAATGAGATATTAATACTTCAGAATCTATTTCTAAACTCACAAGAAAAGACAGCTGTGATATAACCTAAATGGGGTTTTCATCTCATCTGTATAATGAAAAATTTATGTATGTAGCTAAATGTTAATGAAACTCCAAGAAAGTATGTGCCTGGAAAACCACACAAAATTGTCATCCCTCTAGAAGAGCACAGTGAAAATTCCTTCTTGGTTCTCAGTCATGGAAAACCAAAAAGGGGGTATTCTGTCTAGAAAGAAGAATAATTGTTTTGTTTTGAAACTTGAGTCAAGTGATTCAGAAGCTATTCTGGTTGGTTTCAAGTTTAGAAATGTGAATGATGCTTACAAGTATAACTGTATGTGGGCCTAGTAGAAGGCATTTTCATATTTGGTTATGTCAAGATTCCAATGTGTCAGGTTGGTTTTGAAGAGAAAGTGAACAGACTTAACTCACCAGTAAGATTGTAGGCTGCATATGTGTGATTCCTTTGAAAATAGCTTTCATTGTCACCAAATCCAGATTTGAGAACCCTCTCCCAGAAAGAGGTGCAAGCTTCCTTCCTTCGGCACTCCTTTTCTTATTCTTTTTTTTAAGAAATTGCTGAGAATGTGCATACAGATAGTATGTTCAAGAGTGAGTTTCTATTAATAAATGTTATAAATTACTAAGTTTATTAACTATAACGAAGTCTCTCTTAAATGCAAAGTTTGAAAGTAGAGTTAAATTTTCATACTCTAAGACAAAAAAGTCTCCTGTAAATACTGTAATTGAACTTAAAAGAAATGAGATATTCTAATTTTTTGTCCTTGATGCAGTCTTTGGGTAAATGACTTCCTTAGACTTCTAAAACTTTTGCCTCTCTCACAAGGGCAAACAGGGGAGCAATTAAAAATAGTCCAGGCTTGAAGATACCAGTTCCCTTAAGTGGGATTTCTTAAAAGGGTTAAGACGGCTTTAGTAACATTTATGTCCTTACTGACCTCATTGTGCTTTAGAAAGCAAATGAATACTGTATTCCAGCACATTTTATTTCCCTCCCATAAATACATACATTCAGATAAACGTGCTGAGGTATGCTCATCTTACTTCCCCGTGTCACCAGCTTGACAATTTCTTCTTTCTTTGTTCTTGCTGATTTTTATATTGCATGCTAAATATCAAAATAATTTTGATTTTTTTTTTAATTTTATTTTGTTTGCCTTCTCCAGCAAGCAAAAAGGATTACGAAGCTTAAAGAAAAAAAAAAACTGTGGTGGGATTATATACTATTTTTTCTTTACTTGGATTCCACAATTCCATGTAATGGAGCTTGAAGTGGAAAAGGAAGCGTGAAAGTGTAAAACATTTTAGAGGTGGAGCTGAAAATTACTGCCTCTGAACAGTGTTTCTAGTAGGTGCTTACAATCTGAAAAATTGGTATCAACACTGTCTTTAAATGTGTATTGTTTAGACACAAAAGTTAGAGAAGATTTTACTGTGAACTAAACTTTCAACAATGCTATTTTTCACATTCCAAAATGAAACAGCCTTAAAAGGCAAGTCTTGATTATAGGGTCTGCAGCATGAAGATTTTATTTGAATAAATTTTGATGTAGAAATACTGTTTAATTGCCATTATAAGGTTTGTGTTTTAATTATAAAAATTAAGTAGAAGAATGAAGAAATAGAAATGTGCTGAAATACATCTTAGTGCTTGCCTTTGTCATGTCTTTCATAGTCTTGATAAATGCTGATTAATAGTCCTCTGAACTTTTCTCTGTCCCTTTTTGTCTTTCTGCTATGTTTTCACAACTTTTAGCGCTTCAGCATGGAAGGGATCTCAAATGTCATACAGAATGGCTTCCGCCACACGTTTGGAAACTCGAGTGGAGAGAAACAGGTGCTGGGCTATCTTCTCTCTTTTTTCTCATTCTTTGCCTGCACTTTCATGAGCTGAGATCTTGAAACTTGACAGTAGTTGAAGATAAATGCTAAGACAGGAAAAAACAGGATAAAATGTTGGAATCTCTGCTCCTTCCCTGCCTCAGGACTCTGATCAGCCTACAGTCTCTTTCTCTCCTCAACGGCTCAAGAGAGTCAGGACTTGATAGACACCCTGATGCACTGAGCTAATAACCTGTATTTATTACCGCAGACTAACAGTGTTTTGGCATAATGTGTGCTTCAGATACATTGCCTGTCTGTAAAAATCTAAATATCCAGTCCAAGAATATGTATCAGGTTAGAGATTTCAGCATTAAGGGCTGGGATAATACCTCCAAGTGAAAAAAAAGGTTTTGTTTTCTTTGTTCTTTATATGTTCAGAGCTGATATATCTAAAAACAGAGTAACACCTGGAAAATGCATAGGCTGTATTGTATGTCTCCTGCCTTTGAAAACTGCATGATTTTAAAAGTAGCCAAATGTGTGTAATGCAGATTACTGATATAAAATACATGAGCCATAGGCAAGTTTGTGTGTTTTCCTAGGCTATTTAAATGTTGAAATTTAGAGCACAGAGACCCAGCTTCAGTGTGTATTGTGTAGATGCTGTATGTCCCTCAGAAGCAAGATTCTTATGCCTTATTTCAAAGTAATACTTACCTGTTTCAGAACTGTAGTATGTATTTTATTAAATGCATTCTGTATTTTAGTAACCTGTTAATGCTTAAGCTGTTGTTTAGTCTTTTGGTGCACATTACAAAATATCGGTATTTTGCAATGTTTAAGGCATGGGCACCCATTATAGTTTATGCAGTTGTGCCAAAGGAGTGCATTAGAGTTATTTATTTTTTTTCCCTGGTAAGAAGTCCATTGAGGCAATAAATTGCCTGGTAGTTTAGAAGTCAAGGCTGATTAGGCTTTTGTCTGGAAGATGAGTGTTGTATCCTGCAGCGGCGTTTGGGAGGTAAAACGACTCTCAAGTCATTCCAGGAGCATGAGGTTAGAAATCATGGACTTACTTTCTCAGGCAAGGCATGTGTCTGAGAGTTTATGAATACATTGGTCCAGATATTTGTTCCCACCTTTGGGGATCTCGAGCACGTGTGCAGAACTTACCTAACAGAGTGTTCACCACTCTGCATTTTCTCAGTGCTAGTAAAGCTATAGCTGTTCTTGTTTTTTATTATATCTTTACCACTTAATAATAAATTACAGCTGTTCGCTTGTATCTTTAGGTATTTTAAATATCATGTATTTTCTTAAAGTGAACATATTTAGCTATGGCAGCCTGTCATACGTTTGGTTACAAGACTTCGACTGCTTTCTTCTAGACATAAATAGCATAATCATAGGGTAACAATAACACTGATTGGATAACTCTTCTAGTCTTTTTTTTAGTTAACTTACTACATTCATCATACTTTTCCCCTGATTTATCTTATACAATATCCTTGTTAACAGAGTTATGGTTTTTTTCTTTATCCTTCTGTGTCCTAAAGTATCATGGAAATAACATGAACTTAAATTGAAAAATAGGAGAGAATGGTAGGAAGGATAACCAAATCTGTTCTGATTTAGTTCTGGAAATTCAATTTTTTATGGCATTTGTTTTCTGCTTGGGAAGTTTTTGTTTGATTCAGCTTTTTTGTCACATTACCAAACCTTGGCCTTGTTTCTGAAATACTGGTGTCATCTTTGTATTGTAGCAAGTTGCAAAGTAAAACAAGTATCAGATCTTCAGTTTCTCAGTTCTACTCTCAAAATATTGAGTGTTTTTTTCAGGGTGTATTGTCATTATAAACTCATATTCATGTGTTTTCTGCCAGCAGGGAAGATCTAGTTAACAATCTGGAATTGTGATCAAAAAAAAAATGCAAGGACAATTTTTTGTGTATCTTGGAAGGTGGAAGTTCTTACACATAATGTCGCAACATAAAGTTTACGATAAGTTCAAACACTTATTTCAGAACTCTTTTCAATCTTTAAGTTTAATTGTATTTACCACCTTCTGATTGTGGATACTTCTCTTTTTTAAATTTTAGTCTTTTTCCTGTGTGTGTGTTTGAGACATCAGTGAAAATTACTTGAAGTTTTTCAACATCGAAAGATAAACTTTCAATGGGCACTTTCTGTTCCCTTCTGATAATGCAGTTGGGGGGAAAAAACCCAATACTGACTGCATAAAAGCCATTGAAATGTTGCTAGCTCTTTCTGTGATTGTATTTCCAGAAGAAAATTCAAGATAGTTGTCTTAATTTTGATTTTCAGTCATATCAGACACTTTTATGGGTGATTTCAAATTGCAGTGGGAATTGCTGCTTACCATATCATCAAATCTGCTTCAAAAATGTAGAGGTCACAGTAGATTTAATACTTGATCATGTCAGTCAGCTACACTTCAGTCCCTTTTTCATCCTTTTCATATTATGTTATCCTTCAGACAGCAATTTGTGGAATGAGTTTTTTATAGTGCTATTATAGAAACTGATTGTTTCTGCTGCAAAGTATTGATGAGAGAAAAAAAACTGTGAAAACTAAGAAAGAAATTACTTTTTTTTTTAATTATTCCTATTAGAGAGGAAAAATGTTAGGTGGAGTTTACAGGAGAAGGAAAACAGGCATAATTGGTATTCGGTCCAGTGAAACATGTCCCAGTAGTTATTATCTAGGTAAAGGGTAGAATGCCTCTTAGTTATGAAGGCTGGAAAAGACAGCGATCTGATTTCTGAGTTAGTAGATTCACTTTCATCTCTGACATTTGCAGGTTCAGCAGCCTTATATATACTTATTGATACAGGTCATTTCATTAAGTGGGCTGTTCTCTGCTGATACTTGTTGGTTACATGTCCTGGAAAAGGAATTGTAAATTGACTGTTTCCTGAGAAGCATTGCATAGTTTGCTGTGCTGAGTGGATGTAAAAAAATGCCTTCTTCCTTCAAAAAGGGAGGGAGAAAAGCACCCTGTGTTTGTAGAAAGTCTTGGTGAGGTGTCAGTACATCCTGTACAATTGGTTCCCTTAAGTGACACTGAACTGAGTCTGTTTGGCTTTTAGGCAGACGATGTTGTTGAATGCGAGGTGCATGATCCTGCTGAAATCATGGCAGTGGTTATAGCTGTGTTTGGCAACACTCAATCTTCTTCTGCTAAGTGAACCTCTTCACCAGAGTCTGAGTTACACTTGACTCTCACTAAAGTGCTGTTACTGGGGGAGGAGACCTCTACCTTGTATATAATGTGCTTTCTGCATGTTACATGGAGAACTACATAGATCTCAAGTTGAATGAGAGATAGGGGCTTTCTTTGCCTACTGCCTTGTAGGTGTTAACCCAGAATAAAGTTCCTGTTAAATTCTTACAAATTGAACTGAGGTAGATTATGGGAAGCTTTTCCATTGGAGAAAATTCCAGTGATTTCAACACTTTTGAAATGCTGACCTCTATAAGAAGGATATGGATACATGTAGGCTGCACAGTAAGATGTTGCCTAAAATGTATTTAGTTAAAGAGAACAGGAGTTTGAAAATTAGTGTTAGTGGCCCTGAAGGTATGAAAATCTTGAAAGATTTAAATTGAATTCCAAATGGTGGAGCCTTATGTTTCATTAGGCTTGCCTTGTTCTTTTTTGGTGGAATTGTATAGCAGCAGCAGATGAAAGCAGTCTCTTTTCATTTTCACACAACTGTGGGGCGGCCTAATTTTCTTCAGGGTCCTTTCACAGAGGACTAGATCAGCTTCGGACATGGGACTGGGCAGTGCTCTTTGATCTGTCAAAGTCCTTGGAATGTTTCATGTTCTCAGTAAGGATTAACCAGTCACTGAGAAAATCTTGTAGCTGTTTTGAGGCTGTTGAAACAAAGCATATGCTGAATTTGAAGATTTTTTTTAGGGTTTTTTTCCCCAAATACCTCTTACCACACTTCTACAAACCTGAATGCCTTACTTAAGGCACCCCAACAGCCTCTATCCATTGTGCTGTGTAATTCTTTAAACAGGTGATTATTCTTAGTTTCCCAAGTTGTTGGAAGGCAACATCCATATTTACCTGGAAAAGACGTTTCTTTATGTAGTTTCTGGAAATAATTACTTTCTGATTTTAGATATGACTCATGATGCCCTCTTGATATTTATACTCTTGGTTTTTAAGAGCAAGTTTGAAATGGTTCATCTGCATTTATAGTGTTGTTTGAGGGAAGGTTGTTCTTTGAGCTTTGATTTGATTGTAAGGAATACTTTAAATATATGAAGGATTTCTGGAAGGAGAGGAGGAAATATTTCGCTACTGGTGTGCATAGGCTCTGAGGAAGAAGCCTAGCAAAGACACTTTGTAGTGTAAACAGCTCCAATTTTTTAAATACTTTTTTTTAGTGTATAGCTGCATGACTTCCAAAGTGGCCACATAATTATAAAAAAAAATATAAGTTGGTTTCTGTGATAAAAACTTTGGGATAGGAAAGGTAGAATGTTAAAATATGATTATATCTTGTAAAATATTATTATTTCTGACTATCAATTTCAGTTGCTACAATTTTTGCAAAATAAAATGCAAGAAACAAGGTTGCATGAAAGGACTTTAAAGTAACTCTGTGTTTCATTTGACAGTACTTAACAACCGTCATTCCTTATGAGAAGAAAAATGGACCCCCATCAGTTGAAGATCTTCAAACATTAACCAAAAGTGAGCACATGAAGTTCCCCCACTGATCCTTTGCTTTTTGTATTTCCAATCGTGATTGCTCAGAACCAATGAATCCATAGTTATCTCTTCCCCCTTACCCTATGCCATGTATGTAAAGTTGTGTGATATATAAGCATACATGAAGGCTAGAAACTTACATGTATTAGAAAGTTAAAGTTCTCATATTATTTTGACAGTTGGGCCTTACGTAAAATACTGCATGTCATGTAATTTGGCAATACTGTCTTGTAATGCCTGATACACCCTTTTGTTTAAACTTGCTCTGCTTTATTGAGGTTATTGTAATGACTCTGAAAAATTGAAGTGGATGTCATGACACTGATGCGTAGCTGCATAATAATAGTGCTTGATTGCCTTTAAAATAGCCTTCTCTCTGTAGTTTTGTTGGGGTTTTTTTTGTTGTTAGTCAGTTTTGATAATTAGGAATTCCAAAACAGATAAGAATTTTGACAATACTTTGAATTCCCCATTCTTCACATCTTTTTAGACCAGATCCTCAAAATTATTTCTAAGTTCTCTGGTTGTGGGATTTTTTTAATTCTAATTTACAAGAAAAAACAAAGTTGTGTTTTTAAAAACTACTTATTAAGGTGATTTAATACAGCAGAGCATTTCTAGGAGTCAGTGGCATCTCCTTTCTTTGAGGTTTATAGGAACAGTTTAAAAATAGATGGTAGAGTACGTCAATGTACTTGATCAGATCTCAGTGTACGGCTTTGGGTCTAACTGTGTCTTAAGGTGATTTTCAGCATCACAATTCTTTGATTCCACAGACGGCTGAGATGGTAAAAGGTTCATTCATTGTTTCCTGAAAAGAGAAAATAAATAATATATGAATTCTGGAGTAAATGCAATATTTAAGCAGGAACTAAATTCCCTTTATTTTTCCACAGTAGGCACCCTTAGCTGTTAATTCATACTTATTTTGTGACAAGCGGATTTCTCATTTTGTGTCTATTCCTGCAGTGAAATTTTACTCTCTTGTCCTATTTAAATTTCCCTTGAAAATACTAAGCAGAGAGGGCTTAAAGCCTTCTGAAAACATTTTGTGTTGTTTGACAGTTTATTAACAAAATATCTTGTACAAATGCACTGTAAGGAGTATTAACAATGTTGGACTTCTGTGGGCTGGATGTGGCTGGAACTTGATTCTGTGGCTCCGTTGCAGGTTTCTGGCTCACTTTGTGCTGTGTTAAGGCAGACAGTGAAGCAGGTGGTTAGGGTTGTTCAGTTGGTTTTTCTTTCAAAGCTGTGTGTTACTCCGTATTTATGAACACTAATGTCTGTTTTCAACACAAAAATTGATATAAAATGCTTATTATAACTAGAGTTTAGAGTCTCATATGAGGAATATGAAGTTTATTAAATATTGCTATTTGGTATAATTCTGTATTTTTGATTCTTTTAGTCATGTCCGGAGCACTTTATAAAAAATTGTCATTGTTTTTCTCCATGGAGTAACAGACAAGTTTATAAATGTCAAGTTCAGCTAGTCCATGTTTTTTTGCTTCTTCAAAAATAGACAAGATGGACAAGATTGACTTCATATATGTCACAAAAATGACATTTTGGCATTATTAATGTGAAATGCAGTCATCTTAGAAAAATTAAGATTTTTCTAAGCTACAGCATCTAACACTCATGATTCCAGGGAGGAAAAAAACCACTGCTAATATTATCATAGAATAATTTACATCTGTGCATCTCCAGAAAAGTGTAATTTGTCCATGATTTGAGGTGAAGTTCAAAGATACTAAGTAATGCAGAATACTTTTTGACCTGAGATTTCTAGCCCTTCAGTAATTGTTAGCACATTTTAGTTTTGGGTGTGATGACTTGATTTTGGTGATATTTTTTTGTAGGGAAGAGGTGCTTTTTGTTGTTGTTACGTCTGATAGCATCCTAATGTAATAATTAAACACATGAAATGGGACTCCTGCATCCATGTACTGTGGAGCTCAGTGAGAATTACACAAGTGAAAGGTGGAGGTGTGATAAGTTTCATTGTATCTTCTCATATTTCAGTTAAGAGTTTTCTTACTAATCTGCTATTAATATCCCTGTGAGGAGTTGAAGCAGCTCTGTTGTATTTCGAGTGTTATGTTTAATTTATGGCTAAATGTCTGATTTACTTATTTCATATTTTAGTTCTGCATGCCATGAAAGAGGATAGTGAGAAAGTGCCAAGCTTGTTAACAGACTATATTTTAAAGGGTGAGTATGTTTCTTATCAGGGAATTTACTTTAGTCTAAATTGACTTAACATGCATGTAAGATGTATTTGAAAAGAATGTTCCTACGGCATTCATGAATTATGTTGCCTTTCTATCAAACACAGCTCTCATTTATATTTTATTTTGTTCAAGGTTTCTGAGCATACAGTTTATAAATAAAACATGTTTCTTTTGTTTGTGATAGTATAATATAGCAAAGTGTGCTATATTCAAACAGCTGAACAACATCAACAGGAGCAAAGAAGTCTGGCTTATGAAGTTAAATGGTTATAGTTAAAAACCTCTGTTGTATGGGTTTTTCAGAATCATAACTGAAACTGCCCATGGTAATAGCACATTTGCTGTATGAAGTGCTTACAGCTTCACTTTAAGTGTTGCTTTCTGATCAATAGCAAAAATTACCAACTTTATTTGTCATCCCTTTTTAATATTTTATTTTAAGTTTCTGTATGAGTAATTTATTTTCTGGTCTTATGTATTGATTATATTAATAGAATGTTAGATATTCAAAGTCACTGCTTGCTTTAGATTTAAGGAGTTGTTTCAGGTAGTTTCCAGGTTTTTTAATTATTTTTAAATGTTTTTCTTCTGACTTCATTTTTGCCTAAATCTTACGAATGCTTATGTTCTTACTTAATTTTTGGCATATAAATGATACAATTTTTTTAGTATTTAAAGCTTAGCACATGCATCAAACTCCCAAGATCTGAACAAACAGCTGTACAGAAGGAGGATGGGTGCCTTTTATTTGCCACTCAATTGCATATTATGTTCTGCTTTTCATATGCTGCTGACGTTTTTCTCTTCATATTGTGCTTTCCAAATCTCACTATTTTTTTCAACTATACAATCATTTGACTTAACTCACTCTGTATGATTTTTAAAGGTGTTTATATTTCTTACACAGGCAGTCTCATCTCACAGATATTTGACAGTTCTTTCAGGTTAAAGTTATGGATGACATAGTGTACTGTTATTTCAGAAGGTCTGAAAACAACCTTTCAGTATTCTAGAGGATCCAAAAGACTTCCAGTTGGAACAGTTCATTTCTAAGTTCTTTGTAGGGTTGGTACCACATACAATAAGTACACAGAGATCCTTTCAGTTGGTTCCTTTGATTTCTTCATTGTTTACTTACCCTTCCTAAAAATTCTTCTTAAATGAGACAAATGTGTGTGTTTATCAGCTGAGAGCCATGTGGGATCAAGGTTAAGGGTTTTTTAATGGTGATGGCACTTTAGTTTTTTGAAGCACAATCTTTGACCCAGTAAGATGAACTGTTGTCAAAAATTGAAACTGTTTGCTCTTCCTAATACATGTGGTAGAAAGTGGTTAGATTTAATAGTGCTCTTTAGAGTGTCTGCTCTTATTTTTTTTAGATGTAACTGTCCAGAAAAGCTTTCAGATTACTAGGGTGCTGAAAGAAACTGGCTGCCTAGGGAAATGGAGCAATCTTCTGCAAAGAAGCCTTACAGAAGTAGATTACCTGAACATATGATAGGACGGTCTGTGAAGCTTGCCTCTGCATGCTTGTGGCTTAAAAATCACCGGGGATGTTTATTAGCTAGATATAACAATTACAGTAATAAAACATCACACATACGCGAGCACTGTTATCTCTAAATTGTAAAACACAAACGATGGGAGTATAAAGAGTAATCACTCACATCACTCATGCTGAAAGGAAAAAGCAATTTCCCCTCAGTTACCATTTCGTTAGTGAACAGAACCAAGCCTTTTTTCATCCTGTGTGGGTCTGTGTACACAGTGGCAAGTGGTTGTACAAGTTAGTGAGGACAGGATTTTACTCTTCCTTTCAATGTAACCTTAACTGTGCTTCACATGCTTTATTGACATTATGTTAAATATTTATAACTCAGCTAAAAGTGTTACATTGGAATGTAGATTTATCCTGTGGAACAGGCAAAGTCTTCCAGTTGTTTCTGAAGTTGTAACCTTTTTCTCTTTTTCTGCCACTAAAACTGGCCTGAATCCTCAGTAAGGCTTTCTTGGCACCAAGTACTCCCAGCCACCTGTCTATTTTCTGGAAATTACTTTCAAAGCTTGTTAAAGGGAGATTAGGTGAATCAACTTTCTGCTTTTATACCTGAAATTTCAACCTACTCCTTCAATTACAAAATAAAAAGCAGTGACTTACTTTTTGAAGATTCTGCTCCCTTCACTGTAAAGATTAAAAAATATCTTGGCAATGTAAAAATCCTTAGGAAGATTTAGGGGTTTGAATTTATATTCCAAAAGAAGTTCTGTATCCAGTGGTAATAATCCATATGGTATAGTGGTAATTGTATTCATTTTACATTTTTTTACTCTCTGATCCAGCTGTTGTTTTACACTGAATGGATTTTATTGCTTTGTCTTAAGCTTTAATCAAGAAATGAAATTTTGAAATGTGTGAATTATATCACCAAAGATACTTTGTTCTGTTAAAATCTGTTAACTGCTTGTTCCTTTGAGGATCATTTTTTCCAGTCTTACAACAAAAACACAGTGTATTACATGTCACAGCAGGATATGTGTAGCTTTATGGAAAGTCTGGTTATTTTGTCATTTGTCTGCACAGGTAAAACCTTCTTTCAGGCTTTATATTCTATTTTACAGACCTAAGGGAAAAAAGTAAGCCCTTAATTATTTTTTTAAAGCAGCACTGTCTTGTTATTCTGTGGTATGTAAAAAATGAGAGCATGCAGTCTTATGTGGGTGCTATGGGTGTCCACAGAATTATTAATAAAATTGCCCAGATATTGCTGCTCACTGTTGAAAGGTTACTTAAGATTGTTTAGAAATAAGAGCTGAAGAACCAATATCAGGAAAAAGGTTATTTTAACAATTGCCAGAATATTGTTGGCACAAGGTTAGGGGGAAAAAAATTAAAAAAAAGAATGCTGTGAGCTTGGAAAGGTAAAGGGAACTGTAAGATTGAGCAATAACTGTTGATGGAAAAGGAATCTTACCACATTACTGGTGTTCTGATTTTAAAACACCAAAAGTAATGAATATATTAGAAATTTAAAATATATTGTAGAATTCACTATCTTGAATAACTTGAACTAAATGCCACAATAATTCTAGAATTTGGATCATGTAGGATAACATGCACAGTTCCCTTCCATCTACATTGTCTAATGCTCACTGCCTTAAGACTG
This sequence comes from Campylorhamphus procurvoides, assembly GCA_013396655.1. Taxonomy (NCBI): domain Eukaryota; kingdom Metazoa; phylum Chordata; class Aves; order Passeriformes; family Dendrocolaptidae; genus Campylorhamphus; species Campylorhamphus procurvoides. The sequence continues at coordinate 356,794 of WBMV01005969.1, read as the reverse complement.
ATTGAACAGATTTGTTTTGGCAAGACATTTTGGGCAAGAGCTGGAGCATAGAATTGGAACTTGGAGGAGAATTCTGCAGTCACACCTGCTATTGACCTTCCATGGATCATTCTTGTACCTTTTTTTTTTCTTTTCATAAGCAGCTAATGCTAATGAAATGCTGCAAATGTTCCTCAGAACATGGGATGTGCAAATCCAGTATAATAAAGAAATAACAAAGAACAGTGAAACTTACTGCATTTCATGTTAGGAAAAAAAAACCACATGCATTTCTCAATAGCTTATTAGGTTTGAAATTATTTCTGATGTTGCTTTTTTTAAAGCATCCTCTTTTCCCAATTTCTACTGCCCCCTTGTGTCCCGTAAAATGTTAAAAGTATCATTTTTGTCCTCATGCTTAAGTCCCTCTTTCCAGGGGTCAGTTAACTCTCCCCTGGATCTTTTCCATAGGAAATGTTTCCTCACAGGTAAGTGTCCTAATGCCAGACTAAGTACATATTCTGTGTGAAGTCAGGTCCAATGTTGTAACTTACCTTCTCTTGTTCATGTTGTTCTTATTGCAGCCTAAATTATTTTCAGGGGGATTTTTTTCTTTTGTGTGGTTCTGTTTGTTTTTACTTTTCAGCGAACATTTCTGTCCTGAACTTAACAATAAGGCAATGGACTTGGTGGTTTGTTTTGCAAATAAATTGTAGTTCTTCTCCCACCAGCATATGATTCATATAATATTTTAATATTTTATAGATGTAGAATTAAAATAGATGGTAACATGACATTTATCAGCATTTGCAATTGTGCTTAATTGTTTCTGAATATATCTTAATATATCAATATTGTTACTGTATTTTATCACTAGGGGTCATGAAATAGAAATTGAGATTTGAAAGAGGATGGAGGAGTGAATTTGCTGACAGGGAAAGAAATACCAAATCAACACTGAAATTCTTTATCTTAGAAAGAACACTTTTAGACTGAGGCTGGCAGCTTAAGGTCACAGTATTTAAATACTGTTTGTGCTCATCTTTCTACTGACCTTTTTTGATGGCTTAAATACAAAGTGCTTTGAAAATATTGTGTTCATTTCCATTGAAAGACCTGCATAAGCAAGTGAGCAGCAACGTTTCTTGTGCATAAGTTAAGCTGTGATGCAGATGGAGGTATTTTTGTCATATATTGTAGCTGCATTGTTTTTAGATGTTGCAGCATTAATAGGTAACCATATCCTTAGATGAAAGTGTGTTTGTATGGACTATGCACATGGAATTTTTAATTTCTCTTCAAAGAAACTTTCAGTCTTTCTTGCATGCATAATGTAATGACTTTCAGCTTTTTGGTTTATTTGCCAAGCACAACAATTCAACAAGTAGCATCTGTAATTCTTGCAGTGTACATGTTTAGATAGCTTTCTGAAGAAAATGCCTCTCTTGTCTATCCCTTCAGTGTCACAAATAATAATTGCCAATTTCAACCCCACATGAGAACAGAGGAACAATGTGGGGAGGGCCTGCTGGGGTGGAACTCATAGCAGATTTAAAGTAGAAGCTGAGAATGGCATTACTAGAAGAGTATTTATGTTCTTTTATTGCTATGTGGGTAATGAAGAATATCTGCTAAAATGGGCAGAAAGCAAGAGTTCCTTAATTTAGCTACTTCCAGAATAAATCAATAGTATATATGACATGTTAGCCTGGAGGTATGCACAGAATTAAGGTATTAGGGATAGGTTGTCTGGTATCACATCTAGACACATTTCAAGACTATTAGTATTTACTTTCAGTTTTTATAAAATGTGAAGATTTAACTTAATGTACAAGGATAATTTTTGAATATAGTATGCTACCAATATGATACACAAAATTATATCTTTCTTTGTACCTTTTCAAGATTAATATTTTCCTTAATTAAAAAAAAACAGAAATGAGTGTAAATAATTGGGATATTCTTGAAACATAACTATTATATAACAATATATGTATGTATTTATAGCTGAAATGAATGCCTTTGAAATCAGATGCGTCATTACAGTAAACTAAGATGTATTTATTGCTAAGCTTTGTGTTCTTAAGCCTTGTCCTTAAACAGTAATTGTGACATAAAAATACAGTACTGCTTAGTAAAATACATGAAATGTTTAGTATTGTTTTCTTTTTTTCTGAATGTAAATGTCATGAAAGCAGAATCATTTTCCATTCTTACTCTTTCATATCTGTTCTTTCAAGTAAAAACTTTAAAAAATATTTTTTATTTTCAGAATTTAGGCCTTGTTCTATTTTTAAATTTTGCAAGTATTTTGGATAATGAGAACATTTATTTTCTTGACTTTGAAGTTTTTGTTTAATTGTTACACCTGACTTCTTTATTTGCTTTTGTGTTGTGCTAGCATTGGTTTGAAAGCTGGATTGCTCTGAGGTTTGTGTCTTACATTGAAACAGGAATGAGAAACACATGAAGGACATGTCTTATCTTCCCACTGTGTGATTCTAGTACACGCACCAGAATTAGAAAGTAGAGTTAGAATCTCAAATTGTCAGTGCATATATTTAGAATATAACTGCATGCATCACCTGTTATTTAATGTTCTGTTTTCTGATATAACACTTCAAAAAGCACTGCTTAAGACATGACCTTTAGTTAACTCATTTCTGGATAGTTAGTTGAAGATAGTGGGTTGTGTCACTTAATTACCTTTTGAGAGAGGCCAATAATTGTCAGTTTCAAACAATTTCTTTATTTTACTGTGTTACTAATAGGGTAGAATCCAACATTTAAATAAATTAGTATATACATTGCATTTTGATGCAAACCAACTTCACTGATGTTTATCAAGATGTATTTGTGGTTCTTTTGCAGTTCTGTGTCCTACATGAAGAGGGCTGCCTTTCAGAATTAGCCATGCTCCTTTCTGTGATGAGAAGCTTTCTGTGGATATAACCAATAGTATTTTTTCATTTGGCACTATACCTAAAACAGTATGCATTTACCTCCTCTGTGTGTGCGTGGATTTTCTGATCCTACAGTAAGTCTTCTGGGCATGACAACTCATCCATTTTAACTTAATAGTGCAATGAACTGGAGCAGGGAACAAACATTGTACAGTTTTACTTGCATTGTTCAGACTTTTTAAAGTCTATTTTTACATTGTATAGCATGTAGTAAATCTTCCTGCACATTTTGTTGTTGGAAGGAAAAGTAAACTTTGAATAGTGTAAATAAAATAAGCCACATTTTAAGGAATCCATATTTAAAAGCATCCTTAGTTTCCGTAGCAGAGGTGAAAAAAGGATCGTAGTCAGACTTGGAATTAAGGATTAAAGTGAGTTCTCGCAGACACACTCCAGAATGGTATTGGTGAAAGTCAGCAATCAACACTTCTTTGAAAACGATGACATTGAACTACACAACAGTATTGTTCATAAATTAACAAATCCAGATGCTTTGGTTTGGCATAAATAATTGTGTGTTACCTATTCTTTAACACAAACATTTGAGTAATGTAATATTTCATGCATGGTTTTATTTTAATTATTAATATTCATGTGGCTTAGATATGCTCCCATGTTGCTGCTATAAGTTTACAGGTTTTAATAAGTGTTTGATCTTAATGAAATTGCTTCAATGTATAAACATTTTAAAAGGCAGTATCTTTTAAAAATACATGTACAGTTTGAATAACTTGCACCTGGCTTCCAAGTTAGTATTATATTGAGACATTTGTTGCTGTGTATCTAAATTTTACTACAAACCTCTCTTGTGAATTGTATTCATTGTCTTCTCTGTGCTGGTGTATCTGCATTCAAGCAGATGAGAATGTATTTTACAAATCCTGTAAAAGAAATGTACCCCATAATCTGAATTATAAATACTTGTCACAAGTAATGTTGCCAATCTTAAAGATTAGATTGAAATGTAAGAAGTATTAATTTAACAAAAAAAAAAGGAACTATTTTTTAGGTTGAATTCCTATTGATTCTACACCCAGATTTATATACTGAATATCTAAAAGAACTGGAACATAAGGTTCTAAAGGGATAAACATGAGTTCTCTTTAAATGGTTTTTTCCATTTAGAGTCTTCAGGTTTTTTGTTAGTTAAAGAGAAAATTGCTTCTGAGTACCTTGCATCACTCTAATGCTCGATTTTATCATCATGGCCAAGTACCATTTTGATCAGTGAAACATAGTTTAAAAATAGTTTTCATAATGTTTTTTTTCTAAAGGCCACAGAATTTTTGTCTTTTGTGCCTTTTTCAGACCATAAATTTTTCAGTTTAAAATTCTTTTTTTCTCTCTCCCCCACTTGACCACTAATGCAGACTTTCCAGCCTGCTCAGGAATAAATGATATAAAGGAATAAATATGACTCTGCATATGTGTGTCATATGTGAAGACATTTTTTGTTGCATAATTTTTATTCATTTGTAGTTTCTCTAAAAAGAAAGATACCATTTATTTCTGCAACTGATGTGAACTCATTACGGCATGCTTTTTGTATAGAAATTCTTGATGTTGATCTTGACTGTTGATGCCTAGAAATGAAGGGAATGACCCTGCTTTATTTTTAAAAAAAGGGCACATGTGAAACCCACCATGTCACCACATGTGATCTATTCAGAGGTGCTTCAATCTCCTGTTGAGTTGAAGTGACAAAAAAACCGAAAACAAACAAACCCAAACAAATAAAAAAAAAACCTAACAATTAAAGGAAGAATTAAAAAAAAAATAAAAGCTTTTGACAGTTTGTGTTACTTGTAGCAAATCTTGGATGACTTAAAGTCATGAAATAACGAAAGTAATGAAACTGGAAAGAAAACTTGATACTAAAGACCGGAAACAGCTTTCGTGAGCTAAGCATCTGCTTGGGTATTTCACGCCCCTCATCAAACTGAACAAGATTTCATTATGAAAAGTACCTGTTTACCTTGTATGCATTAAAAAACAGCTGCCAAAGGTGGCAAGTATTATATGTATACCTATATATGTACATAAAAAAACTAGATCTCAAAACATTTGAATAAAAAGAAGCATACAAATCTGCTTTTCTGCTGAGTTCTTTGTACTTTGTATTCTCTATTACATATGTTTTTTTCCAGATCCATTACTGGATTCTTGCATTCTTCCAGGGAGATGGATTTCATTGTTCTTAGTTTTAGCATGTGACAGCTCTAAATGGCCACCCAAAGTAGAAGCTGACAGATACTTTATCAGAGATTTGATAAAATTCTTTTTGATATGAAGATTCCTGAAAGCAAAGTCCCCCTAAAGTCATTGAATTTTAAGGTACTTAAGTTATTTTTATCACTTGCTTTGATAGCCTTTTTTTTTCTTTTTTTTTTCTGTTTTGTTTTGGTTTTTAACCTAATCCTTTTTCCATGTTTCAGCTATTTCATTTGAAGTTTATTCATTTGCTGGACAGATTTAAATTTTGAGTCAGGGACTGTGGACAGTATGTCAGAGGTAAAGAGTCCTAGAATTATGTTTTCTTGGTTAAGGAAAGAAACTGCAAAACAATGTCATTTCCCTTCTGGTGAAAGATAACGATTTAGCTGGACTCTCAGCTGATGTAGGAAATTGGTGATAACATCTGCTGTTGACTGTGCCAGGTAATTGTAGCCTTTAACTTGGAGTGGCTATTTACTGTAGCTGTATACATCATTTTTGCTTCCAGAGTTGTTACCTTGGGATTCTTTTCTGCGTGCTTGTCACTTGGAAGCTGTAGCTAGACCAGAAATGGCATTCTGTGTGCTTGGCAACAGTGTTGATAATCAAGCATGTGCCTGCACAGCATCTTTCACAGCAGCTGCCTCTTTGTTTCCAAGGGGACAATGTAAGATGCAGGTTTGAACTCCTGAAGCTGTAGATGGTGCAGAGCCTGTGCAGCAGGAAGCTTGCTTCTCCAGCTCTGGCAGCCAGAGGCAGCGGAGAGCAGCAGCTTCACTTGAAACAGCATCTACCTCGTGAAGTTGGGAAGGGCCTATTGGCAAAGCTTTCCAGTGGAGCTGGCTCTGATTCACCCAAGCCGGAACCTGCTGACTCCTCTTGTCATTCTGCAGTGTATCTTTCTTTTGGCCAATGGTGGAACTATTTTTTGATTCAGATATCAATCCTCATTTTTAAAAATTCACATGAACCTCCAAGTTATCCCTGGTTATAAAGACACGTCAAAAAATTCTAAAACTGTCATCCAGTAAAAAATGAAATATCAGAACAGAATGGATCTTGGGTCAATAATAATTCTCAAAGAAACTATATGAACTGGGAGATCTAGTTACTGAATTTTGTTGCTGTGGGTTTATTTTTTCTCCTTTATAATTTGCAAAAGTTGGATAGAAGCCTCTCTTTGCACTTAATGCTAATTTAAACAACACACAATTTTTTGTTCATTTTCCAACCCATCTTTGAGTTTTATGTTAACTTTGTGTAATAAATATTAATTTTTATTTTCTGCAGCTTTGCATGCAAATTTATGAATTCAAGCTCGTATTTCTAGGAAACAATATGTTATAACTTAGGCATTGAATACAATGGGGATGAAAAACTCAGCAAAGAAGGCAAAGAGTTTGGATTTTCTTGATCAGGAAAATGTTTGGTGAGAGCTCCAATTTCTTCAAAACTATGGAAAGCAAATTCAGATCCTGCATCTGTTTCTGTCGATATGCAATTCTGCACAGTTCTCTGGTCCCCTGACAATACTCAGTGGACTGATCAATTCAAATAAAAAAACCCAGATTTTCCCACTGACTGCATCTTTGGCCTTCAGAAATATTTCATTCTCCAGCTCAAGTAGGCTGGTGTACTGGAAGTCTTTGGAGTGCAATGGCAGTATTGCTGCTAAAATGTCAGTTCATTTTTATCTGCAGACAAATCTTTGGCTGCTCCCAGGAATATTTCTCCTTCTGCTTATATTGCCTTCACAAGAAAACTAGTCATGCAAAGTAAGTCCCATATAGATCTTGCTACTTATCTTTGTATTTTGAAATCTGGGTTTGGAAGATTCCTAAATTAGCATGAAATTCCCTCAAAACACCTTACAGTTGCTTATTTCATCCTGAATAAACATGAAAGTATCACATTCATTGACCTCTTTCCAACCTGAGAGCTAGAAATTGTCCTTGAGATAAATTTGAAAAGTGCAGGACCTCTGTCACTTTAATTTCCAGAAGCACTGAGCTTTTGCCTAAAATTGAACAATTGCTCCTTTTAAGTGCATATCTGAGATCATAAAAGATTGAGTGAGCTGTGCTGCATAAGCACTTGGTATTGAAGGAGGGTCTCACAGAACTGCTGCACTGTCCAGTGGTGACAGCTTCAGTAGGACAGGGCCCTTACCATCTTTAAGATCTCTATAGGGCATTTCAGCCATGAAGGGTGGACAGAGAGGATTGCTTTTCTGATTCTATTGCCTTCCCAATGTCCATTTGCATTTTATACTGCTCTGAACTGACTTGAGAAGTTGTAGTGAAGTATGACTTTGCTGGCTTAGAAGAGTAATGTGTTGAAATTTAGGGCAAAAATCAAGTCAGATCCTGTAGTCTTCAGGGTAATTTTAAGAGCCCTGTATCTAATCATGCATGGTTGGGTTAGCAAACTGTTAATGATCATTCCTTGTCATGTACCCTTTGACATAAACTCATAGTGACATTTTCTTTTTAAAAGTTGGTCAACAGCTCTGTTGGCTGTCTACAGACAATTCTGCACTCCTAAAATGGCTCCCAGAACAAAGTTGACCTCGAAGCAGATTTATTTTAAAGAAAAGCTCAGAGTTTTGAAAAAGTATGAACACAGATTTCAATAGACTTTCTATTAGTATTATCCCTAAACAATTCACAAGCATGTTTCAGTAGCTAGGTAAGTACAGGGAACGTGAGATGAGAACATGCCATGCAGACCATACCTTTAGCAATTTTTTGTAGAAACTTTGTTTTCCTGGAACTGAGAAACAGTCCTCACAGCTGAAAGCAATAATAGAGTTATCACAAGGTGTTAGAAGCTCAGGAGACAGCTGTGTTCTTTGCCACTATGGAAGAGCTCAGGAGTGAGTGGAGATGCATGGGTGGATCAACCTGAGAAGGTAAGACTGGATACTCAGTGTTGCAACAGCAGTGACTTACTGATTCAGGAGATGAAACAGCAGTACCAACTCAAAGGTTCCTTCTGGCCTGTGTTTCCTGGGTCCCACAGTGGCCAACTTTCCCTGCCTCTGCCCATGTTCCTCTCCAGGTGGACCTTTCTTCCCCTTCTTTTGTATTTGGTCCTTCATATGCCTGCTCCTCCCCATTTGCCTGAGACTACTTTTGTGGTAACCCTTGCTCCATGCCTCAGCAATGGGAACATGAGCAATGGGCCCATTGTCTTCCTGCTGCTAATCCAGTGTTTTTTCTTTCCCCCCTTCCCCAGAATGGAGGCTCTTCATTTGTGTTACCATTTGTGGAAGCCTCTTCTCCTTTTTAAATATCTCTTGTAATATATGTAGTTGAAACTTGTATCTTTGAAGAGGAGAAGTTGTGTCAGAGAAGCATCTCAGAAACCTAGCAAGTGTATCTTTGGTGGTGCTGGCAAAACTGACAGCGAACAGGGAGTTGCAGGGCTGTCTGTACTGGGCACTGTCAGAGGCAGAAGCAGCTGTGGGGGTGAGACTGATGGGCAGAAACTCTGCCTGGCTGCTGCGGGCTGTTGCATCCCATTTGGTCTTAGCTGGTCTAGTGTTTGTGGAGACTGTTCCAGTCTAGTTCCCAGTTATCACGGTGTTAAAGGGACTCTTGTGGTTTTTCTGCCTGCTCTGTCATCATGTGCTAAGGGGAAAACAAGGCTGGGCTGCACAAGCATCTGTGGGGCACAGTCCTACTGTGCTCTGTAAATGGCTTCTCATCACCTTTGCATAGACCTCAGTTCAGAGATGATGCACATCATACCAACCTTCCTGGTGCCTACCTGTCCTGTAGGTTTAACAATCTAGCTGAATGCCTTTTCTCCTGAGGTCTTATGTAGCACAGGTGAAGTTAACAGGAGAGAGGTGATACTCACTTTGCTGTGAATTGAACTTGGATTCCCACAGGAACCTGGTATCTGCAGGGTGAAAGAGTATCTAACTGTCCTCACTCTTGGAAATTGGAGCATTCACAATCAGACATCAAAAGGCAGGACTCATGCTGGTACCATTGGTGCTTGTGAATTGTTTCTGGTGATGTCTAAAGGCTTGTGTTATGAATTAGTAGGAGGCTGTCTAGTTGCAGAGTGTATAGGAGTCCTGCAAAGTTGCTAAATAGTGTTGTGAATCCTTTAGTATGCTGCTTTATGGCTTCTTTAAAAAGTGAATAGGATTTTGCCTGTGAGGGACATGAGTGTGGAGAGTGCCTTGCTAGAGGAGACTGGAGATGCCTAGGTGCAAAGTCTCTGGGGGTCCACTCTATCTCAGGGCCCATTCCAAGGATGCAGCACAGTCTGATACAGGACACAGCAGCCTTGCATATGATGCCAGCTACTTTTCAGTCCCTGTGACATCTTTGGTTCTCTACAAGAATAGAGTTCTAGAAATCTTGGTCTCAGTTATGGCCATGTTTGTCAGGGCCTGCAGAGTCTCAGGCCTGTTGAAGACTCTCTGTTTCGGTCAGCTTGGGTGTCTCAGTCCCACATCATGTTTAGTCTTGGCCAAGGGTGATATTTAAGTGCCACACGTCAACCACAGTGCCACAGCTGGTCTTTTCTGCAAAGTGTAGCTTCTTCAGGATTGCACGATCACCATACTGTTTCACAGAGCTCAAGTTTTCATAGACCTTCACAGAATATGCTGAGCTGGAAGGGACCCACAAAGTTCATCAAACTCCAACTCTTGGCCCGGCACAGGACAGCCCCAAGAATCACATCATGTGCCTGGAAGCACTGTCCAAACACTTCTTGAATGCTGGTAGGCTTGGTTCTATGGCTGTTTCCCTGAGGAGTCTGTTCCAGAGCCCAACCACACTCTGAGTGAAGAGCCTTTCCCTAATATCCAGCCTAAACTGCCCCAACACAGCTTCATGCCATTTCTTCAGGTCCTGTCACTGGTCACCAGAGAAGAGATCAGTGCCTGTCCCTCCTCTTCCACTCACAAGGAAGTTGTAGCCTGTGATGACCCTCAATCTCCTCCAGGCTGAACAGACTGAGTGATGACATCCACTTCTTCTTTAGGCTTTAAGGCTGCTTCTTTAGACCCTTTGCATCTTTGTGGCCCTTCTCTGAATGCTCTCTACTAGCTTTACATTTTTCTTATATCGTGACACCTAAAACTGCACACAGAATTCAAGATGAGGCCACACCGCATCAGAACAGAGTAGAGTGAAACAGCCATCTGCCTTGACTGGCTGGCAATGCTTTTCCTGATGCTCCCCAGGACACAGTTGGCTCTCCTGGCTGCCAGGGCACTGCTGACTCATATTCAACTTGCCATTGACCAAGACCCTTTCTGTGGGACTGCTCTTCAACTCTTGTTGCCCAGTCTGTATGTACATCTGGGGCTGCCCTGTCCCATGTGTTGAATCTGGCACTTGCCTTTGTTAAACTTCATATGGTTGATGATTGCCAAGCCCTCTGATTTGTCTAGGATTCCCTGCAGGACCTCTCTGCCTTTGAGGGACTCAACAGCTCCTCCCAATACTATCAATGGCAAACTTACTTTTGTTCAGGCAGAGATCTCTTATGTCTTCAATTTGTTTTTGAAAATTCCAGCTTATCGAGAGCTGAAAAGTAAGTTGCTGTGACACAGTCAGAGTCCCAGAATGGGTGAAGTTGGAAGGGACCACAATGGGTAATCTGATCCAACCTGCCTGCTCAAGCAGGCTCGTCCTAGAGCACGTGGCCCAGGATTGCATCCAGATGGTTCTTGAACAGCTCCAGTGAGGGAGACTCCACAACCTCTCAGGACAATCTGTTTCAGTGCTTGGTCACCTGCACAGTAAAGAAGTCCCTCCCCAAGTTCAGGTGGAACTTTCTGTGCATCAGTTTTGGCCCATTGCTTCTTGTCCTATTGCTCAGCACTACTGAGAAGAGTTTGGATCCATCCTATGGGCACCCTCCCTTCAGATACTTACAGGTGTTGGTATGATCTGCTCACAGTTGTCTCTTCTGGAGGCCGAACAGGCCCAGCTCTCTCAGCCTTTCCTCGTAAGAGAGATGCTCCAATCTGTAAATCATATTTGTTGCCCTCCACTGGACCCACTCCAGGAGCTCCATGTCTCTCTTGTACTGAGGAGTCAAGAATTGGACACAAAACTCCAGATGTGCCTCACCAGGATTGAGGAGAGAAGCAGGATCACCTCCCCTGACCTGCTGGCAATGCTCTTCCTACTGCATCCCAGGATACCATTGGCCTTCTTGGCCAACAGGGCTCACTGCTGGCTCATGGACAGCTTGTTGCCCACCAGGACCCCCACATCCTTCTCTGCAGAGCTGCTTTCCAGTAGGTCAGCCCCCTCTGTACTGGTGCTGGGGGTTATTCCTCCCCAGCTGCAAGACTGCATTTCTCTTTGTGGAATTTCAGAATGTTCCTCTCTGCCCATCCCTCCTACCTGTCGAAGTCCTTCTGAAGGGCTGCACAGCACTCTGGGGTATTGACCACTCCTTCCAGCGTTGTGTTATCAGCAAACTTGCTGAGGAAGCATCTGCTCCTTCATCCCAGTCACTGATGAACAAGTTAAACAATATTGGACCCAGTATTGTCAACTTGCAAGTTCTTACTTATGGTCCTAGGTGCCTGGGTCTCACAGCCATGTTGTAGAAAACTTTATGTCTCCCACCAATGACTAGAACTTGCGACAAGATGTGAAAAATAGGATCTCAGTGACAACCCATTGGCCATTCACTGATCCATTTATGTCACACACCCCCCCAAGCATGCATAATTAGATTCAATTTTTGGAAGGTTGTATTGTATTGAGTTTGGATACAGTCTTAGCAGAGGGCTCACCTTATTTGAGCCATCTGATGGCTTTTCCAGTTGAGGACACCAGCACAGTTACAATCAGAAAGAGAGATATCCTTTTATTTCTGTGCATTTTGGAACTGGCAGTCTGATATGATTAAGTTAGAACTGGGTTAAGTTTGTCATCCTTTCTGCAGTTGGACCATTCAACACTGCAATACGTCTTCAAGTAAAAAGGTGACACAAGTCCATGGTCAGCTGGTCCTTCTTTTCTGCTAAGGACAGTCATTTTGAGTAGAATCGCTGTAATGGCCCATGGCTCTCTAGGATCTGAAGGTTGTCATTTACGGACGACCAGCTTTCCTTCTGTGACGTTTAAGAATACTACGAGTTAGTAAGAGTTCTTTCTAAAATAACGCCTTCAAAGGAATGTTTTCTCTCAGGCAAGCGTGGGTCTGAACTACACGTGCCTGCCACAGGATGGCAGCAATCCGTCACCGCTGACGCATCCGCCTTCGGTTCGAGTGTTGCATTTCAAGATGAAGTCCAAAGATAAACCAATCGGAGGAGATCACTATGTGAAAGGGATATGACAAGCACAGGAAAGCCTTAATGTATCCTTATTCATTATTGATCAAAACCATGTTTTACAACGTTTATTACAAAATGATAATTTACTTAGCTACGAAAGCTGGCCCTGGGGGGTGAGCTCTGAATACCTTATTATACAGTGGTTGTATAATAGCCTTCTGTGGAAGGCTAAATATTGAAGGTAAGGTATGGAATTTCTTTTTAATGCTCCCCAGTGAGTACATATTTCTTACCAAAATGTGAAGGGTTCCCACCATTAGGCCTACATTTCCACTGCCTACAGTCATCTGAACAACCCATCACTGCAGTGTGATGCTCATCTGCAATATACCTTCTGTTTCCCTGGAATTCAGTGCCTGTTTGAGGACATTCAGTGCCTGGAGCCAGTCATTACCATATTCATTTTTATGTACACTTACTTACAACCAGTTTGCTGTCATCTTATCTGAAACAATAATTTTTACATCCAGGTTTCTTTAAGTCACTTGTAGTGATCCCTGGTTGATTCTGTGGTCAGTGGCCTGACCCAGCACTGACTGGTAAAAGCTCTGCATTCCGCAACACTCTATGTGAAAGCTGAAGAGAATTTATAGCCTTTACCTTGTAAAGGATTTTTTGAAATTAAATTATTATTTGAAGGCCTTCATTTGTGAAAGGTGAGCCTTTTTGTTAGAGAATACAGTTTTAAAAACCAAAAGGAGCAGGAATAATGTGGGATTTTTAGTGAATGAGTTTTTTGGCAGATGGTAAGTCATGCTGCCTCCAGCCAGGAATCTGCATCTCCCTCTCCAGCACTGCAGGTGCACACCACAGTGCTGAAGTGCACAGCCAGTCTGTCTCACCCCCCAAGACTAATAATGTCTACAAATATGAGTCATGCTAATCATAATGGTGTTTCCCTAAAGGTGTGTTGGCTGCTCACAAAACCAGAGGGGAAAAGAGCAAGAACTTCAACTTCTTACCAGCTTGGCTATCTGTGCTGCAAGTTATCTCCATCTCTTCTGTCTTTTGGTTGGGTTGTCTGTTCATAAGTGTTCCTCTTTCACTTTTATTTTTCTCTTTGACTTGGAACATTTGACAGGTGTCTCAGGTGCAGTGTCTCAGCCTGGGTTCAGAAAGGCAGGGTGTATTTCAGTGTGGCAGCGTGGCTGGTGGGAACCACAAAACAGTGGGAAGGAGGCTGCCTAGGGAGCACTAGAGACTAGAAACTCTTCCAAGAGGGCATAAAGATTGGGGGAAGGCAGTCAGCATATGGTGGCTGATGTGAAAGGGTGTGTGAGGAAGGCAAGTGACAGAGAGAAAGTCCTGGACTTCAGGGAAACAGACTTGTGTTCCTTCAGATAACCTGTAGATGGGATGTTCAGCTTCACAATGACAGAGGTAGCAATGTAGAAGCGTAAGATGAAGGAAAATCTCATTCCCACAATTGCAAGAAATAATCTCATATGACTCAGTATGAAGAGCCCAGTATCGGGTAAGACATGAGACTGTCTCAAAGATATTAAGCACTCTGACAGGAAGGCTTTCCTGGCTGCTTTTGCTAGCCCCATAGCAATGTATTAATTGGTGTTTTGAAGCAGTCCAACAACAATTTGCTTGGATTTGTCCATTATTTTCCCCTCACATGTGATGGAAAGTGTCCTGAGTGTCTTTGCCCAGCTGTTTGACATGTTCTTTTGGAGTCTGAGAAGTTATATTCAGTAATTTGAATGAAAGTATCCTGAAACAGTATAATTGTAGGATGACATATTTTTATATCACCAAAGTGGATAATGTGAGACTGTGCCGGGAATAGTACTGAGAGAAGAAGGTCTTCTGCTTCTCTTAACTGCAGAACCCTTTTTTCCATGGTGTGGGAGACATACTCCTTCCAGTGCTGTCTGAATATAATGGGGGTAGGTTGAGGAACATTCATATCTAAAGTGAGAGAAACCATGCTCTCTGGTGATGGGTGTGAAGGTGATTGGCAGCAGAAAATAAAAACACATGTGGAAAGTTCTGAGGGAGGTCAAAAGGGCACAGCTCAGATTTACCACCATTGAAGATGTCAGACCAGAGGTGGGATCAAGAACATATTTAACAAAAATATCTCCTTCTTATCCCTGAAATTCTAGGAAATATACAAAAGGAGAGGCAGCAGGTGAGCTATTGGCAAGATCTGTATGGTCTCATATGGCACGCAGACTGAGTTTATAGATTTAAAGATTTAGGATGATAATTCTGAAATAGGTGTGTTCAATCAGAGCTCTCCACTTACCATTCCTGCAGTGCTCCTGAGCTCTATTGTCTGCCACAAAGACAGCATCAAGAAATCATCTGAAAGACGACATTTCTTTGTGATTCCCTTTACTGTTCACACAAGTCAGAAGGTTTTCCTTCTAGACTAATAGCTGGTTTCACTCTTTGTATTCATACATCCTCAGTCTCCTGCTGCCAACAATCTTTCTTCATAGAAGTCCCAAACAGGGTGAAAAACGTAGCCATTTCTGCAGAGAACCATCCTGGTTGCCATGCTGTGAATGACATGTCTGTTTTGCTGTGGGGAGAGAAGGAGCGTCATAGAGAATGAAGGCACAACCTTCTGTCTGTGACTGATTGCTTAACATTTTTATGAGTTTGTCCCTGTCACTTGGAATTACCCAGATATCTTTCAGTCTGACTTTATCTTGCTCCAAGTGGAAGTGAATGTTCAGTAGTAGTACTGCCACAGTATGGATAACACTACTGGCTCCTCTTTTCAGCCAGGATGCTAAAGAATCATTCCTTGTAGAATGTAATTGTAAGCATTAAGAGAAAGCAAATACATTTTATCTGGTATAAGAAAAGAACCCTAAAACTCACCACAGGTACAAATAAGGTTCAGATCACTCAGCTGATACGTGGCCAAGCCCTCAGGGATTTGACAGGGATTGGTTGGTTTTGCCTGGTCAAATGAAATGTCCTTTGTGAAAAGCCTTGGCACCCTGATGGTGAAAAATGCTGTTCAAATTTTAGGCTTTATTTTTCCAGTTTGCATTGGTGAAGTGACCTGAGGACTGTCTGACAGCATTTTGAAGGCTTACTTCTTGCGTGTCTGTGAACAGTGATGGTCTCTGTTTTCTTCTCAGCAGATGCAGCCTTGGCTGACCTCCCTGAAGGATTATGAGCGAAAGTGGGCAATGTGGTGGCAGTGTCCAGCTCCTTGGCCATGTTGTCAAGCTGCACTGTTTTGATGTAACTCCTCACCTCCTCTGACCTTGCTTGGTAATATGTGCTCTTGCCCAGGTAAACACCCCATTTATTTATAAACCAAGCATACAGCCCAGAAAAGCTGATAGTCTTCCTTTTGAAGTGCTGAAGAACTTTACCATTCATTTACAAGATCAGAGAGACTGTAATTCTCAGGCAAGCCACTCATAAATCCCTACTGGAGTTTTTTATTCCTGTTTCTTCTCTGAGAAGCCATCTGCTTCCATCCTTTCCCTAAACTCGTGTCAGAGCAGAGTCCCTGAAAAGAGCACTGATGTTTTAAAACTTTACAGGGAAAGAAGAGAAAATATATTTTCTCTTCTTTAGGTTTTATGTTGTGCTGAGTCTTTTCGTCTTGTAGAAACGCTGCATTCATTCACAGGGAAAAGCTGCTTGCAGCCCTGTATGGTTCCTCAGTGGAAGCTACGGATACTTATCCATTGTTGTCAGCCCTTTGATTTGAAGTTGCAGTGTCAATACCATTTTGTTAAGGAGATCAACTTGGAAATGTGAAATCCTTGAAAGTCTAACAAAAGAAAAAAACAACCCTGTCTTTAGATACATCTTAATATGTCTTACATCAATGTTTACCATGAAGAAGGCTGTCAGCTATAGCCTTTCTCTGTGCCACCATGGTATCTTGAAGACTGCTGAGGTGGTGATCTCTCTGTCTTCTGTAAAACCAACGTTGTGGTGAAGACACAGACAACCACTATTGCCCTTTCTTGACATCCTTTTAAGAGGAGAGGTTAGGAAAGTATGCCAGTAGTTCTCACTTGGCACCATTATAGTCTGAGAAAGCTGTACCTGAGTTTTACCTGATCTTTAACTCTTTTTAATCCTTACATCTGAAACTACTTCTCACTTGCAGGGGGTTGAGACTGGCATATAGCTCCGAGTTTGCAAGAGCAAGCAGGCTGATAGAGTGATGGCACACTTGCTTTTTCTTCAGGAAATGCTTCTGGAAAGCAGTCAACTTCAAAAGACAACAATAACAAAACAGTGAAGTGAGACAGTCTACCTTCTGATTTTGTACAAGTCCTGGGTTTTGGATGGTATAGAAAATAAATGAGCACTTCTGTGCCATGAAATCCTTATAGAAGAGACTAAAGAGAATCAGCCTCTCCCTCCACATAAAAAGCTCAGGAAGAGAGTGAGGGAGACAGTGGTGATGAGGGGAGAGACAGGCTGAAGTGCTGCAGCAGACACAGGAATCTGCCTCTGCGCCGTCATCATCCCAGCCTCATCCCCTTCTTTAGCAAATGTGTATGACTGCATGCATGCTTTATCCATCTCTAAGGTTAAATCTGGACCTCTTGTACTTTAACTTCAAGAGGCACAAACTGCTCATCAGACATGCTGTGGGTGAAGCATGGCTGGTGGTGGTGATGGGGCTCAGGTGTTAGGAAGTCAATGGAGCAGCAGTGCTGCCTCTCCTCCTCTGCCCCTGAGGTGCACTGTTTTGAAATCATCAGTTGGTTGTATTTTACCTAGAGGGTAACCTATAATGTATTTATAGTGTTTCCAGAATATTCATAGGCAGTGTTAGAGAAGTCCAAGCCCTAACATTTGACAGAGGTCTCTGGCATTACAAAATATACAGAGATTGTGACATTTTTCACTCTCTTTCATCTGTGTTGTTGCAAATGAACACAAAACTTGCCTTTAGTAAATAAGAGCTTAATGGAGTTGTTTCAAAGTTTCTTCTGTAAAATCCCACTGCTTGCAAGCATCTGCAGCTCTTTCCTCCCTAATAGAGTGGGTATGCTTTCATTTGCTGTACACAGTACTTTGGCAGAAAGCTGTCTGCTATAAAATGCCAAATTAAATTCTGAGTTGGAATGGAGTCCCTACACATAACACTGGTATTCTGTGGCATAATGATGGTTCTGTTAAAAGTTTTCATCTGAGGAAATAATGTCTGTGACAAAACTCGAGGGTTTTATTACATGGCCCAGATACCTGGGATTTATACAGAATTCCTTTGGCAGTCACACAGAAGAGTCAGTAGGTATACAATGATAATCAAAACTCAATTTGCTTTTCCAGAAATTGCACTCCTGACTTCTTCCCTAAGTTTGAAGGAGAAATTTGTGGCTTCTCAAAAAATGGGGATCCCACTAACTTTCCAGAATGTAGATATTAATCTTAGAATTATATCTCCTGTTCCACAAGGGAACAAGGGATGTGCAGGAGCATGAACTAGGTATCAGAAGAAAAAACATTTTTCCTTTTCAGCATTCTTTTTTATCTTTAACAAAAAAAAAACAGTAAGTAAAAACAGTGGACTTATATGAAGTCCAAAAAGGGTAAGAGCAGAAGAAACTAGCATGTCTATGACTCCTCTGCTACAGCAGTTTCCTAGACTGGTCATTGTTATGAGACATTACCTGCTCCCACACCTGCTGGAATGCTAGTATTAAAGTCTTCACAGGAGTCTACAGTGTATAGTTTATAATAGCAACTGGCACCAGGAAAGATTTAAGTGGATTCAGTAGACAGAAGCATAACACCAGATTAAGATTATTTATATTTTCAGTTATTTCCTCCTTATGTGGTGTGTTCTCTTAATCCAGGATTAAATTCTAATTGTGGTTAAGTCCTGGGAAAGCTCATCACTTTGAATGGAAGTTGTAGGAAGTCAATGTATCTGAGGTTTGAATGAAAAATTGCAAGGTGTGAATTGTACTAACCTGCAATTTCTGGATGTTTTGTGCAAGGCAAACACAAATTAAATAAAAGGAATGAAGAGAGAATACTCACAGGCTCTATTCTCAGACATGATTGGGAAAGACAATGGAGTGAAGGCACAATGCCTTAGGTTTTGCTCTATTTTGTGCTACCTGCACACAATCTTATATGAATACATTAAGATAAAAATCTGTATTGTTTTGCAGTTTGGATGCTGGAGCTGAGCACATAAAGCAAAAACATTGTCAAAAAGGAAATTCATACTTTTTTCAAAGTGGTCAGAATCAATCTGTGCATAATTTGACACAGGACAAGAACAGATAGATTTAAGCAGATGACTTGCTTTGTTCTATAATTTTTTTATATGAATGAACAAAACTTTTCTGAAGCCAATGCAGCTCTGTCCAGCTACTGCCTGATCTGTGTAACCTGTAGCCTCAGAAATAAAGTTACTACTATTTCTAGTTATATGCCAGAGGCTATGTACTGAAATTGCAGTATTAAGGCACATCAGGCTTGCTTTGCCTCAAACTGCCTTGGCCTGCCTGGAACTTCTTTTTAACTGTCTCAGCTGTGACAGCAATTTATTTTGATTATCAGGTGATTATATCCCAGTTTGTTTTACTTGGTTTTTTAATAATCTTGGGATATAATACAATTTTTGTACAGACAAGAGTAGTGAGTAGTTATTCTGTGTAGAATAAAATATTTATTATGCCATCTTAATGTTGCTGTGTAAAAGAATATAGACCTGGCCTAGTAGTCAAGGTCTTGCTTGTGGCAACCCAGGATGCAGGGGAGAGAAGTGCAGATATGGAGGGGATAAAAACAGGGGGCATGTGAATGTCAGTTCAGGTCTATCAACAGCTCAGCAGCAAACAGTTAAATGTAAACCTTGGAAGGGAGCAAAATTTGTTGGCAGGTAGCAGAGAAAACAGAAGTATACAATGTATGTAAAATACTTTATACTTTTATACAGGTCATTTAGAGAAAAAAAAATAAAAGAGAACAAGGTACAAAGCATGAAAGAAAATGTACCAAAAGAAGCTCCAAGTGGAATTTAGAAAGAGAAGGAAGAAATCAACAGCTTTAACATCTTGCTCCTTGGGCGCCACCATTGTACTCCCCCCAGAAAAAAAAAATAGGAAAAAAGATGACTCCCTGTAACTATTTCCCCCACCTTCACTGAAGCCAACAGCCTGAAGACTTTCAAGAGAAAGAATGGAAGGGTAAGTTTAATGCCAGAGAGAAGGCTACATGCTATGAAGAATGTGTTTTATTGAATAGTTATTAAGCCTTTTTCCCATGTTAGTGTTCTTTATTTGTTTTCTGTTGTCATAAGGCATTTCAAAAAGTATTTCATGTATGTTTCCCCTTTTTTTCCCCTAATTCCAAATTTGCTGAATTTGCAATGGCTTGCTTAGTCCCTAGGATGCAACTTTAAGTTTCTCCTGACATCAAAGTCCTGCTGATAGATGAAATGCTGGGGGTTTTTTCCCGTCTTTTTTCTGCAAGGAGTGATTTCTTCACATGAGTCAAAGTGACAGGTTATTCAGTCCACCTGCCTCTGTTAGTGTACTTCAAAGTCTGGTAAGCAGAAAAAAAAACCCTGTACATTCTGCCTTTTTGAACTAACACCTAAGCAATTAAGGATGGGTTTTCATGGTTCAAAACATGTATGATATCCAAAAATTCTGCATGAGATTGCAGGCATATGATAAGAAGCAAGCCCATATTTGGGGAAAATTGATACTCTAGCAGGGTCCCCTCTAAACTGAAGTATAGAAGTGCTGCAGCAACACAGACAATGAAAGATCCCAAGCATCAGAACACCCAGTCAGGCACTCTTGATATAGGTTTGTCTAAACCTGCTGCTGCAATAGGCTCACCAAGGATGACTGGAAGGCTTTTAACGCCAAAAAGCCAAGTTTTGCTAGATCAGGAGCTACAGGAACAGTCCTTTAATACAAAAAGTAAGTCAGTGCAACTCATGAGGACAGGTTGGAAATAAGAGTTCAAATCTTGTACTCCCCTGTGCCACAGAGAGGCTTCTGCCTTTCAGCCTTATTTTATCACTGGTTGCCAAGAGTGGTTCCCCTCTCTTCCTTATGAAAATCTCTATCTCAGAAGCAGGACTTCCCACACTTCATTGAGATGTCTCACGAACTGATTCAGCTGCTCAGAAGGTTTTAGTTCCTTTACCATCACCTAACCCACTCAGTGAAAGTTCATCTGAGAGCAGGGAGTTTAAATCATACAGTCTCAGTCATTCAGTCTACACAAAGTGATTTCCACTTTCTTGAATTATCTTTTGGCATTAAGGTAGCATATATTTGCAATGCAACCTGTCTTCATATTACCATCAATCTAAACAGTGTTCCTTGAGAAATTGTGAGTTTCAAACTGTGTATTGCAGTAATAAGTGCTGACCAAGCTTTTTTTTTTTTTTTCCTGACAGGTAGTTTTCTAGCTCTGTCACAAGCTACAAAACACAACTCCTCAGAGAAATATTAGCTCTCAGGACTGATGAGAGTAAGAATAAAGTATGAAGCAGAGTAGCCTAAAGTCCATGGAAATCATGGCAGAAGTATGGATTTTACCATATATTCATTACATGATGCAACCATTTTCTTAACTGAATTTGTCAAGTAACCCAACACAGGAGATGAAATGTGGTTTGGACATTTGACTAGGAAATGCATTCAGGTGCTGTTGTTTTCATGCTAAAATGTCATAGCAAGGGAATTGTCTAGAGTTAAATAGGCATGTTTTGAAATATAAATGGTCAAGCGTGGTTCATATTATGATCACTATTCAGTTTAAATATTTCACGTGTGGGTTTCTGCTGTAAAATGTAACATCAGCAACAGAAGAGCATATTCAGGTCTGCTTTCTTGCAGGTAAACTATTCCAAGTGGTATGCAGCTAGCAGTCATTCCCATTCATCCATCAACTTGTTTTAAGCATCACTGACCTCGTCTGTTTCTAAGATTTTATTTTTTTCTTCATTCAGTGGGTGTTAGAAAAGACTCTGTGCAAATCATTTTAACAATTGTGTTTTACTGGAAACAGGGAACAAAAACCTGATCTGATTTTGGAAAAATCATCTGCTACTGGTATAAAATACATTTTCTGGCTACCTCAATGAAACCTATAGGCATAACTATCATTGCATGATTATTCATTGCAAGACTAAGTGATGTCTTGTTGGATATTGACAGGTTGGGCTTTCTTTTATTTTATTTTATAGTATTTTATATTCTATGAAAAGATTATGAAGTAAAAATGAAAATAATTTATTAGAAAGAATCTATGTAGAGATGTTCCTACTAATATACCATTGGATTTGACTTTTAATCACCAAATTATATTTCTGTAAAATTTCAGAAAAAATTTATGCCTTAGAGAACAAAATTTTTATTCCATACTTTCTATCTGCTTGTGGTTTATTTTAACTCATCCCTTCTGCATATTTTCCCTTTTGCCTCCTCCATCTAACATATTTTTCTTTAATCCATGTGTAACAGATATCGTGCAAAAATCATGCTGTGAGAACTTACACTAGCTTTCTGACAAAATCATTGCCTTGGCAACTCCCCAATTCTTGGTGCTTCTCAGGGAAAGCAGGTGCTTGTTAGAAACATCCATCATATGTTTTCTGTCATACCCAAATTCTAATTTTTAGGATTTTTCTGTTACTATGTATTGTAAACAGTACAATAATTCTAACGTAGCTAGACTGAGTATCTCACAACAGTTAATGCTGTTGTGATGCCAGCCTTTTTGTGCTGTTGTATATGTCACTTTGAAAGGGTTTAGGGAGGCAAATAGAGATTAAAAGGCTGTTGCACATTTTTAGCAGCCCAAATAGGACATACCTGCTGGCTTACATCCACTCTTAATTGGCTTTGTCACCTCAGAGACCACTGGTTGGTTTGGGGTGTTTATAAAATGGGCTTTATTGAACTGTTGTGTCATAACCTGGTCATTTCATCACTTGCTTTAGTCAGGTGTCCTGAGGTATCAGTGGTTTCAGAGGGTTTCTTCATTCATTAACATTCCAGTAGCAGCTGCCCTAAACCCTCAGGTGCAGCTACCAGCTAAATCCTGAGCCAGCAGTAACTTTAGTAAGGTCATTAGATGTCAGCTGGCAGGGGGGTGTGCAGGGTTGACCCCAGTCTGACTGTGCCGGTTGTGCAGTCCCTTCCAGAAGGTCTGTGGAGAACACTTTGCAGGAAGACTGAAATGTCCATCTCATACAGGTGTTGCTGTGCACGGGCAGGGCTCGCTCCTCTGCTCCCAGACCTGTACCTCAGCCACAGGGCAGGTGTGTGCTGCCTCTCACCTTGGCAGGGCTTGGGTAAGGTCACCTGCCACCTGCTGAGAGATTGCCTTTGCAGCCAACTTGTGTCCTTTCTGTGGACCCAGCCTCTAGTTCCTATGTATATAGGAAAGGGGTGCTTTAAGGTCCTTTCATGTCCCAATCAGTTTTTTCACATCTTCCCACAGTCATAGCTATGTCGTACACCATAATTTCTCTGTACCACCACAGCATTTTAGTTTTCTTCTCCTTTTATAGAATTGCCCACAGCATGTGCTGCTCTAATCCTTTCAAAGCACTTTGTGAAGATAGCGAAGGCACTTGGAGATAATCTCTGTGAGGCCAGTAAATTGGTCACCACCAAAGCACTGAGAGACATGAAACTAGGTGCCTGTAATTTGCAGAGGGAGCCTTTCATTTGTAAGCACGGTGACCTGCAGACACATGAAACAAACCACAGGGGTTTGCAAAGCCTCTGTCCTTCATTGGAGGACACTGGAGGGAGGAAGGAGGAAACTGCAAGCAGGCCAAGGTATTAATCAGTGTAGTGTGTGAAGATCAAGGGGGAAAACAATCATCAAAAAGGATGCTTGACCTTGGGAAACAGTTTACCCAGTTTTATTATTTTTCCCCTCAAATACCAAAATTTTTTTTTCCCTTTCTCAATATTATTGCAAGGGACAAGGCTTGGCAGAAGGCTTTCTCGCTGAAATGGAAAGTTGAAGTGTCCACAGAGTTGTGGTACTTCTATGAAGCCAAAAGAAACTCGCAACTGGGAAAAAACCAAAATTCAAACTCAGGATATCAAGGCAAATAAAACCATTTGTCTTTTATTATATCAAAAGCGAAATCATTATCATTGTGACTTATTACTATTTAAAGGGCTTATGCCTAAAGAGGTCACATTTATGTAAATAATTCAGTTTCCTTGACAACTCTCTGCTGGTTGTCCTTCTTCCTGTTTGATTGAAGTAACAGACACTGGCACCAGTGTGACAACAGACGCCAAACTCAGACTTGGAAGTCCAGGCCTGTGTCAAATGCCATGGAAAAACTGCTTGTGCATAAAGGGAAGTGGTTAGCAAGCACACTCTGCCACCTCAGCACTCCCTGTGGTGTAGATCAGTTCACCCTATGCTTGCTGTGAGTACAAATCCCTGTGAGGTGGGAAACAACATCCAGTTCCAGGACACCAGGTCCTGGCTGCACAGCAGGAGTGATCTGCATGGGGTGAGATGTGCCTCATTGCAGAAGGAAACTCCTTGGAGAGATGATATGCTTCTTCTCATAAAGCTGAGGAATCTTTCCCAGAGGCATCAAGTGGGCTGTTTCATTCAATGAGAGGCAGCATGGCCCAGGTATACGGTTTTTATCCAGCCTTTTTTTCATCCTTATTTTTCAGCCTTTTTTGTCATCCTTCTGCACATCTTTCTCTTGCTAGGTGATAAAGTACACTCCAGGGAAGACATGAGCATCCATGGATTGAGACTTTGTGATGGGTTATTTGCTGAGGATCCCTTCTTTAACCCGAGCTCCTTGTCCTGAAGAGTAAGGTGGTACCATCTTGAGCCCTTGTGAATGTCCCTGGGCACTACCTTCAGCCACAGCTTTATCCCAACCTTCCATCTGAACAGCATCACTGCACAGGTGGATAACTAGCTAGAAATAATAGCTGCTATAGCTCAGTGTTGAAAATGTGTGGCTGCGCACATATTCCCTGTGAAAGCTGGTGCACATCCAGGGCTTTGCTGTGGACCACAGGTACTTACATAGCAACTTCAGAGAGCAGCCACACAGTAGAGAAAAGTCCACATGTGCTGCGCATGCGAGACAGCCTTGTGAGGAATGTGCGCAAGGTCTAGAGATGCCTGAAACTGGAGTGAGAACGCTGGGGCAATGTGGAACTCTTGCAGGAGCACAGCAATGAAGGGCTTTGGCCTCAAGAGCACTGCTAGGGCCATTTTTGATCACTGAGCTGGTAAGTCCCTGGTCACTGTCACAGTCTGCTATGCAGTGAGCTTTAGAGTCTTGTCAGCGTTCAAGTCAAGGTGTCCACAGACAATCATAGGAAGAGGTCTCTCAAAGAGTCAGCAGAAGACAGCGGGCTGTGGCTAGCGGTTGGAAAATTGGGCCACATAGCTGCTGAAATGTGATCTGTGGGTGCTGCCAGGCCCATCCTGCAGACCTAAGGTTGGAGAAAGTGAGAGCAGCACTCTAGTGACTGGTACAGGAATGAGACTACCACCCTTGCAAGGGACTTGCATTGAAGTGAGGGTGTGGGTCCTCACCATGAGCAGGAAGGTGAGAGGTTTCTGTCTTTCATCACAACATGGCTAGGTCTCCTTTCTCTCTGTAAAGGATTGCTCTCCCCTTTTATTCTCATCATGCTGCCATTATTCCCCTCTTGTGGGGTGACACTTCAATAACACAGGGAAACCTTGACAGGAACAAGGAAACAAAGAAACCTCAGGAGGGACAAAAGCAGCCTGTGGACAGGGGATGTTCACAGTGAGGTGCTTTGCTTCCTTCAGCTGGGTGCCACCACTGGGGCAAGTTTTCTGCCCCAGGTGAGAAGGGACAAGTTGGTCTAAGACAAGCACAAGGATTTCGGTGCAGTAGTAGTGTTGTTCACTAAGAACACTGCTGATCCAAATGAATTAATTCAGACTCAAAGCTTTTAGTTATGAGTGCAACCTGATTGGTAAGAGCGGCCATATCTGAAATACAATCATTGATACCCCAGAAAAGACTGAAAATACTCCAATTTCCATATCTGAAATACAATCATTGACACCCCAGAAAAGACTGAAAATACTCCAATTTTAGTCGAATAACATATAACATATAACCTCAAAAACACAAGATCTCATTTTTCAACTTTGTAGGAAAACCCCGCACTGTACTTGGAGCTTACTCCAAGATTGGAGGGTGCTTAGCATTCTAAAAGTATGATTCAAAGTACTTAAATTTTTTTCAACCTGTACTGTAAATTATTTTGTCTTCTTTTTAAATTAGCAACTATCTTGCTGGTAAAGTAACTTCATAGATGACCTCTTCTGCTATGTTAAAGCCACATTCTCAGGTGGTGAAACATCCCCATTGTTTTTTACTGTGATATTTTTTTTTTTAAATTTGTGAGAGAATTTTCCTGAATTTCATTTGAACTAAAACTCCACTCATCTTCAATGAAGAAAAAGAAAAGGCAAAAGTAGAGCTATTTTGGCAATGTATCAGTGCTATGTGGGTGTGTCTGTGAGTGTGCAGGTTATGTGGCATCACCTTATTTTAAAGTCTTTTTGTCAGATAAATGCACTTCATTAAAGACTTCTGCACATAGCAATAATAAGGATACAAGAAAATCTGCTGTCTTGTGCTGGCCACAGGTTCACAGGCTGTATTAATAGATAGGATTAGTGAAGAAGAATAGGTCATAAGGCTGCAAAGCTCCTGTCCCTTGAGATTTCCTTCTTTAGGTCATTAGTCTTACTGGAGAGCTCCTTTGAATACAGGGAGCAGAAACTAAGGAAAAAGCTGGACCCATTTTATTCACCAGGAAATACTGAGGAAGGGGTAATTTCTGGGTCATAAGCTCCACTGAAAATGTCTGTCCAGTTTTCTGCACAGGCACCCTGGAGGAACAACAACATCAGTTTTCTGACCAGAGAGGCAGCTGTAACAGAGCAAGGAGAGACTATCATAGGTTTCTACCTGTTGGCTTTAGGTATGTATTTGGCTTGGATGTGAAAGGAAGCTCTTAAGAAGAGATTTTTATCTAATTCAAAGTGGTTAATTTGGGTTTCGTCCCTAATGGAACAGGATGTGAGAAAATGCAACTTTTTTTCTTCATCTATTTCAAGATTAGAGAGGTACAGCTTGTTTTTGTTAAAAAGAGATTCCTAATCAATGCAGAAATCTTGAGGAAAAATAAGTAGTCAAGCCTGTAAAATTTCAACTAATATTCACTGAACTTCATATGTGGGAAGAGAAATTACCTTACCAGAAATACATGATAATTCTGTGTCTTCTTTTGTCTCAGCAGCACTGAATTAATGTTCTCTGATTTTCAGAGTTGTGGCTGTTGATGGTCAGGTGGCATCCTACAATTACCTTCGGCAGAATATGGTTCTGTAGTTTTTAACTTTTTTAAACTGTACTGTTCTTGCTTTAAATGTTTGATGCACTTAGAAATTGACTTCTTAAAACAGGATCTGTGAAAGGTCTAAGTACTAGAACATTACCCTGTGCTAGCAGTGACAATACTAAGTCTTTATTTTAATTCTATTGAAAGACAGCACTAAAAGTGTATAATAAGGATTTGAAAATAGCACTCAATATGAACTCTCTCTGATCCCAGTGCAATTTTGTTTTGTTTGTTTAAATATTAGCTATTTCAGACAGATTTATTGCCAAATACAAGGAAACTATATGATATTTCAGACTGCAGGCTTGCTAGGTAATAAAAAATTTCAATGATAAAACCTCAGAGAAAAATACAATAAAACTTAACTTTTATTAAATCTGTTCTTCTAAACAGCATATACAAAAATGTTTGTGTTTTTAAATGATTGGTCTAAACAGATTTTTTTCTTATTCTAAGCTTATTACATATTTCAATAAGCTTATTAGCCCTCAGCGTATGTTTCACAAAGGTCTATGGAAGTTAGAATGTAAAATGTTAAATTTTTTAATATGTTTGTATGAGACTTTTTATCTATAGGGAAAAAGCTTAGGACAAAAACAGAGATTCTAGTAGAAATATGTATGGTTTCTACTTTAGGAGTCTTAATTTGAAGAGTGGTCTTAAGGTAAATCAGATGTATTCCGATTTATCCCCAACCTGTTCGCATCTG
Source organism: Campylorhamphus procurvoides (assembly GCA_013396655.1). Lineage (NCBI taxonomy): Eukaryota > Metazoa > Chordata > Aves > Passeriformes > Dendrocolaptidae > Campylorhamphus > Campylorhamphus procurvoides. The sequence goes on along the minus strand of WBMV01005969.1, from coordinate 329,221 downwards.
TGTATTCCTTCATGAATGGCTGGGAAATGTCTGCACCATCAGCTAATCAATTAATCAGTTGCACTTAAGACTAGAAAGAACATCTTAGGTCAACAAGGCCAGTCCCCTGCTGTGACAATATATAAGCTAATTTACAAAGCTATTATGCTCCCTCACTGGCTAGAGGATGTTGTTACTCTTCCAATTGAAAGCCTGATCTCTAGATTTGATTTTATTTCTCTGTTGGATAGGAGTCTTTCCCTGAATTCTTAGCTAATATGATCACACCAACTTTATAGCCTTCTTTGTAACTCCTTTTAATTGAAATAATTTTTTTTTCCTGCAACTAATGTCCTATGACCAGTCTGTGTTCCTGAAGGAACAATCATAGCTTGAGGTCAACCTTTGTTCTTGTTTTAAGTAATTGGCTGAGTTTTTTGGGGCGTTTGAGTTTTTTTGTTTGTTTTTTTGGTTGGTTGATTGATTTTAGGGGCAGGGGTGAGAGGTTTAATTATAATTCATTTTTCTCCTGTGGTAGTTTAGTTTTCTTGGTTTTGGTTTAGGCCTTCCCTGGTAACAGCGTTATAACTAAGGAAGTATTCCACACCATTCCTTCATGTAATCAGGTGTATATAAGATGAGGAGGAAGGTTTCCTCCCTCTCTCTTCCTTTTGGGTGCTTAGAAGGCAGCAGGTCTCGGTGTATTGGCCTCTCTCTTATCTGTATGAGCTGAGGCCTATCAGAGAAACTCTTGTCTGAAGGCATGCAGAAGTGAAGGAACTGCTTCTCTTGAGGGGAGTTTGGTGAGAATTTATTGTGTTAGTTATTTATTGAGCTTTTCTCTGAGTTTATGAGTGTGTGTATCTGTTTTGTTTTGTTTTTACCCATTTTTGTCCCTCTTCCCTTTCCTTTTCCCTTCTTTTCCCTTTTGGGGTTGTTTGGAGTTCTTTTTCTGTATATTCATAGTGTTTAAGTGTATATAACTGTAATATATGTGAATATATATATACTTCTACTACAATTTTCTTTTGGTACTTTTCTTTCTCTTTCGAGGGTGGGGAATCTGTGTGGCCAACAGCAGGGTTTGGCAGAGAGCCAACCCAAACCTCCACATCTCCTGTCATAATATCCTTTTTTCCTATCATCCCAGCACATCATCCTAGCAGCCTTATAGCCAGGACTGAGTGCAGCATCCAGGCAAGGTCTTTCCATCACTATTTACATTAATGTTTACACTTTCCCAGCACTACTGATCTCTCCTAGTGTTGCCTCTGCATCACACTGGTAATTCAAACTTCTTCAATCCATTAACCAACAGAGATGCTTTCCTCTGCTGCTTTATCAAGGTGATCTTACATATGACTGAGCCTTTGGGTTGTAAGTCTACTGGGGTTTGATTGCTCCAGATTCTTCTGCCAAGCTTAGAAGTGCTTGGTACGTCATAGTTGCTGTTCTTGAATCTTTCCTCCACATTCAAGTCACTTTTCTAGCAGAGTATATAGAACCAGCAGAAGCACTACTCCATGTTAATTGTAGTGTGGTTCTGATTAAATTGATGGATGTAGGTATACCTTTTTGTAATGAGAACATTTGGAAAAAAGTCTGTTAGTAATACATAAATCAGAAAATTCTTCATGTCTTTTGTCCTCAAAGATTTACTCAACACCAGCCACAGCAATTTACAGACATTATTTTTATGTACACCAACAACTCAGTCTATCCAGGGAGTGGTGAACAAACTACTCTGTCATGCAGACACCCTCTTGCCATTCTGACAGCAATGTAAAAAGGCCAGTCCATGCATTACCTTCCTATACCTTCCTTTAGGGATCTGGCAAGACAATCTGCATTTGCAGGAGTCTATGGATACTTCCTTAAGTAAAGCCCCAAAGATGCTCATATTTGATAATCATTTTTTTTTCATGCCTTGGAAAACAGCTTAGTAGTATCACATGCTAACACCATAAGCAAACCATCCTCAAAGTGCATGAGGTAATTTGGCAAATGCTGATGGATTTTGAGGTCACCGCACTGCTTCATGGCACCCAAGTCACTATTCTGTCACTCTCCTTCTTAATGCTTTGGCCAGGGGGTCAACAAAGCAGGAGGGAAATGCAATGCCAATTGGATATCAGTGATCCATTCTTAGAGGGACTATCTGCAAGTGATAGCAGCCACTGAGTTACCCTTTGTTAGGTCATCTGCGTCAGCATCCTCTTTCTTAGGGCAGCACTCTCTTTCCCTCCTTCCCTTCAACGAACTCAGAATTGTCTTTGACAGCCAGGTGAAAGCTTGTCCTCTTGCTAGGATTATATCTGACCCCTTTTTGCCTATGCCCTAAGTGGTCTAGTACTGTGGAAAATCCTTGTATAGTTAAAATTATGATGTGCAATTAATAGTGCTGTCCACTGCTGCTAGGTCTTGGGGGAAAATATAAAGAATATTTTTCTTCATAGTTGTTAGTTGGAATTCTTACACTGTTTTTTTTCCCCTACATTTATACACAATTTGTTCTGTGCATGTTTTCCCTCGTTTCACAGTTAACTGGGACTGTTAGAAGGAATACTTGGCATGAAAGGAAATTTGAAGTCAGTAGGAGAGTATTTCTTCAAAAACAAATTCTGACTTTTTGTGAGTGCTTATTTCAGAAAGGCATGCTGAGAGCATTACCAATCCAATCAGTACAGACCACAAGACTCAAACATGCCTTTAAAAGGCACACATTTTTGAATTAAATAGTAAACTGTTACTTGACAAGTGACAGAATGAGTGTTATTTTGGGACTTTGTTTGACGGATAAATCTAAGAAGGTGAGAAAGGAAACAAACTATTCACAGAACATTCATCCACAAAATGATTGCATTTATTGAACAAATAATCTCTCCACACTTTGTCAAGTCTAAAACATGATGACTCTTCTCCTTCCTGTCAGAATTGGCAATATGCCCTGGACAGGATACTGTGTGTGTATAATTGGCAGTGAAGATTGAAAACAGAGCAGGGTCACTTCACAGTTGCAATACTTGGTGACAGCTTTGCAAATTCTCTGGATTTTATCACTGTTTTCAATGAAGTTTTCTGGGCTGAAAATCTTTTACAGCAAACCTCTTCAGATAGGCATGTACGCTTGTGTATTGGTAGTTGAATCAGTAACTGACTTCATTCATGCCTGCTCTGTATTGAAATGCTCAATCCTATTTCTTCCTAAAGAAAGATTATTTGCTGAGGGAAGAGGCTAGTTTGTCTTGTGAAACTGAGCCTCACCTTTTGCTCTCATTTATTGAACTCTTCCACTTCAGCCTCTATGTATATTTTAAACTGCATATGGGTGAGTTTTAACACCCATTTTTCTATTCCATTCTTGTTGGGTTTTACAAGTAAAGGTCATGTAAAACTGTCTAATAAGAGCAAGTCTAAGTGCAATCCATAATAACCTGTCTTGGCTGGACACAGGTGGAATTGTTGGAAATGTAAATTATTGGAAATGTAAATGACAAGCTCAGAACTGTCAGTTCAGTTGGACCACATTTAGGTCTGCAAAAACAATGTTAACAATGAAATTGCACACGGCCTCAGGTGCTTATTGCATTTCAAAGACCATCTCAGCTATATAAGAGAAAAATAGAGTATATCTGGATGCTCAGGCTGGAGTGATTTAGCAGAATTTGCAAAATTATAGTGTTTCTCTTCAATATTCCCAGAGCTAAACAATCTCAGTGTTCTCAGTTGTTTTCAGCAGACAGATTTTCAATGTCCTTAGTCACTCTTGCTGGATGCTTTTTTTGGTGCTTTCTTCATATGGGCTGGCGGGCATCATGCTGATACAGGACTTTGTCAACAGGATTTCAGTTCCTGACTGCCACCAGCTCGTTTGGCAGCCTTCCTGCGCCTCCCCCAGAAATCATGGATAAGAGCACCAGCCTCCTTTGTGAAACACTTTTGACATATGTGAATTTAAATGCTCTATTAGGGGGTGTTATTCCAGGGGAAGGATTACTACTGTATCATTATAGGGGAAACGCAACATTTTTAATATTGTTGTCCACCCTGTTCCTCCTACCTCCAATGTTTGCAGGTGTTTGCAAAACTACTTCAGTAGTCAGATATTATCTGTGTATTTTGCCACTTCAGAAGATCCAACATTTTTAATTGATGAGCAGCTCATATCAGACTGTGCTTACGGGAGAAATGTGGTGATTCCTCTCTGAACCTTGTGTTGGGTGGAAGTGCCCAGTTTCTCCCTATCTTATTTTTTTCTCTCTCAGCTACATTTTGACCTGAGTTGGAGCCTGTCATTTCTCACCAGGATTACCTTAATATGCTGAGTTTGGATTTTGGGTTTGACTGTGGTTTTTTCCACATACTCTTGTGAGTGAATATTAGTGGCATGTTGCAGAGGATGAAACTAGTTCCCTCAGCTGTTGCTTTCCTATCCTCTGTTTCACTGAGATGTCATCTGGTCATACCAAGGCACTTCAAAGTTTGGAGGTTTCTTTCTGGACTCTTGATCTACCTCTGATGTACCCTGAGGCACATACCACCTGCAATGCAGTTGAGGAGATCTCTGCCCTGCCAGAGAGTGCCAGGGCTATTGCTGTGCTTTCTCCCCATTACATTTTCAACATTCTTCCTTGTTATGCTGTCAGGGTTTGGGGAAGGGAGGGAGGTTATTTGGTTTGAGGTGTTCTTTCACTTGGTGATGGTTGTTTTTCTGTTTTAGAGTGGTTTGTTTGTTTTAAATAAAGTCAATCCATATAGGTAGCAACCATGGACCAGTAATCTGTCTGATGGCACAGAGATCTAGTGTCCCACAGTCACTACTCTAGTTGATAGCACTTCTATGTGACACTGGTTTTGTTACTCCATGGTTTACTGAGAATTGAGCTCTTTCAGCGTCTTGTATTTTTAATCCCAGTATTAATATAGTCTACTACCCAGAGAGATAATTTTAAGGACTGGATATGCTGGTGCAGGTTCTCCACCTGCTTTGCCTAAAAGGATTGTACCTACCTGCAAAAGTCACACTCACTCTGTAACCTTATCTCCCTCAATGCTTCCCTAATCTCCACCCTCAGTTTGTGAATGTAGTTCCAAAAAATTATCGCAAATACCATGTTTCAGTTGTCTCCATTTAAAATGTGTCATGTTGGTTTATGTGACATTTTGCTCAGTTTCTTCCTTAAAATACTTTAACCAAAAACTCCCTTACCCTCCAGGCTAAGGAAAATTTGTTCTATATATTCCCTGGAAGGGCAGGTGTCTGACACTATTAGGGTAGCTCTCCTATACATTATATTGCATTGACAAAATTTTACTGTTTACAAAAGAGGTACTGCTTTATTTTTTCTGCCATCTTAGCACTATGTTTTCATTGACAGGGAAAAATCTTTCATGTCTACTGCCTTGAAAACTATCTTACCTTACAGAATGTAGAACTGACAGACACAAACAACACAACTCCGGTGTTTGCATTGCAGTCTATTCTGATGTGCTCCCAAGACCTTCCTCCTCTAGTACCTTCCTCTGCCTATTTATGACACTCAGACAAAAGTCAGAAAATCTCTGACTTAAAGTGCATGCAGTTGTTCAAAACAAGACTTAAGAAATCTTGTCACCTAGTGGTCAGAATAAGATGCATTTATTAATGTTGGTCTTATAATAAGATATATGCATATATAAAAATATATGCATGTATCTCAGTGTATCATTGTACTAGTGACTATTTCTGGTTAACACCATATGCTGGCATTTCAGCTCTTCCCAGTTCAAAAGCTCTTAAGTAAACCGTGTGCATTTGCTAAGCAAGACAGAGCAGCAGCATTTTGGCAGTGCTGCAAGGAGAAGTTATTAAAAGGAAATTGCTCCACAGAAAAGGCAGTCCATAGTGCCATACAGAGACTGTCCCATCAACCACTTCCCCTCCCACTCCAAACTACCCAGAGCACCTCGCCTCCCTGTAAAACAAGTGCTTTGCTCTTCAGCATTTCAGTTCCTGATACTCCCTGATACTCTCCTGATAGACTGGAGATTCAGAGGCAACTTCCTCCCCTCTCTTCCCAGCCAAGGCAGCCTGGCACAGAAGTGCTGGGTTCTTGACATATGAGGTGATGCTTCCTGGAGGAGGGCAGCTGCCCTCTTGCTACAACATTAAACCTATCAGCCATCTTTCCTCTTGTGAACTCCTTTGAATATCCAGATGCTGTGCAATGTCATAATGTCACATCCCTCTGTATTATTTATATTCATCACCCACTGTGTTAATATACAACAGCCTTACTCTGGAGTATCTACTGCTTGTGCCTGGATGGAGGGCTGTGGATCAACTCTTCTCTCCCTGACCAGGTAGTGTCATACCCTGACATAAACCATGAGGTGTTGCATTCCTAATCCTGTCCTAGTCTGCAGACACTCAAAAGAGGTCATGTTTTGCTCTACCTCGCCAAGGTGAAGTGAGGTCACCAATGGTTTGTAGGATAGAAACAGCAGCCAGTGGGGAGCCAGGTGCTGCCCAATCTGCCATTCAGCCCCATTCCATCAGCCACCCTGGAGCCACCCCTGAAACCACACTTTCAACACTGAGCCTGACACTCACAAATAAACGTTTTGTTAAAAGTCATTCATTTCCTTGTGTCTGCATCATTTCAAAAAGTGGGATGCAAACTACCAGAGTCTTGCACTGATGGGCGGAGAAATAGCTGTGGGCATTTGGAAACTCTTAGGTCTCTCTGACAGAACAAGTGTCTGATTTCACCAGCTTTACAGTCTTTTCCCTTGTGTTTTCATCAAAAACTTAGACATGTACAAGTCAGGCATCTCTGTTCCTTGAGTGTAAGAGGGCATACAATTTTCTTTAAAGTCTATTTTTATTTATTTTAGAGGTCTGTTCCAAATGTTCTCTTTATATGGATTATCAGGTGCCTTACTGAAAAATATTCCCATCTGGGACAGACTTTGCTGCAAGGAGATCCTAGACTGTTCTAAGAGAAGAAACTTAATCATATTAGCTGCACTTCTTGAGAGAGGACTAGTAAAGTGACTCTGGCTACATGCATGAACCTTCTGTATCCATTATTCTATACAAGGTACCTAAATAGCTGCAGATATTGGCAGATTGCTTGTATTCTCTGCTCCACTCTACCAATCTTTCCTCCTTCTTATTTTTCCCAGGTGCTACACTTCATGAGTTTCACTAGGGAAAAAAACTTCTCTAGGCCCTTAAATGGTGAATCTTCAATAGGTGCAGTAGCAGCTTTTTGTGTGTTCACACATTTTTGAATTATTACTCAGCACTAAAAGCAGAGCAGTTACTCCTGCTTCTGAAATGTACCCACCTACTCTAAAAGGGTGCATGCATAGGTTTTTGACTGGATAATCTCATTTATTATGCTTCTAGCAGTGCAAAAGGTAATTTTAGAAGAGATGTCATACCCTGAGACGCTCAGTTGCTTCTTGCTTTATTTTCTTTTTGATTTCATAGAATCTTTGCATGGTCTCAGTTGGAAGGGACCTTAAAGATCATCTGGTTCCATGGATTTATTTTTTTTCCCCAGGTTGGCTGTCTTGGTTTGGAAACAGCATTGTGATTTTTGTCCTGTATAAACAAAGACATCTTCTGCAGCCTACTGACTACCTCACATTTAACTTGGCAGTATCAGATGCCAGTATCTCCGTGTTTGGTTATTCACGGGGGATCATTGAAATCTTCAATGTCTTCAGAGATGATGGATTTATTATCACATCGATATGGACTTGCCAGGTAAGACTGGAATACACTTAATTAGGGAAAACAGGTGCTGCTATTTCTATGAGTATGCTGTATATAAATAACCAGACAAGCCCCAAAAAAATGAAGATGGTGACTGAACTTTCAAAAGAGCTGTGTTGTCTTATGTTACACCTGTAAATCTATGCATTTGATCAGTGTTTGACCAATTATCAGTGGTTTTGTCCTATGCATTAACAGTACTTCTCACTAGTTTGGATTGTTCACTTCAGGTCAGAGCTCCCATCCATGTCAGAAATCTAAGGCTTAGGCTATGCTTGTCTTCAGCTCACCTGAAGTCAACCTGATTGTTGGCACTTCAATATTTGGCTTAAAGTAATGTAGACTCCTACTTGACAAGGCCTGTAGAGCAAAGTCTCCATATTGCATTTGGGCATATCCACATATTTTAGCATACAACTTTTTACACTAAATCAGTCATAACCCTTCAATCACATTTCTAAATTCTTGGTTGTTTCATTGTCTGTGGTAGAATGAGTGTTTAAACTTAATGGTACAGTCTCCCCCAAACTTGGAGGCAATTTTTTGTTGGAGAACTCAGAAAAACAAAAGTGATTGTTGTTAATTCTGAAGCATACATGCATAGAGAGAGCACAAATGCACCCCATGGACAGATAGTCACAAGCCTGGTTCCCTGGTGCTTTCAGCAACATCTGTGAGAAAGATTATACTCTGTTTCATGAGGTAATCAAAAATCTGAAAATGATAGGATAGCCTACAGCAAGGTGTAAGAAAGGTCATGATAAAGGAAAAGGGAGAAAGAAATAATCCTCTTTTCTTGGAGTTTTATTTATTTACTTTTTTAAAAGAGGAAGTTGAGCTACTGTGCAACATAGATGAAAGAACATTTACAGTTCATGTCCCCTCCTTTACAATAAATAGATTCAGTTTGCACAGGGAGAAAGGCTTCCCCTAGAAGACTCTGATTAACATAGGAGCCATAGCTTGATGTAAAAAATTATTATTTTATTGTTTAAAATGCATATCTATAGTCATTTGGTAGAAAAGGATCTATCAAAATGAAGTCAATTATTTCCTCTGCAAAATCCCACTTTTTCACTAACGAGAACATCTACAATTGCAATCCAAGGTCTGTTGAGCAGAAACTTTGAATATTTTTTTAATTGAAAACTTTGAACTCATCAGATAAATAATCACATGCCTGGAAACTATAACATTCATGCCCACACTCAGAACTAAACAGATGCACATTTTTCCCCTATTTTATGAAAAATTAAAGCTAATGACTAAGTAAGGAAAGGTGAAATCTCCATCTCCCAGTTCAGTTCTAGCTTTGTTGCAGATTTCTTGCGCAAGACATGTTAAGCCACTGAGTGTGAAATCCTGAACCAAGATGTGTGGTGTAACTTAACACTTACAACTCGACAGGTTGAAAGAGGTAACATTAAATGACCATTCTGCATCCCTGCTCCAACCTCTTTTAGAGACATGTCTATACTGTGACTCCTGTCATTGGGCTGTAAAAACCAGCACACACAGGCATTGACAAGGCATGGCACATTGTGTCTGTACATCTTGATTTGCATGGGAATCTCTGTCAGCAGCCTTACAGATTTCATTCATGATGCCTCTTCCTGGGAATCCTTTTTTGGCTGACTCGGTGCTATTTATCATTATCTGACTTCTTTTTTAGATTTAAAAATACTGGGGTGCTTGAACTTCATGTGATGGAGGTGGGCTTAATCTTGCTGTGCTTGAACTGCCTTCACGAGGAGAAAGGAGAACCACAACATTTTTAGGGTACCCAGATAGTATCGTCAGGATGTGTTAAATAATCTTTTTTGTGTCTTCTGGTTTTAAACAGCATTCATTTGTAATATTTCTGGATATCAAGCAAAGTTTTAAGGTATTGGGATTCAGAGATTTTGCGCAGGACACTAATAATGCATTGGCTTTTATTAACACTATGACTCACAAAACATTAAGGTTTTTGCTTTGATAACCCTCTGTAGGCTTAATATTTATCATTTCAAATAAGAATTTATACTGTATAATGCTAGTTAAAAAATAGTGGTAATCTGGAAAAGTCAATTTGTACTCTAAATTAATAGCCTGAATTAGTTGTGACTTATTGAGTGGTTATGGTTTGTTGAAAGAAAATCATGTAGGATTCCTGTTTCCATCAAGATTTTTTTCTGTCTTGGGGTGAGGGGGGGCTCAATAACATGTTTAAAACCTGACATTCATTCTCTTAATTATTAAGCTTGACAAAAAAGAAGCCAGTGATGAAAAAGTAAGTTATGGAAATAGAGTAGCTATTTTTCAGGACGAATATTGTGCAGAACTAGCAGGAAGCTCCCATGTGTGCATGGACAGCTAGCACAAAGGTCATCCTAAAAGTGTTCAATGTTGAACAGTTGTGATTGCTTAGCTTTTGGTGTTTATAAAATATGATACATTTGTAGTCTGACCAGAACAGATCTCACGAGGAGTCTTGGTGCCAAAAAGGTAACATCCATGCTTTCTGTCATGACCCTCCAAAGTCAGCATCTCTTGCTTCCCTCACTGCACTCAGGCTACTATGCAAGTATCTGGAATGGCAATTTGGGCTGCTGTGCACATGCACTTGGCCCTTTCCTTAGTATTACCCATATGTTTTCCCTTACTTGGTTTGTTTTGCTGAGTCCAGAGGACAACATTAATTGGCTTTCTGTCATTGTCTGGTTCACTACACATTTGCTCCTATTGATCAGTCAGCTTCTGCTGTCAGGTATGCTTAGGGAAATTTTGTTTTTCCAAACCAGCCTGTCATTTCTGTTTATAAAGAAATTTCATGAGCTCACCTTACTTAATCCACCTAACTATTTTGTTTTCCTCTGACTTAGGTCTCTTTCTGTGCCCTCAGGTAACATTCTTCAACATTAAGGTTCACCATTCTTGGCTGCCCCAGTCAGAGGGAGTGGGGAAAAGACAGACCAATAGTACATCTTTCAAATCAGTCTAGTCTTTGAAAACTCTCTTTAAAAAAAAGAAGAGATGCGTCTCCAGCTACAAGGACCATTTTGTTACACACCTGCTGAAAGAGACACATGGGTGTGCTCCTGTTTTCCTCTGTATGGAAGAAACAACACTTTTCTTCCCCATGCGAAACAATGTTTTTCTTTTCTGAGGTCTCATAGACCTCTCAGGAATGAGGTTGCATGGTAGGTTTGTATACAAATGCTGCCCCTGTTGAACGCTGTGTACAAATACTGTTTTCTAAGAGTGGCTTTTGGAATTTGCTTTTACTCCTTGTTTATCCCTTCCCTTGCTCTACCACTGTCTCTGACAGTTGGTTCCTAGCACATTCATTTTTCAGACTCTGGCAATATTATCAGTAAGTAAACTAGTTTGTATGGTAAATTTCAGGTCAGGAATTGTAAGCCAGTGAGAAAACTTTTCCTCACTGACCATATTTCTACTGAAAAGCTACCTTAGGGTATATTTTTGTCCTTCCCATATGTTTTCTATTCATATGTTCTGCTGAATTAGAATTTGCACTGAAACCTGTAACATTCTGTGCGCAAATGTTTTTACAGGTAGGAAGTAGAAAAATATTTGTTCTCTTCAGGTAAACACAACAGTTGCTTCTAAACCTTATTAATGAACTGAGGGAGAGTTTTTCTTGTATCTGTTAATCATGTGGTGCACACAACAAAAGATGCAAGCTTCAGGAAGCCTCTAAATATAGGGGAAGGATTATAACCTATCTGATCCCTGTATGTCTGTTGCAGTCATGTCTGAAACCATGCAGTCATGTCTGAATGGGCTCTGCAGTGCATTAGAATTTGAAATCCTTCCTAATTCTGGTACTTCAGTTTAAACTTTTAAAGCAGTTTCCACTAGCTGGCTCTTCTAATTTTTTTATTGTATTTTTGATAGTACAGTTAGGTTATTTTAACATTAATTTTATAAATACTTCAGAATTTTACTATAAGGACCAAGAAAATTGATAGCTCTTATCATGGACTTGCTCTGTTTGTATAGGTTTCTTTATAAAAGCATTATTTATTTCTGGCTGTTTTTCACATGTGAGATGTTTCTCAGCTGAGCACAACGTAGTTATCTCCAGGTCATGGTACCATCACAGACATGCCCACTGTCACTGACATGCTGACTGATGCTATTACAGCAGATGCACTCACCTCACTATCAGCCTAGGTATTCCCGGTCCATCTGGTCAGCCAGATGGTGCCAGAGCATCCCCAGCAGATCTGAATCTGCACAGAAACAGCCTCAGGAGGAGCAAAACAAAAAAACAAAAAAAAAAAAAGTTGTGCTTTGAGATATTAGTGAGCTCCAGAGTAGCCTGTCTGAACAGGATCCCCCCTGCACTGCCTCTGTCCCTGCAGCCTGCCCTCAACATCCCATGGGCCAGCCTGGGAGGACCTGCCTTCACTCTCCTGCTGAAGCTGCTCTGTGTGGTGCAGAATAATAAAGGCCCTGAGGGGTGCAGAAGAGAGAAATGACTGTCTCACCTGGTGGTTGGGTTTACTATAAAGCCGTGAGGAGACAGAGTTTCTGTATTCCTGTCTGGCATGCCCTGGACAGAAACAAGTGGCAATGTGGTGAGCAGCAGTAATCCCCACGCTGCACGCAGATATTGCCCTACTCCATTAGCTGTAACACACTGGTGCACAGTGTGCCTGACAGCACCAGATCTGTGGCGTGTGTATATCCTGAAAGGGCGTGGTGTGGCCAGGAAGTCAAAAAATTTTTAGAAGCACCAGATTTAGTGTGCATGTATTTTGTGGTCCACATAAATATAAGGGATTTGTTGTACTTTAGCAGATTTTCCAAACTCAGATGGTGTAGCTGATCAGTTTGCCAGCTGAAATCCCAGATAAATGGAGATTTCCAAGAAAAGCAATATCCCTGCATTAACAATGCTGCTGTTGAATGAGGAGAGTTCCCCTCCCTCCAATGGGTATCTGTCCACTAGTGCAGGGAGACTCTTTTTGTCTCTGGCACTCGTATTTGTTTGCTGTAGGGCTAGTAGGGCATTCCCTTATGATGAATACTCTTGGGCCTATGGGAATGTAGGTTTGAGCACCTTTGGATGGAGAAAAGTAAATCCAGCTCTCCAACATGCTCCATGAGGTAAAGGAAGAATCAATCAGCAATCCCTCTGCTCTTTACAGTGGCACTGCTTAATTTTTCAAAGGTCTTGCACAGTTAAGGGAAAGATATGGTTGTGAACACCAAGAAATCCCAAACTTTGCATTGAGAAGAAATTAAAAATCAAAAGGGAGGTGAGATATGCCCCTCACTCTGTTCTGTTGGCTATTTTAGGAGCCTTGTTTGCTCACCAGCTTTTGCCACCTTCAATCTAGGAGCCAAGATTGGAGCCACAACCCGTCTGTCACCAGGCAAGTGACCAGAGCCTGTGAAGCTGAGCACAGTAGCCCTTACCCCTTCTGTAGGTGCATCTTCCAGTCACTGCCTCCTTCTAGCACCTAAAACATTCAGAATTTTTGGTGTTATTAAATGCTTGGAGGTCTAGCATGACATTTCTGAGAAGATGTTCATCTTTTGTGAAAATTAGAGCAGAGGATCTGAAACACCAAAATGAGAGTTGTAAAAGTAGGAAATTCAGAGAACAGTATGATGAAAATATATGGGCTCTTTCAGAAGTTTTGGGGGAAGAATTTGTAGTCTTGAATAAATTCTTTTATAATTTACTGATGGCATTTGCTTTCTCAGAACATGCATTTATCTCTTTTCCTATACACAGATTGTAAAATATTGCTAAATCTGGTCTGAGGAAGAAACAGGGAATTAATACTTTCTTTGTTTAATAAAATCTTCTGTAAATTACCTGATAAATCAAAAACCCCTAGAGATATTTATGTTCTTTTGTAAATAGAGTAGATTTGGAGGACATTGATTTCTGTCTATTTAATATAACTCATAAAACCAACCAATTGTTTATTTAGCAAGACTATTGACTCTCTTGACTCATTTAGTGATTTTATGCATTTTATAAATACCAAGAGAGTGTTTATATACTCCCATATGCGATATGGTTCTGGGGGAGACAAGCAACCAGAGAGAGCTCAGCAGTCAGTGTGGCCAGGTAAAAAAATCAATGTCAGATAGAAAGGACCAGAATGAAACCTCACAAACTTTTTTTCTCCTGCCTTCCCAGTACTGGGGAGATTACTGAGGGAAATGGCAGACAGTGTCACTACTGCCCAGTGTCTCTGTCAAACTTCTTTCATCTTAACCACCCATTCACATTACTCTATCATTCATTCACTTTTTTCCTTCAACAAATCATCCAGCTTTCAACCCACTCCATATGTAACAAGCACCCTTTGAGTATATGTCTCAACCTACCTCTGTCTCTCATTCTCCCCCCATTAGCCAACCCTGTGAGTACCCTACTCACCACAAAGCTCTCACCCATAAACCCCAGATAAATCCACAAGCTGTTCGTCTGTACTTCTAGCAAAAAATCCACAGAGGTGGATAAAGGTTTGCTCCTGCTCACCCTCCCTCCCAGCTCACTACTGGGAGATGTAGTGATGGTTGCCATGACTGTCCTTGCCCACACCGAAGAGTATTTGAATGTTCTTCCATGTTTTCCCTCCTGTCTCTCCCTGGGGGGAGCAGTCTGTGCAGACACACTTTGAGTTCACCAGCACTTTGGTATGTGTTCCAGCTCCACTGCACTGCAGGAGCACCTTCCTCCTCAGCAGTTTTCTGCAGCAGGCTAGTTTTGGCAGAGATTTTCCACCCAAAGACGGAGCTAATTCAGTCTTGCTTGGTATGAAAAAATCTTTCATTATCACTGTATATCCCAGTGTCCAGGCAGGTATCTCTAAGATTGAGAGTGGGCCTGAACAAAACAGGGTTTTTTTCTCAAATCATAATGGGCCAGGAACATCTGTACAGCTGAAAAATGTTCAGCTATCTACCTATAAGATATTAAATTAAATCAAACCAAATGTAAGAAGGGAGTGAAAATAAGTATATACTATCCTAGTATAGCACTGGGGTGTACAGTACTGCCAGGATTTTACTTATATATAGTTTATCATTCCTGACATTTCAGTAAGATGAGAATCACCCAAAGACAAATCATAGAACTGGCACTAAGAGCATTAACAGATAAAACAGATCTTAAAAGTGCTGGAGAAAAGCTGTGCAACATTATCTCTGTATTTAGTTCACCTTAGCATGCTGATTCACTGTGAAAGGTAGGATGAGGACACCAATTTCTAAAGAATATTCAAAAAAAGAGTGCCCTTTAGTTTCCCTGTGCTGTGCTACAAAAATCTTCCTCTCCCAGATATGTTTTTCTGAAACAAATTTGTATCTCAGTTATGAACACTAGAATGTATCCTCATTCTTGTTTCCTTGCATAACTAAGATTTGGACACTGAAAAAAGCAGTTGCAGATATTAGTCTTCCCTGTTTCTTTATTTCTGGTCTGCCCTGATACAATCTGACGAGTGTTCACATTGCAGTCAAAGATGTAAAAGCAACTCTGTGAGACATCTGTGAGCTAAATTTTAATGAGAAAAATACTTCCTCTGCAGGGAAGGGGGGAAAATTGCCTTTGCACAAACAGAATCATTAGCAACAAAGAAGATCATTTCAGTGTAACTAATGTGACTGCAGGGAAGTTCCGCCAGTTTTCATTAGCCATGATTTCTCCCTCATTTTCCTCTAAATTATTATTTCTGCAGTCAGTTGTGACAAATTAGGGAAGTTATACATTCAGTACTTGAAAAATGATGAATGCCCAAACTATCTGTTTCCTTATTTAACAAGTCTGAGGTAGGCCCTCCCGTGACACCTGAGCACTCTGTCAAACTACACATTGCTGCCTGAAAAGGGCATTGGTTGCCTGATAGTGCTCCTACAGAACCAGGAATTTACAAAACCTAAGCTTCAATTCCTGGACTTTCTTTTCCTCTCAGAGGGCTTTGAAACAGCCTTTTCTTGTTTCCTTATGTGGAAAACAGTAGCCTTCCTCGTTCTTCTGTGCTGATGTGTGTTTCTAAGAGATTAAAGGTCTTCTCTCCAAAAATGCTGTTCATCCCCCTCTTTGTCATTCAAGATCTTCTCACCATGGGGCTGAACAATTTGTGTTCTTGTGGCTTCTGCTTATGTGCCACATCCTCTCACTGACTTTAAAGCAAAATTTAATTTGAAACTTAAATATTGCTCTGATAACATCTGTGAATATCTTAAATAGTCCTACCTCACATTTACTCATCTTCTACTTCACAAATACATGTTCCATTGAGTCAGTACACTGCTAGTGTGTAGGAAGCAATTCAGATCCTGTGCTGGTTGAATCAGTGACAAGATGACTGTTGCTTGCAATGAGCTGTATATATGATATGGCATTAAGAATTTCCACACCACTGTCCTTGCAGAAGGGATGTTGTTGCACCTGGTGGGTTTCCAGAGAGCTCTTTAAGGGCAAGAACAACCCATATCTTTTGCAGTTTCTTCCGTGCTCTCCCTGGGCTACTATGACTCCTTGGTGATGCTTGTGACTTTCCTGTTAGCAGATGTCTGTTTCTCTGGTTATTTCGGTACAGGACGCAGAGGAGACAAAAGCACTAAGCTAAGGGGATATCTACTAGTATCCATGCAGTTTTTTCAGGCTTTCAGTAACATAGCACATTCCTGTCTTGGCCACTCATGGCTGAGCTGATGCTATCACTAACCTGCCCTGCTTTTTGTCTAGGAACTATATGAGCAGAAGGACAAGTTCACTGGTAGGCATTCAGCCAGCTATCACAGATGACTCTTGTGTTAACCTGAGAGTGACTATGTAAGCAGATTCCTTCTTGTTGGGAAACAGCCCAGACAATTGTACTTTGGAGGATGTGGAGGGTCACTGGTGGTTTCTGGGCTGTCCTGGTGAAGCCAATGAACAGTGGGAACCTCTGATTCCTTTGCGATCTGTAAGCTTCCAGAAACATATAACATGGTATTCTTAAAAAAGCAAAGATGGTACTTTGAAAATAAAAGTATTGCTTTAATCTGATGTTCATGGAATTCATTTATCAGGGATAGGATCACCACAGGCCACAAAGGCATGTCTTGACTTCTGTGGAACTGTAAAGATGACAGGTGACTCTTCTTTTATCTGTGTATTTTTTTGTTTATATTAATGATGATGCTAACAATAAACAAGTAGGCTCTGAACTAACATCACTGAAGCAGAGAGGAGTTTTGGCTCAGGCCCGCTGAAATGAGTTTTATATAGCACAGATGTTCCCAAAGGGCAGTGCTGGAGTTTCCTATCTAGTGCCACTTGATTTTCCTCTACAGTAATTCATAGAAAGACAATGGCAATTCAGCATCTAACCTGAAGATGGGAATCTTTCTATTGTATTTGGATCACCTGGTGATATGAGCTGCATGCTCCCCATTTATTCTTCATGAGGGGACAAGTGAGACATACAACCTGCCATGGTCCCATGACCTCTATCCAGAGCTAGAAAGCAGATGTTCCCAAGCATTTGGAGATGGGGTACTTGAAATAAGGTTATAATCTGATTAGTCTGTGTAAAGAAATTCTGAAAGCAATTTCTATCTATTTGTTAAATGATGCACCCTTCATGGAGTTGTTGCATTCATAACCAAGCTCTTTGATAACATCTACTACTATGAGTATAAATTGTGGCCTGAGAGGCTACAATTCTCATAGCTAAAAGTCAGCCCAAAGAAAGTATGTACAATGAACCTCATTTGATTAACTTGGTATCTAAAACTACAGTAACTGCAAGAAAATAAAATAGATTTATGCTGGATTCCTGAGCATTACTAAAGTAAAAACCTGACCTGTATATTTGAATAGTGGCACTAAATGTACACTAACTATATAGTATAGTTAATATGATTATATATCTGTATACATAGCCTAAATACCACACTCATATTTTTTCTACCTTTAGAATATAAGCCATCACAGAAAGATTTAATCACTTGGTGAGTTATTGCAAAATGTTGAGTGTCTGATGCTCTCACTTAATGTTTAAAATTATCTAATTCCATAGTATATTAGTTCTCATTGTTTATTAATAAATGAAGTGCCATTTTTGTCAGTCACCTATAATAGCTTGGGTTGGTTGCCATCACCTTTAAGAAGAGCTACCTTTGAAGCCCACTGAGACATTTTAAAAGGCAGAATGCAACCATAGCAGAGCCATGTCTAATGAGCAAAAAGACATGGAAACTGTAGTAAATGGTAAGTCTCTTTCACCTCCTGTATGGTAGGAAATCTTAAAAAAACTATTTGAGTGCTTTAGGAGGACTATGCATTGCAGGTTTTAAGTAGTCTTCGGTGAAGACTAATTCTGATAACGAATCTCAGTAGTTCTTCCATGTGACAAGAGAGCCATAGTAGTCTAGTCAACACATTATTGTATATTGGAGGGATGGGAGAAATATGTCATCATCAGGCTCACGTAGAATATTTTTGAATTAACTGCAAACTTTAGATATTGTTAAATTTTGAAGCATCTATTCAAAGGTATCTACAATTGCTTTGACAAACATTTCTTGAAGATTGATTTAGGTGCTTTTTCATCTCTTGAGATTGAAGGAGGTTTATTGCCGTTACCTCTTTACATTATGATCTCCGAATAATCTGATCTGTATTCAAAAAATATTTTGAGACAGCTTATTGTGGCAGCTTTAAATATATACTGTGAACAAATAATCCCTGTTAAAAGTTTATCTTTTTCTTTACATATTCATTATCTCATTTTGAATAGAAGAGAAAGATGGGACATTGTGATTCTGGAGTGAAACAGACCGGGAAATTACAACAGATTCACCAGCTGGCCAGAGGAGGGGGCGATGCAGCCTTTCTGGCTGGTGAGATCGATGTTTCGGCCTAAATTGAAACGCAATAGCTATTTTGGGAATCTGCTTTTCTGCCATTAAAGCTTGATTAATTCAATAATAAGAACAATGGATTATATTTTACTCTGTCTGCTTTAAATGAAGACAGCCCTTATGAATCAGTAGGGATTAGTAAGTATTAAAGCTAGTATAAATGGGGCACACTTAAGCTCACAGCCAAAAATTTGATAGTGCACTGAGGATTTCTGACTCCCTCTGTGTTGAAGCAAATGAATTTGCATGCAGTGTATATATTGTGCATTGCAAACAGTGCACCAAGAGCATTAGTGAGATTTAAAGTCAAGCACAAGTACAAAGCAGAAAGAACCACTCTTTTTTTTTCAGTTGTGTCTTAGCTTCCAGGCAGCATAAAGATAATGAGCAAGACCCATGAGTATAGCTACGGGAGTAATACTGGTATAGAACTGAGAGAAAAGCTTTTAAAACTGCTAATCTAATCCTGTTTTTTAATGGGTAAAAAGGAAAGCTGGTGCACAAAAATTACCATTCAATTAACTTTGTGTTTATGTCAGAATTCATTATTGCTTATTAACATGGCTGTTATTTGATCATAATTAATAACAGAAAGGAAAAAAATGCCTTACACAAAAAATGGAGGAAATACTATGACTATGGAATGAAGGAGCTGGCTGTGGATAAAAGGAAAACCAGAACTGTGTAAGGGGAAGAGCATCAATCTTCCAAAGTAATTAAATGTATTTCCTTGGCTGTCACTCCATATATCTTTAAAGATGCAGGAAACTGAAATTATCACATATTTTTGTAACCTGTGGATATTAGTCTCTCTCTATAGAGATTGGTAATATATTAAAGCAGTCTTTCTGTTGGTAACTACTTCAGGTTCCAAGCAGCTGCCTTGCTACCTACAGTCAGTGTTCAGGAGCAGAAAAAGTAGCAGGGATTTTTCTTCCATATCCAGTAAGTGTATGCTTTAAGTAAGCTGGCTGCAGCTAGAGAAATATCCCTTGTTTTCTTCTGAAGACATAAGTCTATGTGATACCAATATAAAAGTATTGCAGAATCAATAGATTTGCTGGGAAATGGTGTATACATAGCTGTGCTCAAGAGCTAACTTGTTGCCAATAGAAATCTGGCATGGGCAAGAGAGGTTTAAGGATCCTGTTCCCAAAGCAGCCTGTTGGATGCTCTCTCATATTTTAGTATTCCAGCTGCTGTTACCTCTGTATGGGCTGTTCTGCAGCTTGAGAGCTGCAATTTACCTTCTTTATTCATTTCATGTGAGCTCTTGTCACTCCCAGAGCTCCCTCTCCTCCATGACATATCACCCTGTCACCTGTTCCTAAACCACTGAGGCTGTGGCCAGCATAGGGGCAGTGAGCACTGCTGCCACTTACAAACCATGTGGCCCTCGTAAAGTCTCTGGTGGTAGCCCCACAGTGGCAGAAGCAGCAGAGTTGATGAAATGCTGTTATGAAATAGTATGGAAATGAGACATGGCGCTGACAATGGTGCAGTCCTGTGAACTAAGTTGATTTAGATAAAACTGCATGTTTTAGCAAGACACCACTCCAAAGAAAACCTTTAGGCTTGTTCTTTCTTGTGGTGACAGCTTTGTCTTAAATGGTAAAGGGCAACAGTGTATTTTAGACCCACCTTCCTCCCTTGTAAGTGTTCTCAAGGGCTGTTTGCACTGAATACTTAATATAATTATCTCTCTTTGGTCTGTCATCAGGGAAGGAGGGTGGAAGAAAAATGGCCACATCTGCTAGTGATAAAACATACACAGATATATTTCAAAAAACCTCCACCAGTTGCAGCACAGGGCTATGATACACAGTGAGAATGCTGTCTTGCTATTTTAGTATTCAATCTCATAGTTCTTGAGACTTAATTTCAAAGTGTTTATTTGCATCATTGTTGAAATGTTTCTAATCTAATGACTAATGCAATTGCTTAAGTTTATGCAGACCTTGGCCATGCATCTATCAAACATTGCTAGAACAAATGGTGAAGTGACAGCTGTTCTCATCAATAAGATTAATGAAATGCAGACCACATTTACATATCCAGGTATTTCACCAACCTCTACAGCACACAGCAGGCCAAATTCAGCCAAGTGTAGTTACTAGCAAGTAGCTGAAATATCCAAGGAAGTGTATTTTCTGGTTTAAACACAGTTTAATTTATACACCAAGCATGAGCTGATTGTAAGCGGAGAACAGGTGGACAGATATTGTTGTAGGAGCAAGACTGGCATGTGTTTAAAATGTGGTGGGTCTATAAAAGTTGGCATTAGGAAGTGTACAATACCAACAGAAGGTAGTAAGAAAAAGCATCGGTGAAAGAAATGATGAAGCAGTCCTCTCCTACCCCTTCACCCAATTTAATTTATACAATCCTTCATGCTCTTAGCTTTAATCCTGGATTAAAACTCTAGATTCAGAGCGGGGATAAACTGAATTCCATGGAAGTTGTGCCCATTCGCACAGTTTGTTCCTGTAAAATAATGATGTACCTTTCCACTGATAACTTCACCATTTGAATGCCAAGTCACAGTCCAGAGACATTTGCTTTATGTTCTTGCTTCACTAAATGTAAAACTGGCACCTCCAAGAGCAACTCTGCTTTGAACAATTTAGTATGTCATTGCAAGCTTTCGAAAAAGGACTTGCCTTCAGCATTTGGCCTGGATTATTTCCCAGTCATATAGTGCTCTCTAGCAGATGGCGACATCCAGCTCTACTATAGTTGAGAGCAATTTCCTTCCTATATCCATAGGTGAAGCTTGCAGAGTTGCAGAGTTGTAACCATCCTGTGGAATCGCTGAGACACTGCCGTTAGCAGGAGCCTACAGAGCTGTGCAGCTCTGCCTCCATCAGTCAGGAGTGATGAGGAGCAGGGATTAATAAATAGCTGGCAACCACGAGCACCAAACATTGAGACTCCATCTATTGCATTGATTAAGGTTTTATTTTATTTTTTTAAAAGAACTTTTCCCATACAGCCAACCCCAATACCCCCTACATTCTTCCTTCTTTGGCCTAAATTTCATGGGATCAGTTTGCATGTTTGTTCTGCTTAAATGGAGCAGCTGCATCCAGTGAATTTTTGCCTATTCAGTGCTTTTCTTCCTTTCAGTTCAAAGTTTTTCTCCTTCATTTGGCAAGCCATTTAGGGGAAGCATAGATGTAAGGGTGTGTTTGCTTGTTTATTGTATGTACATGACAGAGCACTTATATAATTTTTGAACATTTACTTGCTAACTAATCCTATAGAATATAACTGCACATGACATTTTGTATTTCCCTGTTAGTTGGGTTTCTGGAAAAACTTTCAAGATCATTAACATGAAAATGACAGGACAAATTCCCGTGGCTATTTTCCCCTTCATTTCTCTGCTGTAAAAGAACACTCTGTACTGCTTTGTTTTTCAGATTGATGGTTTCCTGACACTTCTCTTTGGCCTGGCTAGCATTAATACCCTTACAGTGATCAGTGTGACTCGCTATATCAAGGGCTGCCATCCTGAGAGAGGTAAGGAATAAAGGCAAGTCCAGTTCTGCCTTCATTGAACCTGGCACAAATATGTATTTCTCTCAGTCATAGAATAGAATAAATATAAACTAAAGTAATTGAAAACCATGACATAATGCAGTCATATACATTGCAAACATGCTTGCATAGAATTTTCAGGGTTAACTCCAGTAAGAGTCAAATTATTACTAAACTTGAGTTACCATGGGTTAAATTCATCCTTGTGCCAAGGATACTCCAGGTTCTGCTGAACCTCTGTATTCTTCAAAACATAGCTTAAATTGCTCCTAAGTGATACATCATTGTCTGTATCTGAAATGATTAACTTAATCTTCTATGAGATGATGTTTGGGAAGTTTCCAGACAGATCCTTCATTCAGAAGGCTGCCCTACATACAAACATTTTCACTCTTCAGTGTTTTGCAGTGTTTGTGGACAGCAGGCATCATGGACTGCTTTAGATGGCAATGGGAACATTCATGCTGCATGTCTTTCCCCCAGCTGCTGTAGCGCTGTGCAGCCCATCAGTCCGTGTGCCTTTCCAGCCACCCCTTGATGGGCATTTTCACTACAAGAGAAATGAAAATTACTTCTACTGTCCCCTGAGCCAACTATGACCCAACCCTGCCCAGACAGTCCCTGTCTTCTGCCTGTCTGGAAGGAGCAAAGTATCGTCACCACAACCTTGCACCCAAACTTCTTCCTTGAACTTTGTTTTAAATTAATGTTTTTGGTATAAATGCCTCTGTGAGGGCATATGAGTGTCCCACTGTACAAATCTGGGATAAAATCCTTTACACATTTCCTGCCCTGTGAAGCCCTCACCAGCAAGCCTATATAAACATGCCATCATCTCCTTATTCTCCTGTTTCTATCACTGTGTTCATCCCAGGGACTCCCTTTCACAGAATCAGTAGAAACTTTTCCTCAACCTTTGCTTCAGGTCTCCCACCTACTAAAAACTTTGACTTCCACTGAGAGTCTTATGTAGTCTCTCTTCTTTATACCTACACCTACTTTCCCTACTCTTCCTTTCACCAATCTTTAGACAATGTATGATCAATTTTCGTGCCTTTGTTACAATTGGCTTGCTCTGTCTTTCAGGCAGGAACCTATTAAAGTCTGCAGGTAAAGCACATACAAAGTACCATGGATGTAACATACAAGTTTTTCTCTGTAATAGCATGAGTAGATTCACGTTTCTCTTTTGTGAGGCTGTACTGTCTGAGGGTGTGCATAATGTTTGACTCTTGAGGAAATCTCAGCAAATACCCACTATAATATTAAAGAAATGCTGAAGAACAGAAATGGTGGATATATAAGTATTTCCCACATAAATGAAAAAAATAACCATGGCATATGGCAACAGCAGGACAGATTGAATAATTTGTATCAAATGGCTAATGTAGCTTGAGTGATTTTCTCTTTTTTAGCAGAGAAAACCTTAACAAGAGTAGGAAAATCCTCTGAATTTAGACTTACCTTGTTTGTTTCTATGTAAAACAGCACACATCTGTTTCCTGTGTTTTACAAAATTGCAAAACATAAGCCTAACATGGAATTTGCTAATTCTGCAGTGCTCAACAAATTCATTATCTCCTACTTAAAAGCAATTCAATTCCACTGTTCAATGGACTTGAACCCAAGCCTGACAGATGCTTTCAAAATCAAGTTTTTCTTATGAATATGCATTTTTTGTCTTAATATTTTTTCATAGCCATATTTTACTTATTAGCTGTTGGTATGGATGTCCATTTACATTTCAGAGATATGTTTGCTTTTCTAAGTACTGTTTCTGACAAAAGCATGCCATTGCAGGTCACTGCATCAGCAACAGCAGTATGTCGGTGGCTCTGGTTCTCATTTGGGTAGCAGCTTTCTTCTGGTCAGCAGCTCCATTGCTTGGCTGGGGCAGTTATACAGGTAACAGGTATCTTTCAGTCGTACTTATTTGGCACCTCTCCACTTAACTGAACATAGATGGTTCCCTTTCTTTCTTGCTGTTTGTGAAAAACCAGACGGATTATCAGTGGAAACGAGAAAATCATTCATCATGCATGATGTACTCGCAGAGTGTTGCCTGCTTTGGTATCAGCTATAATGAGAATTTTTTGGAAGACATCATAGGAAAGACTTGGGCCAAGTGCGTATTACCTATGAAAAAAAGTGAGGCCATAAATATTTGGAATGGTTAAGCAATGAGATAAAGGAAACTATCAAAATACATCCCTCAAAAACTGTCCAGATTAGGAAGCTAGAAAAGAACACAAGTTCCAGTAAGTTAAAGCTGAAACTATAATAAGGCAAGCCAGAAAGATCTGGAGAAACAGTTTGTTGAAACTATGAAAACTAACATAGCAAAGGAAGAAAAAGGTTTTGGAAAGTTTGTCAGTCTAAGAAAGGATTAGGATGTAAGATAAGGCCATATCAAAAATGGAGAGGGAGGGGGGAAAAAAGGGAAAATTTGTATAGTGACAACTGCAGTAATTTGAAAGCTAAGGGATATTCCCAGGGCAGAAAATTTCTTCATGGTGAAAAGTTGGAGAAAATGTCTCAAATTAAGCTTCTAAAAATTCTACAAAACAAATATCTAGGGAAAAATGGTAATGATACAGGAGTTCCAACAACGGCAATAATGTGACTGACATTGTCCAGCAGTTACATGTGTGAATCCTGTAGGCCTCCATATTCTTTGGGAAGTCGCAAAATCTGTGGAGTATTATTAAAGCAGCTACATCCATATATCCTCTTACTTATTAAATACATAAGTGTCAAGGTATCTCTGGACCCTTGAAGTATGAGTGGGTGTGACAAAAGCATCCATTTCTACAATTGGTTAAATTTTCTGTCCTCCACAGACCATAGTATTCTCAGGATATTAGGCTCAATGGATCTTTGGTTTGAAACAAATTCAAACTGATATTAGACTGTTCCAACTTTACCTTGTGTTTTTTGCACTCTGGACATGCCACAGATTTGGGAGGTCAGAAGGGATAATTTTCTGTGTATCTTCTGGTGATCTGTGTACTTTACATGTTAGGTTTACTAGCTGTTCATTTGTAGAAGGCTTTCTGATGTCTGTTTTTAGCCTTAAACCAGATCCATGTACTTCTTGGGCAACACTGCCTTGTCAGAGTATTCAAGTGCCCCCATGGGTTCTGGTTGTACTTTGAATTCAGTTCCTTGACAGTGGTTTCCAAGACCACTTCTAGGAGACCACTTCTCCCTGCTGAGACTCACAGCAGTTTTATGCTCCTGGGCTATCTGTCTGTAAACAGATTTTCCATTGAGGACGTCTGTGGAGATGTGGGAGCCTAGCAATGGCAAGTCCTGCAGCAGGTACCAGCAGATGACAGCACATTACATCTGGCTGCCTCAGACCTCTCACTGCTACACAGCAGTTGCAGTGGTCCCCAGGACCCCACTTATTTTTGGGAGTGCTACTTGCCCATGCCCCTGTGGAAGGAGAAAACACAGCCCCAAACTGCAGCTTGCAGAAAATTGTCAGGATTTTCTTTCCATATCATCTGGAGGCTGCCTTCATTTTTCAGTCAAAAGTTTTCACAAAGCAGAAACCTGGAATTAAGTCATATTTTATGGTTATACTTTTGAATCTTGTGGTCTACTGATGAAAAAGCAAAGGAGAAAAAAATATGTTTCTATTACTGAATGTGATAAAAATGCCAAGCTCTTTTTGATGAGAATCATGAAAGAGATTTTAATCTCTTGTTCCTTTAATTCATCCTGTCTAAACCTCCTATCACCTGTGAGGAATTAAGGGATTTTTTCACTTCAAAATTGCTACTGGATGCTAGGGAGAGATCTGCTGCTAAATCATGCAGTCTTCACCTGCATTGTATCTCCAGGACCTGTTAATACTTGACTTACATAACTTTTGTTCATGCTTCATTTATTTGTAATTCAATTTACTGCCGTAGCTGTCAGGAAAAAACACCAGCTTTTTCCACTTAAAAAGAAAATTAAAAACCTCTAATGTTATTGAACTCATGTTTTCTATCAGGACACCTTTAGAAACACATCAGAGGATATAAAGAAGTCAACTGTTATTCATAAAAGTGTTTGGGCCAGGGACTGCACATTATTCCCACTGCCTTTTCTTTAAGTACTTGATCAGCCAGTGTCCCACTAATTGTGGGTCCTGCAATGTCTGACTTCATTTTTAAAAGTGTGCACCTCTTGTTACAGGACTATGGGTTTCCCATTTAGCTAAAGCTCTCATATCTTTCTACGTATTTATATGTTTTATCTTCCCATAGTCTCTATCATTAGCTGTATTAATTTGTTTCCATGGCTCTCACTGCAGTGAAAATTTATTGCCTCAAGAACTTAATACTTTTATTTTCTACTTTGCTAAGTAGTAACTTTACATTTGGCATATTGTGTCTGGAATTCCTTGTTATGCTGTTGCAGTGCTCATCTTAGGAAATTACTATGTAGAGTACTATGACAAGACCAGGTATCACACAAGAATGTGAAATCTACTGAACGATCACCTCTTTTTTTGCTCTCTCAAATAAAGTATCACAGTTTCCTATTCTGAAACAAGTTTGTGTATTATGAATTTACACTGGAAATACAAATCGGACTGAATATAATACACATTAAAACTTATTAAAGTCTAGCTGGTCTTGAAAAATTGTTTGTGTAGGAAATAGAGTCACGTCTCATTAAATCAGAAAGACCAATCTATTATCTAGTGCTTAACAGAAAAAGCCCAAACAAACAGCATTTTAATGGATAAATTATTTGCTCAAATGCAGATAAATATTCTAAAAATGCTAACCAATATATTCTTGCTTTCCAGATCGTATGTATGGCACTTGTGAGATAGACTGGGCAAAAGCCAACTTCTCCACAATCTACAAGTCCTACATCATCTCCATTTTTATCTGCTGTTTTTTCCTCCCTGTTACGGTCATGGTCTTCTCATATGTGTCAATTATCAATACTGTCAAGCTAAGTCATGCATTAACAGGACTGGGTGATCCCACAGACAGACAGAGGAGGATAGAAAGAGATGTCACCAGGGTAAGTTTGGCTTTCATGTTGGTTGGGATTTACCTCAATGAAATCTGTCTTTCCAGAAACTGGTCTCAACTAGAACAGAAGGGAACTAAATCAATCAATTGAATTTCATATCATTATAAACCCTAGTGACAGAGTCTGAACTCTGTGAAGAATATGAGGTCTATTTTAAACTTCTGCTTTATCAATTGGCTAATACATGGAAAATAATCTAAATATAATTGGAGTAGGTCATATACTGCAAACTGCAAAAATTTAGTTTGGCATATGCTCTTTTCTTTCGGAAGTTACATTATTTCTGAGCCCACTCAGAAGTTAGAATGAAGCTTTCAATTTACTTCCTGTTACTTGTCTACCTGATGCCTTCTGCATTCATATAAACATACAGGGGAGTGCACTGCTAAACCACATCATCACGCCAAAATTCAGTATACAGCTTCCAGGCCTGCCTGGCTTCATCAAAGCTAACCATTTGCTTGCCTGTATTCTCCTGTAAGCCATACCTTCAGGGCTACCTGAATGTTTCTCTTCCAGCCTAGTATTCAAGCTACTATTACCAGTGTATTGCTTCCCCCATGTAGACTTCCAGAAGAGACTTAAAACTACTCTTCTTCTGTCTTCTAGGTTTCTATTGTCATTTGCACAGCCTTCATTATTGCATGGTCACCGTATGCTGTCATCTCTATATGGTCTGCCTATGGTCACCCTGTGCCCAATCTTACCAGCATCCTTGCCAGTTTGTTTGCTAAGTCTGCTAGTTTTTACAATCCCATTATCTACTTTGGAATGAGCTCCAAATTTCGGAGGGACATTTTCATCCTGTTCCATTGTGCCAAGGAAGTCAAGGACCCTGTGAAGCTCAAGCGTTTCAAAAACCTCAAGCAAAAACAGCCTCAGCCTTCTCAGAAAGAAGAGAAGTATGCAGCAGAAATGCATCCCGCACCAAGTCCTGATTCTGGAATGGGAAGTGCAACCAACACCCCACCTCCAGCAAAGAGGGAAGCATATTTTGGTATTTTCGATACACCATCTAATAACCCTGATATTGAATGTGATAGATTGTAGGTTTTGTGGCTGCTTAATACACACACATTCTGTGTTCGGGAGGACCCTCTTCAGATCAGCACTTGAGTGATTTCCTAATTCCCACCATCTGTTTCTTGCTGTAGCACTGATGACTATACAACTCAAGCAAATCAGATGGGAAAGTGATAATTTCCTTCTATGTAGGTACAAAATGTTACAATGTGGGCAGCACACCCAGTGCTAGAAACACTCTATTTTCACATGCATGCAGGAAAAGAAAGACTGACTTGAGGTGAAACAGACATTAGCTAGCAAAAATAACTAATATGTTCCTATCCGAATTTTTTCAATTCCAGAATGCATTTTCAAATACATCTTTTTGCTCTTTAACAGTCACAGCCATAGATCATTTTAGCTCTGTGGTGCTGCCTGTAGAAGACAACGGGCCCTGCTGAGATTGCTGTGGAGCTGCTTCAGCTCTGATGGCTGCAAGGTGGTCGTCAAGGCCATGTGCTCCCTGCAGGGCACCCAGGCATGGACTCCATGGGGCACCCAGGTCCCTCAGGGACCTCACAGGGGTGTGTCTGTTCATAGGATCATAGAAGTGTTTGTGTTGAAAGGGACCTTACAGACCATCTTGTTCCATACCCCCTGCCATGGAAAATGACACCTTCTACTAGACCAGGTTGCTCGAAGCCCCACCCAGCCAGGTCTCTGAGCAACCTGTTGCAGTGTTCTGCCACTTTCACAGTAAAGAATTTCTTCCTAATATCTAATCTAAATATACTGTCCTTCAGTTTAAAGTCTTTCCCCCATGTCCTATCACTTGTAAAAAGTCCCTCTCCACCTTTGTTGTAGGCTCCCTTGAGGTACTGAAAAGCTGCCGTAAGGTGTCCTCAAAGCCTTTTCCAGGCTAAACAGCCCCAGGTCCCAGCCTGTCTTCATAGGTTGCCTTCATAGTTCATTGCTTGTGCCTGACTCTGAGTGTATCTATGCAAGGACTAGGAGTTGTAGATCTTTCTAGTCACTCTAGTTTGAGTAGTGGCTTCATACTTCTCGTCATTAGTTTGCAGAATTATTTTCACCTCCCCTGACCTTCCTGGTGAGCAGGGCCTGGCTGTAGAACTCTGATTCAGGAAAGCTGGGCTTTAATTTTACTGGTCTGTCTCCAAACTGATTATTTTTCTGCCTATGAAGTGGAGCAAGGGATGTTGTATAGCCAATGAAACCAAAACTGACACTTAAGAGTACTGATGAAGTGTGGCATCAGAGCTATTTACAAAATATAATCCAATACTTCACTGTTGCTTCTAAAGAAAGTTTTCGTAGCTGCCTGTGGGCAAAAAGTAACTTTTAGGTAAACCAAACTAAGTAGCTATTAAGGATAGTGATTTAAATAGTGACACTGTATACCTAAATCAGCAGCCAGACTATCAGATGTTACTATATCCAAGTATTTCGCCAAGTTTATTTTACAGAATCAAAGTGAGAAGGTATGTCTTCATAATTCCCCATCTTATAAATTAACTGTACACTGAAAGACTTTCCTGAAAATACCTCAGTGTTAGCTGTGGAAATTGTGGGTTCTTTCAGGGCTATTTGCAAGTCAAAGAGGGTAGGGGGAAAGGGGAAAAAAAAGAAAAAAAAAGGAGAACAAGGAAAAAAAACAATAACTAACATGCTAACATCTTTACTCTTTATGAATTTTTGGAATATTGCTCTGTGTGTGTGTCTGCTGAAATGTAGCTGTTTTGTTAAAGTATGCTTTTCCAGATGTGTTTCTTGGGAAAGTTACAAAGAGTCCACCTTCCTTTCCCCCATTACTCTATTCATTTGAGAAAATCACCTGTGTTTTGAAGCTAAAAACAAATAAACATTATAAGCAGCAGTGGGGAACTGTGTTTCTTTCATGGCCTCAGATCTGAACTACAAGAGTATTCATTTTTGTGGAAAGTTTTGAGATATGTGTGCTACCTCATTACCATAAATAATTAAAAGCAAATAAGTAAACAGTTTGCTTCCAGATAAATGTGCTGCTGTAGCTGCAGAAATAGATGAAATCATTTAGGGCAAAATTCTGTAACAGCTGGATGAAGCCAGGCTGGGCTAGCCAAAGCCAGCACGCAGTTTTGAAAGCCTCTAGGTGTACCAAAAAATTGACCTTAGTAACTGTGCTGGACTGAGACTTCTCCCTACTGAAAGTGTTTGAATTTTCCTCTGAAGAAAGAGAGGTCCATGCATCCCCGTTGTATGTGGTTCTCGGGGATTTCCATAGCCACAGGTGTGCCAGGCATTCAAGTACTCTGTGTCCATACCAGGCTGGCTATTAGTCTGCATATCTGCTAATATATAGATACCTAGATAAAATTCCTGCCCTGCTGCATTGTAGCAGCACTGTTGATCTGCAGCATTCAGACTCTGACACAGAAAGGTGTGAAAGGAGCAAGGAGGAAGGCAGAACACAAGGCCATGTCCAAAAGCACTCCCAAACTCCAGATGAAATTTCTCCTAGTTTGTACACCACTGAACATGTACAATAAGGTTAGACTGGGGGAAGAGCAGGAAAAAAAGCCAAAATATGAGCAAAGCAGAGGAAAAATATGAGAGGGGGTAAACCAGATAAGCAGGGGAGTAAGGGGCCGGGAGCCAGAGGATGCATACCTGCTGATAGACAGGTAGAGTCAACACATAAAAAGCCTTTACTATACCATGAAAGACCTCTCTCCTGCAAGGCTGACAGCTACAGTCCTTTGTGGCTATGTGGTAATACCACAGGACTGCATAGCTATGGAGCAGAGTATCTGGTTTCACAGGTTTCACCAGGATGCAGACACAACCTGTGCTCCAGGTTCAGTAACAGCAGAAGCACATTTGTCACTAAAGTTACACAGGTTAAAAGCTTCCAGCCCTAAAGCATCAGTGCCTTGCAGCTCTACCCACAACACCAGCAAGTGACTGAAGATGGAAAAAAGATCCAGAATCCATTACTCGAGTGCAGGTAAAGGAATGTGCATCAGCATTTTAAGTGTGGGAATCAACACAAATCTATCTGTAAAATACATTGCCTGTGTCCTGTATTTCCTCCCCTTGTCTCTGGTTCCACACCTGCCCAGACAAGGCTGACCCCTGTTGCTACTTCCACAGATGGGATCTTCAGCCTTCTGAGCCAACATACCAACTCAGGAAGGAGCAAAGAGTTGATAACTTGAGACAGTCTAAGACTAAGGATTCTGAATGGGGCTGATGGGATTTTATGTTCTTTACTTCAGAAGAATGAGGTACAGTGAAAACACAGAGAATCCTAGAGTCAAATTAGGCCTACCCATAACCTTGCTGCTCCTCACAACTTCGATTTTTTTACAGTGCATTATTTTTAGCAGCAGAGGTGCAAGAAGGCTGTTGTCCTGATATTCTGGTAGCAAGGATGCTTCTCTGGAAAACTGCAGCTTTGAACACTCTCCATCTGAGATGGTCTTATAAGGGAGGATCCACTCACCTTGAGGAAGCAAAGAACTACCTGCTCCCAAGGCTTTCTCTTTAGAAACACTATATTTTTATACTTTTCTAATGCAAAAACCTGATCGATACGCCAAAGGCAGGTCTAGATGCCATATCCCATTTTATGAAGGCACACAGCAGGCAGGCAGCGTGGGCTTCCTAATCAGATCTAGTTCTTCTATTGCCTCAACTGTGGGCCTATTTCCATGTGTTCTGTGTTGAATGGCTTGGTGCCAGCCTGCACAAATGAGGTCTTGTATCTCTTACTAGTATCCAAATGGTCTCTTGTCATGAGGTAGGCAAAAAATATTGAGATTTTTCTCCCTTTGGCATAGAAATTGTGGCATGTAGGCTACTTCTGTCTCTCTTGCTCAGCCCTGAATATTACTGTGAGATTCTGTAATTGTTGGGGTTGGTCTGATGTGTGGCACCAAAACCAGTAGCATCATCTGACAGAAGGCAGAAGGTGAAGCAATTCTATAATTTTCCAAGGATGCTGTCAGCATTCGCTGTCTTGTTCTAGCAGAATTTGAGACAGAGGTTAGCTCTCTCTTGCCCTAGATGCAAGGAACCCACCGAAAAAAGCCCTTGCTAGCTGCTCATTATCCATTTCTGTACTCACAACCCCTCTGACATTGCCAAAGCACCCTGGCAAAAATTATGCACTTGAGCAAAGTCAAGTCACCCTGCAAAAAGTTTGAAGCTCCTATTCCACCCCTTAAAATATGCCTTTAGCTACTCTATATGATCCTTTCCAACCATATCCCAACTGT
This sequence comes from Campylorhamphus procurvoides, assembly GCA_013396655.1. Taxonomy (NCBI): domain Eukaryota; kingdom Metazoa; phylum Chordata; class Aves; order Passeriformes; family Dendrocolaptidae; genus Campylorhamphus; species Campylorhamphus procurvoides. Next base: position 296,725 of record WBMV01005969.1, on the reverse strand, counting down.
TTTGATTAGCTATTGGTTAGTACTCTCAGCAGGTAAGTTCTTAATGGCCACACAATTAGCATGTATCAAAATCTCATAATATCTTACTTTATTATTTCTTATTATCAATATTATTCATAATTATCAATGTATTAGTATTATACCATAACAGGTAACTGCAGTTATTAATCATGACATGCAGTTATTAATACTCACATGTACAACTTGGTATTTCAAGTGGATTACCAAGCTCCCCTTCAGTGACACGACCCTTTCAGCTGGGCAACAGAGTTCAAACAATTAAGTTAATTCTGGATTACTTCTGTTCAATTTCCACATTTATAAACAGCCTTATAATAATCCTTTGTTTATTTATGCCAAGAAAACCTTTAGGTCCCACATTTGCCCTGCTAGTATTTTTGCCAAGCTGAAAATCCTTTAGGGTGTTGGCACACTGAAATACATAGCAACACTTCTTAATAACTGTGACATTTCTAATGGTAATGTGAATAACTTGAGTGTGTAGTTGGAGGAGTGGGATAGCCTACTGCAGTCCAGTCCCTGTTCTCAGTGCTATTATGCATTTTTATCTAATGACTCATGAAAAAGCATTTCTTGTAGCAGACACCAGAAAACAAGAAACCCTCCACCCCCGCTTATGACAGTGACTTTATTACAGTGTGAACTACTCAGGCTTGCATCCCCTTGCAGACTCTGTCTCCACTCCTATAAATTCTTCATTCTTTGCTGCACAGACTAAAAGGATAAGAGAGATCCAGAGCGTACCCATCCAAGCATGGCCTATGGTTTAGCACTTTCCTTGGAAGATACAGATGGAGACAAAACCCCTCCCCAAGGATAGGGCTCAACAAGAATATTGTTCTCCTGCTACCCTGGTGGTCTTATCTCAGGCAATAATGAAAACTGTGAGTAATGCTAACACTTCTGCTTTTCAATGATTCTGAAGATAAGACAGCCTGGCAAACCAGGTTCTCTTGCAATGCTGTGTGTCCCTCTGCCTGCCTCTCAAATTCCTGTAATCTTGGAGTCTGAGCCTTTTCAGTACATCAACAAATGCAAAGGATTTTTGCAAGCATTTCAGGAACTCTGCAGACTGAGGTGAAGGTGGCTGCAGGGTCACATGAGTCTGTGTCTAGTTTCCGTATGGAGTGCCTAATTCCTGTCTTCAGCGAAGACTCTCCAGTACCTAGACCCAATCCCTTCCTGCAATGATGATGTAGGAACATGAAAAGTTGAAATCTTGTGTAATTGGGGAAAAAACTTCCAAGGTCCTGATGATCAGTATATATTCCTACTTTCTGGGAGACAAAAATTAGGTGATTGCAGATGAAGACCAGGAGCCTGTTGTCTGGTTCTATGTTTTTTGTCTGTAGCTTCAAGTACCCAAATTTTTATTTAATACATACTTCTTAAAGTACTTTCTTTTCTGGGTTGGATTATTTTTGTATCATTGTAAAAGGGAAGCAAGACTGTGTCCTTCTTGATGTGCAGAAGCACAAGATTAATTTAAGATTCAAAGGATGTCCAAATAGTACTACAACAGGAACATGGAACCATGAGAGTCTGGAATGTAAATGTAGTGTAATAAGCCCACTGCAAACAGAAAAAACAGGGTGACACTGAATGATAAAAATTAAAAAAGAACTACTAGCTGTCTGTGCCAATAATCATCATGTTTGATGTTCACTGAATGAGACAAAAGCCCTTTGGGGATAACAAACACACAGCATTTAATTATGTAATAGGATGTAACCTAGTAAAAGGGGAATAGAAGGACTTACAAAAATCACTGCAACAGAAGCCCTCCCTTGCTGATGTTTGACAGCCTTCAGTACCCTTTGACACTGTATACCAGCCATTATGGCTGCTGGAAAGAACCACTGCTAGAACAAAGCTGGGATGGTCCTGAAGGACACATCTGCTGGGTCCAGCAGAAGGTCAGTGAAAGCTGCCCAAGCAGGAGGCACCTCTATGTGTCACATCTGCCGCAGTATTTGCAAAATGAAGTGTGAAGCCAAGAATAATGTTTGGCAGCACAAATGAGAGGATCAGCATGTCTTGGTGATGTGATCTGGCAAAGGCTTGCCACATGCCAAAGACCCTTTTCAAATGGATTCATATCGTATAACATTCAAACTAGGAACTGAGAGAAAGTTATCTTAGGGCATTCTATACACCACTGGTAAGCTGCTGTATGAAATGAACAAAACTAAATTCTGTGACAACAAGCTAGACAGTTCCTGGGAAAGCATGTAGTCTATACCTAGATTTAAAGGGAACAGAAAAGAGGCTTTAGCTCATCCTTGCCTGATACTGTGTTACCTGGCAATCCAGCCCTCAGCTTCCTTTGCTAAAAGGCAGTCAAGTACAGCAGGATTATTGTGTGTCCTATAAGAAAAAATAATTCCAGCCAAATGACTAGTTCATGAATTTGAAAGTTTAAGTCTTAGTTCCACCACTTTACTTTTAAACCAGCACAGGTTGACAGACTGGGAGTGCAAGTCAGACGCATGTGTGAAGCTGTTGCCTCTTTGGTGAGCTACAGTACTGCTTGAAAAGGCTACCTTTTCTTTCGGAGACATATGTCACCGCTAGAATTTGGCTACATTCACAAGAAATTTTAAGCATTTAGTCTTCCTAAAGAAGTCGTAACTTTTACAAGAGGTGAAGGACATGGGATCAGAAAGTGTGGGAAAAGGTGACTCTTAGAGACCTGTCAATAAAGACCTGACTAGCACTAGGATAACTACACAAGTAGGCCTGCTGATAAAGGATTCAAAAACCCTGACATCAACTACTTAGAACTGGTAAGAGGAAGGCTCTATCAACTTCTGGGCTGCTGCATTTAGCACACTTGAGTCTTTCTTAAATCAGCTTAGGCCTCCTGTTTGCTTACAGCCCCTTCACTGGCTATCTGTAATGGTTGGTGGTGCCCACTCACATCTCTGTTGATTCACTGTGACCCTGAGGAGAAACAGCATCCCAGTTTCCCATTTTCAGTCTAGTAGAAATCCCATGTTTCAAGGTTCACATTTTCAGCTTGTTTTATTGCCACATCCCATATTAAACAAGAGCACAGACAACAGTCAGAAAGTGAGCCCAGGTGAATACATCACCAAAACACTTTCTAATAAGAATTTTTGCTGTGAAGGGGCAGTTTTTCCCAAATGCTTTTCCTGATCCAACCTACTATGAAAATGGAACATCACCATGGAATAACAAAACATGGGGAGTTCCCACAAGGTTAACTCTTATATGTTCTTTCCATAAAGAGCCCTTTAAACATTTACCAGGGTAGCAGAAAAGAATACGTCTAGCATATGCATCAAAAAACCCACTACTGAGAGTAATATCCCTGAAGTTCTCCTGCAAAGACAACATGGATTTGGGGGCCTTCCCTCCTTTGCAAGTATACGCAACAGAAATCAAGCTAACGTCATTAGTTATATTGACACAATCTATACCTGGGATGATATTTCTGGCCTTACAAAATTATATTCTCCAAATAAAACCCAATCAGTGAACCTGCTCAATAACCTAAATACCTTTCCCTAATGTCTCCATCTGCAAAATCTGGAATTGTACTTCACCCAGCAAGTTCAGTTGCAGTTCAGTGGGCACAGTCATGTCTAAGGATGCTAAACATATGGTCTCTCAGCTGTAGATCCCAAAGGTTTTTAATGAAGATGACATGCCTCAGTGGTCCCTAATCCTGAAGAATTTGATGGCTTTCTGAATAGCAGAATGTGTCCAAAGCACTTCTGCCATGAAAAAATTAGCTTTATCTTATTTTTGGTTTTTAATATAGGATCTTGCACAGTAAGCAAGTGAAAACTAGTTAAAGCCTGGGAAGTTGCCATCATTAAAAACGTTGAAATTATTTTCTCTACTTAATCACAACAGGTTTACCTCATCTGTTGGTCTTGCAGACTTACAGCATCTCACTGACCTGCCTAACCTTCAAAGAGCAAAGATATCCTGCCATCCTAACTTACAAATGACTACAGGAAGCCCTCATTTTGAACAGACCATTTTAATTATTTAGATTAAGGAAATAAAGACACAGGAAATAAAGCTTTTCCAGACTCCCCACAAGAAGACCAGCTCATCCCCTGTAAATCCCTGTATTAGCCCAGGTTACAAAGAGAGATGAAAGACCAGACAAGGCAGCAAGGAGACACACTTCCAGTCTCTGGCTGCTATCCAAGTTCCCTTCCTTGACACCTGGATAAACCCAGCAACAATTAAGTATGCTCAGCAGGGTCAGGAAACTAACCTGGTCTGTGTTGCTGGTATCCCCCTTCAGCACTATTTTGACTTAGTCACAATTATTTCAGGCTTTGTTAACCAGGCGTGGGTCAATTTTACTTGCTCAGCAACAAGCTTAAAAAATAAATAATCCAATTAATGAAAGAAGCAGAGTGTAAAAGTGTTTGGAAAGGGTTGGAAAAGCCAAGAGGAGCAGCTGACACAATTGTAATGGGACATCTCCCTCTAAATAAGAGTGCACAGAGGCCCCTTGTTAGCGCAGGGGGGACAGCAGCATGGTTATTCTTTGAACCCTGCAGACCACAGGACTGTGACACATCACTGGAGCTCAGAAAGCCAATACCACAAAGCCACGTATGCCATGCAGACATACAGGCTTGCAGTTAAATAAAATCCAGGACAAACACTAACATTTGCAACTGCTGCCCACTTCTGATCTTGCAATGATGTCTCAGCAAGTGCTTATACAAAACTTCTCTCTCACTCATTAACCCAGCCTTCATTAGGCAGCAAACGAGAAATGTCAGAAGTTATTTAAGAGTACATCTTTAGAACTGAAAAGAGGGTTTGTGCTTTGGCTGAGGTGGGAAAGGGGAGTGGGAAGAGGAGGAGAGGAGGATTGAGAATCCGTCCACAGCTATTCACATTGCAGCTGTGGAATATATGTGTGGGGCTATTCATTCAAAATGTTGTCATTGATAATGGCATTCAGCTGCAGAAACCTCTAAACGTCATTTAGAGAGAGACACAACTCCTCTGCCTGCCTGGAGTGATAAAAATTCAGGTCTTTGGTTCAAATTCCTTGTACCATTGCTCCAGTCCTCACCCTTGCTGTGTAAAAACTTGTCATTAAGAAGTTGTGCTACTGCAACAAAACCCACCAAGGATACCTTCTTTCAGAAAGCACCATCACAATCGTTATCCCTTCCAAATCCAGAATGAAATTCCCCCAGCCCCAAGTAATGGCTCAACATTAGTGTTTATGGCCACAGCAGTTTCAAGAAATGACCAGTTCTGTAAGATTGGCTGTTGAGGCACTGAGAAAAACGCAAGGTGTTCCCCAGCAGCTACATTTGCTCCTGCCAGACCCAAGAAAAACCATGCTTGGAGCCCCACTACAGCTTCTCCATGCAGTGCTGAGGGAAGAAGAAACAGAGGGCATCAGAGAGAAAACATCCCCTCTCCCTTCATCATGCCCTTGCTTATGTGTTTGTGCCTCTCCCTTGGAACAGGGGCAGAAAAGGTCATCCCTTTTAATTTATGGGACAGAAATCCTATTCCCTCCCAAACAACAGTGAAATGATTAATTGCAACTCACAAAGACTTCATCCACAGCATCTTAAGGTGAGACCAAGTCACAGAACACGTGTAATGTTGAGAATGGAGAACACCAAGGCTAAGTGCTTGGCCACTGTAGGATAAGGTTAATCCCTCATAAAACTGCTCTCGAATTTTTTTAAGCTTTGGCAATTAGAAACAATGGCCACACTGACAGCCATAAGTTACATACAGTAAGTTACATACTATCCAGCAACAGTTTATGGCATAGAACCTCATAAAAGATGCACACACCACTTCCACCCTCCCACTGATAGTGTGCCTGGGACAGCTCTTGGTTCAACCAGTTGATTTCCACTCTTTACAATAGTTAATGGCAGGCAGAAGTGATGATGGTGCAAATCTCCTCTGAAATACCGGCCCAAGAACTAATATCTAGTTCCTAGGATCCATCTAGCAACCGACTTCATGAAGGTTCACTTGCACTGTTGCAGTTCCATACACACCTAACACCAAAGACATCACTGTTTTCAAAAACTCTTAAAATATATGTGTGTGTGTGTGTGCACACACACATGTATATATATATATAGATTAATGAAATCTAAAATGAAATCCTCAGTTACAGGCAACTCTTGATCCCTCACTTTCTGAACATTATTTGTTATATCATCATTTGCATGATCCACTTCTGTAGAAAATCAAATGTGATGATGGAAAAAACTGGTGTGCAGATGTCTTTCAAAGCCAATTCAGCTGTTGTCTTTAATTTCTGGGATCCTTAGGGGGCACCATTCTGATTTTATGGCTCAGCTCTGTGGCCTTCAGAAAGTCCAGCCTTGGAAATGTAAAATGAAGTAAAAAAGTAGTTTACTCAGAATTCCCCATAGCTAGGCAGAGTTGTTTGGCAAACTGAATGCCTCACAGTAACACTAATTCATGTGAAACCCTGCATTCATGTGAAAATAAACAAAAGGAGCAACAGACTAAAAGCAAACAATTATTTACCGCAGATTAACTCAATTTATTACACACAGACCAGGACTTGTTTCAATTTTCTTACTCATTCTTGTAAGTTGACTTTTTATTTGATGATGAAATGTATTCACTTGTTGAAAGATAAGAAGAAAAATTCAAGCCGTAAAGCATTAATTTTTATGAAGACCAAAGAAGTTCACTTTAGAGCAGCAGAATCTTTAAAATGCAATTTCCCCAAAAATCATTGTCTGCTTAGCTGGACAAGAACAGCTGGATGTAACTAATGATAGCTAGTACTTGCAAGTTTCTTTACAGGTTTTCTCATGCATTGCCACAAAGGAGACACAGTGAGCTTCTGCTGGTCTCCTGTCACGTATCTCAGCTCCTTTAATTACTGATGCAGAGTGTATATACAAGCTATCCCAATTCACAGCAATGACAGCTCGATGGCAGAAAGCCCATGAGAAGGACATGGTGAAGGGGGAGCTGACCAAACACAGCAGGGGCTGAGTGCAGAAGCACTGCAGGATGCACCAGAGGCCTCAAGAGCCACTATTTACAACTTGTCTAGGCTGTCAGCAGCAGCTCCACCACCCCACCAAGCTGGAGCAAACAGCCAAGGCAATCAGTGAGTTGTAACACAGGGTAGCATGTAATATTCACACTGCAGCTGGCACAGCTGGGTTACCTACTTTATTGGCTTGCTTGGAAGGACAACACACCATTTTAGGCATTTCTGCAGGCCTAACACCACCTTTTCTTTTACTGGCATGAATCAGAATTGTCTCCTCTGTTCTCCCTGCAAGTACATTAGACAAACACAACATGCAGGATACGTTTCCCACTGATCATACATGTCTTTCACTTTATGGTAAGAGACTCACAGAAACCACTTCTAGCACTGAACAGCCTAAGATAAACTCACCATAGGGAGTTTAAAGCAGCTTTGGGCTGCTCTCTCTTGGTCAGCTGTCACTGGATACACAGAAGCCAAACCAGGTTCTGGACACACCAGATTATGTTATGGCTGTAACACAACAGGTGCCTCATGCAGCCTTCCTCTGACCTTAGTTATTCCCTGGCCTTCTGCCTGGAGCTCCCAACCCTTCCCATGGTGCAACAGAAACCATTAGATTTTGCAAACCAAAGCACAAGCACTGATCCCAGCACATGGCATGGTGTTACAGGGCTGTGGATGAAGCAGCAGGAAACATTTTCCTTTTACCTGGTCCTGAGCTGCTCCTTCCCCCAGCAGATGCATTTTCACAGCACATGAATATTTACAGGATCTCGGGCATCCCTCACAGGGCTGGGAAACCCAGAACCTGCTTGCAATGTGTTTTTGGTTTTGTTGCTGGATTAAAAAAAAAAAGACAATTATCATAGAATCACAGAATGCTTTGGGTTGGAAGAGACCTTTAAGGGTCGTCTAATCTAACTCCCCTACAACGAACAGGGAAATCTTCAGCTAGATCAGGTTTCTCACAGAACCGTCAAGCCTGACCTTAAATGTTTCCAAGGACAGAGATCCACCATCTCTCTGGGCAAATTGTTCCAGTGTTTTACCACCTTCATTGTAGAAAACTTCTTTGTACCTGATCCAAATCAGTCTTCCTTTAGTTTAAAACCATTACCCCTTGTTCTATCATAACAAGTCCTGCCAAAAAGTCTGTCCCCATCTTTCTTGTCCCCTTTAAGTACTGAAAGGCCACAATAAGGTCCCACTGGAGCCTTCTCGTCTCCAGGCTGAACAACTCCCACTGTCTCAGCCTTTCCTCACAGGAGAGGTGCTTCAGCCCTCTAATCATCTTTGTGGTCATCCTGTGGACTCGGTCCAACAGGTCAATGTCTTTTCTGTACTGGAGATCCCAGAGCGGGATGCAGTGCTCAAAGTGAGTCTTGTGGGAATGGAGTAGAGGGGCAGAATCACCTCCTTGACCTGCTGGCCACGCCGGTTTTGGTGTAATCCAGCTGATCTCAATTCCTTTCATCTCCCAGCTCATACAGACCCCAATTGGCTCATGCATCCCTACCTCACCTAACAGAAGCCTCCAGTTTTCAAAGCTACTTGTGGAGCTACTTGCAGAAGAGCCCCTACTACCATCAATCCAAACAAAGCAGGCCTAATTCAAGTGCAGGGCTCTCCTTCAGCAACTTGGCTTGAGTTCAGGAAGGTGAGGGCTGCACAGGCCAACTGCAAGTGGCCACTGTCAGCCAGAGAGGGGAACAAGCAGCTGTGGGGAGATCACCTCTTAGATGCTTTTTGTGAAGCAAGCCCTGGGAGATAGGGTCCTGGTCTTTCTAAGGATGTACATCCTCCTCTGTATCTTCAGTTACCCAAACACCTTATAAAAACCCAGTTCTGTAAGCTCTGTACTTCTCAGCTTTCTTTTCTGCAAAATCTGCCTGCCTTTCTTCAAATACTTTTTAAGAGCATGCATGGAGTTTAATCTTCACTCTCCCTATTTTTCACTTCCTTTATTGTTTGCCCTTCTTTGAAAAGAGCTTTGAAAACCCAAGGTGGAAAATGTCAATTACTGAAATAGTTTGAAAGCATTTATCATATTTTCCATAGTACAAAACATTCAGAGGAGTCAGCAAGTGCAAAATGTAGAGCCTTTCTTCTTACAATTCTTAGGGAGATTTAATGCTGGCAGTTATAAGAATGAAAATGGTATTTTCAGCGAAACTGTGCTTGTGACTAAGCAATTTATTAGAAGTAATTTACTCAATTTGGGGATCAAAATACAGAGATCACCTTATAACATATGATTGTGGCACTGGAGGCAAGGAATGGAGGATAGAGTTTATTCAGAGAGATTTATTTTTCTAATAAGATTTAAAGAGTTCTTTCTTTCTTTTACATGTAACAAAAGATTCACATTTTTTCTCAAGGCTTTATTTCAGACAAGGATTTAAAATTACGTTACACTTTTGTGTGGCCCTAAAAGGAATCACAGAGAAAAGATTACTCTCTTTGCTACTCTATTTCTGCATTACTGAGTTAATAGTTAATTGAATTGCTACAGTGTTGAGTGATGCTTATGCAGACTGCCTGTTTTCTGCTTTTTTAAGTGGAAATGGATTACAAGAAATTACTGCCTTATAAAAAGTATAAATATAGGCTACTGCACTGCAGAAAAACAGCAAGGCCAGATGCAGATCTTTTGTCCCTTAGGGTACCCCCCATACCTCTGTATGGTTGGAAATGTATTGTTCTGTATGGCTGAAATCTTGATGCCTAGGTAAAATGGCAGAAATGGACAGTAAAAAGGGCTCACAGCAGTTCTTCACAGGCTGCACTTCCCAACCCTGCCCCCTTTGCAATAAAACCTTAGTCACAAATACCCTGAGTGGAAGGAAGGGAGGTGTGTTTCGTCCTTGCAGCCCTGCCTGCTCAGCTGCCCCAGGCAGACAATAGCCAACGTCGGGCTGGCTCACACCCAGCAGGATAAATTTTGAATGTGTTTTAGTGGCTTACAGTAGTCTGGAGCTTCAATACCCTCACAGGTCAATGAATTCTTTGGTGGTGACCAGTTAAAGTAACAACAGAAACACTTTCTCTCCCATCCCCCTGGAAGTGAGAGAAGCATTGGGAAAGGACAGGGATGGTGAGAAGGGCAAGTCCACTGGTCTGTGTGCCCAGGGCTGCCCTTGCATCACTCTCTACTTTCCTTGCATTCACATCACAAGGCCTCCAGGTACACTCCCAGCAACTTCGTCTTGCCCCGTCCTGCTGGCATGACACCAGTTTTCCCCTATTTCCCTCACTCTGCCATCTCCTAGCAGCAGGACCTCTCCTTTCCTTCCCAATTACACTCAGCCTTGCTGAAACACAGGATTGTCTGCCTCCACAATGTGCATCGTCTTCCAAGGAAGGTGTTGCCAGGACCTGGGTCCACACAAAAAGAGGTTTACATGGGTGCAGCATCACCCAGGAATTACAGGAACCTATGTATTCCCACCCCATACTGAGACGCCCCATTACCACGCAGGCACAATGCCGTGCAACCCTGTTCTCCCCTCCACTAGTTGGATCTCTCAGAAATTTTGCCTCCCTAGAGGCAAATGGGTCTCTATAAGAACAGTGGAGATCCTAGAGGGCGGCCAAGCTACCAGCATCATCTGGGAGAGAACAGTGCAAGCCCTTACATGGTGAGCCTGTGCACAGGGGCACATGCAGAGGGGTCTTTTCATGAAATCTGCCAAATACCTGTAAAGAAAACATATTAATCCACCTACTAAACACTCTGGTAGTTCTGGCCCTGCTGTGTATTTGGACACTTCTGCTTGCCAGAGCAGCACTCTAATTTGTGCATGTTGCCTCCAGAAACAACCTACATTTTGAACAGTCTTCAGTGCCAAGAGCCAAAGCTGGAGGAGACAAGGATAAGGGCACCACAGAGGGGATGCATTCAGTTGCTGGGAGGCAGCCACGAACTCTCTACTGTGAAGTGGCTTTTACTGGCATCACCTACTTGCTCTGACACCTGATGCCCTGCAGAGCATAAACAGAAAACACATCAGGAAAAGAGTCAGGAAGAACAGACAGAAGACTGTTACTGGGTTTACATTTCCCAGGCCTGATTTGCAGTGAATAGTTGAGCTTTACTGCCAAGGTAAGGGGCACTGGGACCCAGAGTGAGACCTGGTATTCTTGGCGAACTAAATTAATAGTGGCAATGATAGCACATGGCTCACACTGGAAGTGGGCAGACAGGGAAAGCATGCTGAAAAAGCCTTTTGTATTTTCTGAGGGCCATGGCCATGGTCCTCAACCGCATATTTCAGCACTGAATCCAGCACTGCTGAAACTTTTGATTAACAAAGAGCGCTCTCCTAAACAGACGATTTTACTTCTCATACAAGGAACTTTATACTGCTAAATCAGATTTTATATGAGGTAGCAGAGCAATGAAATACATCCCACTTACCCTATGAAGACTCAATCCCCACCTACACTGAATTCTAGATGAACAACATCCATATGCTGCATTTCCTACAGACCCAGTTCTGTTCAGTCACCATACACTTCTGCAATAACTGCAAGTTCTGCCAAAAAATGATTTCCGTTGTGGAAACATCTTGGATTCTCAGAGCAGACTGGTGAGATGCAAACATCACAGTCCACCTCTATAATATCACAGCTTTTAAAGTTGTTTACACATCTTCAGATTCAAAGGTCTGCAGATGCATTCAGGGCAAACTTCTCCTCAGTAGCCACCCATGGCATTTCCTGATACCAAGTGGGATGGAGGCTTTTCCAGCCTCTGAATTGCTGCTCACTATATTTATGTTTCAACACAGCATTTGTGGCAACTTCTGTTCTAAATCTGGCATTGGGAATATGGGGCATAGGAGGTATGGGTAGGTTCAGCTACATGGCAAAAATAATGAAGATTTCTTGAAACCTGTGAGAGCTCCCTGTTGTTTTTCCAGTGCAAGTACATCCTCCATCTCTTTTCTTTTTTCCTATAAAGACACATCTTGAAATAATTAAAGGAAAGCACTATCCAAGCACTGCTTCTTTCTGCTACAGTCCATGATCTATAAGCAAACCTGTCTGACTTGGTCCCAACTAGTATTGTCTACATGCCCACAGCTAATGCACTACACATTAAATCACTCTCAGACTTTATAAGCATTCTTTACCTATAGCAGTAACTTCTGAATTTGCTCAAATGTCTTCTCAGATTCTCCTTCCAAACTGAAGTTCACTTTTCTTTATGTCTATTGAATATTATAGAGGAAATCAAGGTCAAAAGTTTCCAAAAGTGACTGCCTAGAACTTTAAAAAACAAAAACAACAATTAAAATCCATGACAGTTACAATGGTCACTGTTCATTTGGAAAGACTCAAGCTATTCATGTATCTATCAGTCACAGAAAAGGGTGCCCTTCCCGTTCCCCCCTATGAACCCTCATTCTCTGAGCTTGCCCAATTGGGATGGCAGGCTCCCAGCCTCCCATTCCCCCGCTGTACGCTGCAGGAAATCCCGGGGAAAAGGTTTATCAACTATTGTTTGAACACTACATCCCATCAAAACTAAAAAGATTTTGTCATTTTTTTGTCATTGTTTGCCCTGTGGGGCAAACAAATGAACTGGAGACTTGAGACTTACTGACAGAGCCCTGCTTCTTTACATTCTCAGGAAAAATTACCATAGCCATCTTCGCTGAGAAACACCCAGTGGTTCAAATTTACAGAGTGCAAGTTTGGTATCCATCCATTTAAGCCAAGCATGCCAACATTATGCATTCATTTGGCCCATGAGGTCTCCTCATTCATAAAAAATTAAAAACAGAGGTCTGGCTACCCAATTGCTCTAATTATTTAAAGAAGTTTCTGATGCTGGCAAGGGCTACAACATACCTAATTCAGCCTCCCTACATTTCTCAAACGCTAGACAAACACATCAGTGTATTTTATATAAGCCTTACAGGACATTGGTTATTTTATTTACCTGAGGTCAATTTAGATATAAGTGCTTCAAGCAGCTAAAGCCAAACAATGTTAACCCCCTAGTTACCTTGCCATCCCAGTTACACTTTCAACTTCCTACTGAATTATTCTCGTGGCTTGTTTTCTTCAGTAATAATGGGTTTCAAACATAATTTACCTTAAGTGTAATGATGAATAAGTCAGGATTTTATTTCACAGAGTTTGAGAAATGTAGGAAAACTGCAGAATTTGAACTCTACTGCCACTTGTTAGAAGTTAACACTAGTGTGTGTGTGTCCATGCTGTCTTTGAACAGAGCCAACACTGCCAGGCCCTGTGTGACTTCTTGGGGTGTTGTAAGATTCTGCTCTCTGATTCTTGTGGTAGGATTTAGCTGAAAAGGCTTAAGGGTAATTGTTTGAGAGCAGAAAACTTGTTCCTTTCTGTTTAAGCACCTGGATGGGATTAGATGTGACATAGCTATGTGTCATCTTGCAGAAATTATTTTTCTCTGATTTCTGTCCTTGTTTGCAGAGTCAGGACTAACTTACTAAGCCCACAGTGGTCACCTGAGAAGATACATTCAACAGTTTCTGTGTAATCACCACAGGCCAGTTAGCTCAGTCCCTGGTCACTTTGAATCCTTATATATTTTCTTCTCATAACTTGGAGAGCAAATGATTTCATGGTTTTAAAAGTGTGGCCAGAGCCCCACGCCAGAAGAGCAGTGTGCACCTTGAGTCTCACAAGCGGGACAAAGGTCTGGTGTGTGAGAGAATCTATACTTTCCCTCTAAAAACTTCCCAGACAAAGTCTGGATTCCTCTAAAAATTTTGCAGAAATATCTTGTTCTATAAAAGAGATGAAGATTATTTTCTTTGCCTCTGCCTACACCAGTGGAGTAAGAAATTTCTCCTGAGTGTTGGGGAGATGAGCAATATGGGTTGGACTACAGGATCTATATGCCTGTCATCCCTCTGCACAGACCTCTTGGGAACAATTTATAGTCTTTGATGTCACCATCCTCTGCTCTCACTTAGATTTTGACCTAGTATGTGAACCTACTACATGGTAACACCTTTCTCCTCCTTTCTACGGAAGTTTGACCTTTTCACTTCAGAAAAATCAGCTATGATCAAAAGATCATGGACGAAGTCAGTAGTGAACTTGGATTGAATATGGACATGGAAGTGCAAAACTACAGCTGTCTCTGATGTTGCCCTCACAGCTGCTTTGTTGAGCTCCATGGCCATATCAGTTCATGTGCATCAAACCCAGAACATGGAGTTTATTTGCACTTCCAAATAGGTGAGGTTTCCCCTGTTTCATTTACCTATGCATCACTGCATGCAGAAGGGGAGAAACATGGAGGATCTTATATTTTTGTGTTGGATGAAGCATGTAAGCCCACTAGTTTTATTATAAACAAAAGCTTGGTTAAAAACTGTTGAAGTCTGATTTCCAATGAGGATTAGGTTAAGTGCAGTGAGCTTCCCTTCAGTGAAGTCAGATTTTCAGTTGTTACCCACCATGGCCTTTACCCAGCTTTTACCCAAAACAATGCTTTTTAAACAAAAACTGTGTGCCTTGAAAATTCTGCATGACAGATTATCTCAAATTGAGGACTTATTTAAGAGAGTGTGACTAAGGTCCATCAATAAGCATCTGGTCTTTCAGATCTGCTGTTACCTCGGAAAACACCAAACTTCCTTAGTGAGTCTTGGGTAGATTATCTCCTCTGTCAATGGTAACATTGTTTACACACATCATATCTCTCTTTCTGCTGTTTTATATTCCAGAGTGAACATAATATCTGAGTAGATCATAATTCAATGTGGTCACTAAATTTTCCTCAAAAATCAAGAACCTTCTCAAACTCTCTTGGAAACCAAAGTATTTCTTTTCTCTGGTCATTCATTGGCTGCTTCATTACAACTTTCAGGGAATAGGTTAGAGGTCCTCATTCCATTACTTTCAGTATTCTTTTCAATGGATCATGCTAAATCCTGCTTTAATTTACAAGCAAATGAAACGACAGTATAGTAAAACCTAAAAACTATTACCACAAGCAGTAAAACTCAGGTGGATGTCTCAGACATATGGAGACATATAGATACGGAGCATTTGTCCCTCCCCGGGAAAACTGTGTTCAATATCTATTGTCTTCAAATTAGTGGCTTCCTGACTGCATGGTCACTTCTTTTGCAAACAAATCTTTCTTTGTGGCAAATCCCAGCACCAAAATGGAGCCATTCACCTCTTGCTCCTGCACTTTGTGTTGCCAGCTCTTGGGTGGTTGGAAATTGCTTCTGTCAGGAAAGAGCACAGGCAAAACACTCAGAAATGTTGTGATAAAAAGAGACAGCCAGTGCCCTCCTCAGTGTTTTGTTTTGATACTCATCAGGTTTCCATTACAAACAACAATGAGAGGCTGAATACACTGAATAATAACAAACCAGATAGTTTTTCTTATTCTGCCCACTCAGTATTTCTGCTCCGCAGTTCCCTGGATGTTCATTTCCAGGATGCCAGGTTAGCTTGCAGGCAGCAATGCAGAAACGTGCCAGCCCACTGGCAGCATCATTGACCCCAAGGTGTGAGCAGAGCCAGCCAAGCTGGGAGAGGGTAAATGGGTGCAGTGTGGACTACTGGTGTGTTTCTGGAAGCAAGAGAGCTGTGTTCTCACACCACTGAATTTGAGCAAAGTCCTGCCAGGTCCATGCTGGCTCTTTGCCTTCACTACAATTTATCCACAGATTACATAATTCATCCAGGGAAAATGAGAAGTGGATCTATCAGCTGTTTCTTTTGTAAAACTGCCACTCTGCAGCGACAACAATGAAACGTGACTTCAGTGAAGGTGCTGTTGCTTTGACACCTTGTTGACAACGTTCTGCATGCCAACAGCTATAATTCTCAGCAAGCTGATGGTGGTACGAGAAGCGGAAACTCAGAAGGACTTCTTGCCAGTTATCCCAATCATCTGCTTTTTCTGAACATCTCATTGCCATCACTCAATGCTAGTCCAATTAGTTCGATGCAGTCCTGTTGTGTGCTCTGTGGGTGCAGCCTGAGCCTTTGCCATCCAGCTCTGCCTTCATTTTCCAGCTCAGTCTTCAGTACTCCCACATACTATAGCTTGAGGTCAAGACACTGGTAACCCACTGACCTGAGACTTCAAAGCAGTACAGACAACTCAACATGTGCATAGATGAGTGTAGATTTCTGAAAATAATATGCTTGGGTGGAAAATAAGAGGTTAAATACCAGTGAAGGTGTGTGCCCAAAGATTTTTAAGTATTTCTAATCAGCATCTGCAGGTAGGGAGTTGCCATGGGAACTTCAGTCTTCCCATTAGCACTGGGAAATGACACACGGATACTTAGCCACAAAACCCCAATGTTTAGATGTTTGTTCCCCAGTA
Organism: Campylorhamphus procurvoides; assembly: GCA_013396655.1. NCBI lineage: Eukaryota > Metazoa > Chordata > Aves > Passeriformes > Dendrocolaptidae > Campylorhamphus > Campylorhamphus procurvoides. The sequence continues at coordinate 280,334 of WBMV01005969.1, read as the reverse complement.
CCTGTGTACTTCTAAACATCTACTCCTAAGGTCTCAGCCCTTTTGCCCATGATTATCAGAATAATTAAACCTCACAAAGCCTTATGAAAATAGTGATGATATTCTGAAAGTGTTAACTTGAATTTTAAGTCTTTTGCGTTTGAGTTTTGGGGTTTTTTTAGTAGATCTTCTAGGTAGATCTTCTAAAAGATTTGCTGTCTGAAGAGGCATTCTGCCAATCCACTGCATTCTGCCTCACAAAGAATTGTCATGCCAAGCCTGGACTTCTGTATTAAGAGAATCAAATGAATTATGGATCATTATATCTCAGTAACACAGTTGGAACTTTTTGATAAACTTTTGATACTGTACTGTTTATTAATATGCTGAGCTGCTATACAGTTGTCACAAGTACTGGAGTGGAGATTTACAAATAGCAGGTAATACCTTTCACTTTAAACCACTTTTCCTTAAAGTGGTTTAAAAGTAATCACTTTTCCTTAAACTAAACACATTTAGGGGATTATTAGATTAGGAACTACACGTCTTTCTAATGTGTATTTTTAACTCCACCTCCTATATTTATACTAGATTTTGTTTGTCACCAATAATGATCTTAGATAAAAGTGTATGTTCTCTCATGTATGTTATCTATGCACTTCTGAATACCTAGATGGAATTGCAAATTATAGTTTGCATTCCAGCATCCTGGAATATGATAGCAGAACCTTCTGTGATAATCTTGTAAATGCTGTGGTCTTGATTCTCTCAACAAATTTTTCTTCTTAAAGTTGCCCAATAATTTTAGGAGATCTGTGTACAGCTACTTAAAGAAATTAGTAATTTTGTATATCTCATTTGGCCAGGTCACACTTAATGGATGCCAGTTTAGCAGCCTTTGAGAGCATTTTACTAAATTTTCACATCCAGTTTCATCAGAAGGAACCCTCATGCCATACTTCTACTTCTCTGTGCCCAGACTCACAGACTTGTGCTGTCACTAATCCTCTGACTTCAGGAAAACTGTACAATGCTATTCACATAAGTAAAAGCATCACAGTCTGCTCTCTTCAAAAGATATTTTTCCCCCTTAAATCTGATCTGCACCTAAATAATCTGGTAGTTATAAGCTTTAGAGCTGTGTGCTTTACTCTCACCTACTGGTTCTAGTCCTTTCACTACAATGCTGAACTGAATTGGAAGACAAAAAAAATCAGCCAAAACATCAGTTGAGTAAAGCCTCAGTTCCCAAAAGAGAAAAACTTGACAAATCTGACAGGCTAGTGCAAAAGGAGCATAGAAATCCCTACTAAAAATATGTGGGAGGGAGCATACATTTAAAATAGGACCGCCTAATTCGGCTGCTAAATCAGTGTAAGGAGCTCTGTACTTCTGTGTGTGCGGGAGGCAGAGGGAAAGACAGAGGGAGGGAGAGACAGGGAGAGAGGAGCAGAGAGAGGGAGGGGAAGAGAGAGAGAAAGCAATGTGCCTTTCACAGAGCTTGGAGCTTGATGGGAATGTTTGATTAGCTCCTCTCTGAAAGAAAAAAAGGTGTCCAGGCCTCCCTCTGCTGCCTGCCTCTCCTTCTGTAGAATAATGTTGGCTGGAGTTTGGGGTACAGAAAAGCTTGGAAAAAATAGCACTTTCATACTGTGTGGAGAAAAGGAATAAAAAGTTGCACACCTCAAGCAAGGTAATTCTGATGTAATTTCTCTGCTATATTTATTTAGGGGGGAGAGGGGGAAGTGGGGGTATTTTGCCTGTTGATAATAGTTAAATATTTTCACTGCTGAGAAACTGTAGGGACATAATGCTTTATTTAACATTCCAGCTGTGTGCTTAGGATCAAAGACCTAAGAAGATGAAGACACAAATGAAACTGTACTTTACATTATATATACTTCATAAAGTATTTATAAAAGCATTAAGCCCCTACTGTTGCTGTGGACACATGTACTCACTGCCTGAACAGCAAGGGCTTAACTATGTGGGAAGGAATGGTGTATATAAGCCACACACCAATAGACTTTTATATGCCTTCTGTTCAAATAGTGTGATAGGCAATGCAACTTGTTCCTAAGTTTGAAATGGTTTTGCTTTCAAGACTTTTTCTTTGTCTCTTTGATAAATAAGAAAGTGTGTGTTGTATCGTTAATTAACACCAACTGATGCTGAGGAACACTAATCTCCAAGGTAAAGGACGGAAAATGGTATTATTCCAGTGATGTGTATTTCTGTGGTGTGAACTCCCTTGCTAGATGGATTGATACAGATGTATGAACAGTACAGTAACCTAGACAATATACATCCTTTTGTGCTGAGTGCTTGTTTTGCTGGTGAGGCTCCAAAAATGAATAGCATTGTCAAGCCTGCCACAGCCGTTCAGCTCTCTGTGGAGAGATTAGTGTCTTGATAAGTCTCTTCAAAATGTGATTTCTCTCAGACTAGTACAAACATGAACCAAGTGCCCCAAGCAAACTTTCAACTCCAGTTAATATTTTGTTCTTAGAGTTTATGGGAAGTACACCACATTCAGGGCAAAAAGTAGAATTGCAGATTATAGAGGCAGGTCCTCCTTGGAGCACTCTCCTTTTTCCCTAACCTCTCCAAAATTTAAACAAAACACAATAATGAGAAAGCACACCCAGAGAAAAAGTGGTTTGGATGGCTTTTAAAGTATATTTTACTGAGATTATCCATCAAGTCATATATGTTTATAGCTTGTATTTTACTATACATCCTAAAGTTAAAAACCTCTTGCATTTGACTACACTCCAAGAAAATATATGATACTCTGTATCTGTAGTGTCATGTTCTTTGGACTTTATTCAGTTCATCAGTTGAATGAGAGTCAGGGCTGTAAGACTGATCTCTTTCAGAGATGCAAAGAGAGCTCAAGCAAAAATAATTGCATTACACACACATTAATTTTCAAGTATTAAATTAGTATCTTATTTTAAACAGACTTATTTTGCTTGCATGCTTTACCTAATCCTTTAAGTTTCTGGAGTTGTTCTCACTGGGATGACAGAAAAGTCTTGCCGTCTTTCAGCTATTCAAGGCATAAAAATATATTTTAAAAAAGAAGCCTTGATTGTCCTGCCAATATAACGGAATATTGCTTTGTGTCTCCACTTGTGGCAATAATGTTGCGTTCTTCATTTACTCTTAACTTGTTCTTACCTTTACTTTATATAAGACCCTTCTTTTCCTACTGGTATTATTATATATTACTTACCACTGGCTGGTTGAAACAAGTAGTTTTACTAGCTACACCAGGTTTCCTCACAATTGGAATGCATGAAAGATACTCTGTGTGAACTTTCATGTCTAATAAGAATGAGATTTCTTCAATGCCTTTAGAGGAGACATTAACAAGGTGTTTCTCCTTCACCCAGCTACTTATTTTCACAGAAGTTGAAGGAAATTAAATTTAACACTCTTTTTTCTTGAAATTAATTGGAGTTTTTCTAAAAGGGAACTGCCTGAGTGACAGTATGAACACAGAAGCAGGGAAAACAGGCTAATTACTTCATGTGGAACACCAGAATTATTTATTAGTTCTGGCCATTGCTTTTTAGAAAACATAACTAAAAATAGACCTGAAGTTTATGTAACAATGGCAGCAAAAACTTGACTGCATCTGGTCTGCCTGAAGAATTTGAACTTCTCCCTTTTCATCTCTGAACCACAAATAAAGCTCTAGACAGAAAATACTGTCCAGTAGCTTCACATGTTAACCTAAGACTCCAAACATGCATGTTCAAGTTTCATGCTTTACCAAAAGTCTCCTAAATCACAGAATCATAGAACGGTTTGGGTTGGAAGGAACCTCAAAGTCCATCCAGCTCCAACCCATCTGCCACAAGCAAGGACAACTTCCTCTAGACCAGGTTGCTCAAAGCCCCATCCAAAGTGGCCTTGAACACCTTCAGGGATGTGGCATCTACAGCTTCTCTGGGCAACCTTCTCCAGTGCCTCACCACCCTCACTGTGAAGAATTTCTTCTTAATAGCTAATCAAAACCTAGTAATCTTTCAGACATTATGATAGGTAAGTCATTTAAAGCATCTGAATGAAACGAGCAAGAAAAAGTGATAGCTCAGTTTACCGTCTGCAGCTATGATTGTATTCCTGAAAAAAAATGCTGTGGCACTTACAGACATGAACTCCCCGTACAGGGGAACTGGCAAGGGCAGGTGCCACAGCAATGAGCTGTGTGTTGGCCCATTGCAGCTGAGTGGGGTGTCAGTGCCTTTTCTGGATGGGTGGTGAAAAGAAACAGTCTGGGATTTCCTGACAGTCCTGGGGGATGATGTGGCCCCCTGAAGCTTTGGGCACACCAAGACTTCTCGGGCATGCTGCAGTGTAAACTAAGGTTTAGATCTCCTGTTCAGGGCTCAGGAAGTGGACACTGAACATGTAATATGCCCTTCCTTCTGAAAGCCTGTCACCATACAGGGCACTCTGATCTGTGTTGGAAAACAGAAATACAGAGCAAAATAAAAATAAACGCAAAACTGAAGCTTTAGGGCTTTTTTTTTTTCTGGAAAAAAAAAATAGTCCTAGTGTGTATTCCACACAAAGCCAGTGAGGATGCAGCTACAGCAGCCACAGCGTTGCCCTCTGCACCTTTCTCCTGTGGAGTAGTTTTTAAGTCCAGAGTCGCAGAGAGAAATAGGTGCTTAACACCTACTTAGAGCACTTCAATTTGTCTTTTGAACTTGCCGGGGCACAAGGAGCCCTCTTGTCCCAGCGCCGCCTGGGGAGCCTGTGCTGGAGCTCAGCTGGGACCTGGGACAATGCAGCCCCTGTTCTGGGCCCGGCTGTCGCACGGAGACTATAATTATCTCTCTTCTAATGACCAGCCAGGCAAGATAACAGTTTTTACGGTGTGTTTAGAAAACAATGTCTTAGTACAAATTGACGGTTCATTCGCCTGTAAAAGAGGCTCTATAACAGTCCTAGAGCAGCTGCCACTCTTTTGCATCCCAGTTCCTTTATTTGCTGCACATTTCCCACTTGGAAAACCTGAGCGAATGCTGCGCAGGCAGCACAGCTTCCCGCTGTTACACAAGAGGCTCAGAGAGGTGCAGAAATGCCCAGAAAATCCGTAGCTGTTTAGATTGTATCTCTATTAGTAAATTAAACTCTGACTGTCTGTCTTGCAGCAGCCTGCGTCGCTGTGAACTCTTTAAGCCCCCAACCCGAAGGGGATGCAGGCACCTCTGTGAGTGTGATGGAAGGCAGCAAGACAGCCTTGTACTGACTCCTGGTAATGCCTTGCGGGAAGGAGGATGATGCAAAAAGTGGGATGTGAAGGGACTTGTTGCAGATAAGCCAGGAGCATGTGTAACTGATAAGCTTTCACTTCCAGCGGCCCCACAGCAGCGTGTACGACCTACTGAAATGATGTAGGCTCCAAAGGCATCTCTGGGGTAGCTGTACCAGCCAGCTGAGATTGCAGATTGCATGGGTGTAGCTGCCCCTCGCAAACACTGGGAGGTAACAGAATTGGGTGGTCCTGACAGCGTGGCACTCATGGGCTAGCTACCCAAGTGTTTGCTCTGGGCTCGGCAAACATTTTGCACCAAACTCTCTCCTGGGGCAGCTGTACATTTAGTGGTGTCTCAGGGCTGCTCCCACATCCTCTGCCAGTGCCCTGCCAGCAGAAAGCAGACTCCCTTCCCTCTTTCTGCAGCCAGCTCATCCTCACCTCTCTAGCCATTTTTTCAGCTCTCCTCTGCAGCAGGATGTGGCTGGGTTGCCTTGGGCTGCCTTTCCTCTTCAGGTTCATTTTTCAGTGCCTGAGGTCTGGAAAAAAAACACAGAAAATGTTGATCAGAAAGAAAATTTCCCAATGGCTTGGAAGCATCAATATTTCTCATGAAAATGCATTTTAATTTAAAAAAAATAACATCATCTGCAGCTTCTTCTTTCCCTTTAGAAGCGGAACACCCAAATTTATAGCTCATATCCCAGACTGGAAACACACTTGTGTTCAGAAGAATATTTATAACCATCTTTGGTTCATTCAAATCATCTAGGTATAAGCAGTTCTTAGCCTGACAAGTATTACTGTCATGGCTGAACTGACTTTCTAGCACCCATTCAGTTCATCCCACCTTTGCTTTATCTCCAGAACTTCAGAGCGCATTAAAAGGTCAATGACACATTAAGAACACAATCTGTGTCAGTTATCCTTAATGTGTCTCATTCTACAGGACATCCCATAGATACAGATATAAAAAATACTTTCAAGACGAACTTGCATTTGTAAACTGTTTTTCAGCCTGTCACCTTAAAAAATAGCTTTGTAAATGTAACACATGTAACATAACAGCCAACAGTCTTTCAGATGGCAGCTTGTTTCGTATGAAAAAAAAAGCACATAATTGCCAAGTGACAGTTATACATGCTCCAAAAATTTGGGGAAAATTCTGAACGTTCTTGTGTAGCTTCATGCAGTCCTTTAATGTCCCCACCAGGATGTGATAGGGATTTCCAGCACCTCCAGGCTTGTACATAAAACTGTGGAAATTTTTACCTCTCAAAAATCACTTGTTTACCGGGAAGTTTGGACACGGCCACCTCTGTGCCTCTCAATCTCCCTGCCAGGTTGCTTGAGGGATTCAGAAGGCTCCATTCTTTTTTATTTCCCCCAAATACATCGTTCACCCTTCAGTCCATAGAAAAAGGGTGAGACATAGAGGAAAGCTGGCAGCAGTGCTGTGTATCCTGGCCCAGGTCAACTTCAGTGAGTCAGAGTTACAGCATGGTAATGGCTTCATGACTACAGCGACTATTTTCACAGCTGCCAGCCAGCTGAGGATGGTGGGAGTCCTTCCTGCTCACCTTGGTGGGAACCCATCTTTTGTGCCTCTCTTGCAATGCTTCTGCAGCGCTTGAGAATTTTGTTCTCCTGAGCTTGGTTGAAGAAGTTTTTGGACATGGAGATAGGAAAAGAGAGGCTGTTTAGAAATAAGGCTACATGGAAGGGGAGGAGTGTCCAGATGAGGGAGGCAAGAGATTAGAGAAGTTTAGAGTAGTTCCAATGGAACAACTTGGTACAAAAGTTACAAGGTCAAATGTTGGGATCACGTAAGTCAGACAAATCTTCTTTCACGCTGCTTTGGGAAGAGCCTTTCCATGAAACTGCATCTCAAAGTATGTGATAATTTGGGATGTAAAGTCTCAGTCTTCCATGGTCTACGTCTTCTATTCTCATTGAAATCTGTGTGTAGAAAGAAATACACAGGTTAAGCAATGACTAGATTTGAAGTAAGCTCATAGTTCTAAATGTTCTGAAGCCAAAGTTCAAAACAAAATTCCTGAGCTTGGAAGTGGATTATACAATACTGAGGTCTGCAGGCTTAGTTTGTTTTAAAAACAAAAGACCATGAATTACAAGTTTCTGCTCCCAGTCCATGTGGTTTTCATTTTTGATCTTGAGTTCTCAGAAAAAGAAACCTGGGATTCTTCTCTATGCAAACCCAGAAGGTTTTGGAAGATTCTAATCCGCAAAATTAATAAATCTGTGTCAGGCTGGTCCTGAGACACATTTCTCCTCAAATTCTGGCTGCAACCACACTGTCACCATATTCAGGACTGGGCTCTGGAGGCCACTTTCTTTGCCATTGTCTTTTCTAGCTCTTCATTTCCCCACCAGGGTACTCAGATACTGATAGATGTGATCCTGGAAGCATAGCAATCCATCATGTTGTCTGCATGACCCATATGTTAGAGACACCACTCCTGCCAGTTGCCAAGGCCTGCCAACACACATGCCATAAGGCTACACATGCCATAAGGCTGCACAGCTTGGCCCACACTATGTCGTGTCTCTCACCAGCATCTCCACCAACAGCATGTCTTTGTAAAACCTGCACTACCCATAATAGCCTCATTTATAATGCTGGCACTCATGCAAATCCATAGTTCATCTCAAGAGCAGCATGGAGTCCTGAGCTGTCTTCTTCAGACAGTGAAAAATGGAAACAGTACACATAGGTCCACAGTTTCCAAATGGCTCCCCAGAACAGCCACACCTGGTGAGAGACCTCAGCTAGAATGTGCCTGTTGGGTTGCAGGTGAGCTGTGGACCAGCACCAGGTGGGAGGGACACAACTGAAACAGCTTGTAGTGAAGCCAAAGCAGCTGGGGAGGTCTGCCTGCTGCAGGAGTAAAATGTAAGGCTCCATCCTCCCTGCAGCTTTTCACCATGAGACCTTGAGAAGCAGGACTCAGCTCTGGTGCAGCAGCAGGAGACAGGACAGACTTCTAAATTCAAAAATCTTTCTAGAAACAACAGCAAAAAAGCATCCAGCTTATCTGCAGAAGTATTGGTAGACTCTGCCCTAAGATTAGACTAGACTAAAGACTAGCCTTTGATAATCTCTTTAAGGAGTATGAGAAAGCACAGATCTAGTGAGTGGCCTTAGGAGCCCCTCAAGGCTCAGACACTCAGGACAAGAGTGCAACCTCCAGTAAGAGACCCATGCATGCCTTTTACACCTGGCTACCACAACAGGTTATGCTTACCCACTCAGCATCCAGGTGGCTGCATCTCCATACCCTATGCCTAAGGAAGATAGGAGCCTGAGCACTGCCTGCAGGGTAGGTAGCTGTGTGCCCATGCACAACGTTCTGGGATGTGGGGTTGGGCATCCCAGTCTTCCCTGCAAGGAGGCAAAGGATTTGGAGGTCCCAGCAAGGCAGCACTAGAAGATAATGGAGGGGCATAAGATGGGTTGGGGTTGTGTTCTGATTTGCCTTTTGTAGCAACCCTCCTTGTAACATGGGTTAGTTTTTTCTAAACTGAAAGTATCAAAAAAATATTTATCTGAGAGGGTTGGAAAGAAATGTTCCAAAGTAGGAATAATGCAGTTAGTCAGGAAGAAATAATATTTTTTGAAAAGTACAAAATATATAAGGGAAAATGTTAACCAGTGCAAGGAGAACGAGACTATAATTTTTAATAGATCTGTAATGCAAAATTGAAACTGCTTTCTTAAATTTGTTTTAGTGGTTTCCACCACAGAAGCAGATTTCATCTTAGCATTTCAAAATACTTTCTACAGCATTCCCATGCTTCCTGGTTTGCTGAAGACATTTTGTGAAAGATGCTAATACGATCAAGTTTTCAATACTAGGTATAAATGCCTTACTTGAAACCAGTAGTTCCAGAGATTTATTTTTTAATTACATATGTTTTCTGAATCCTTATCCAACCAGTTCATGGCTTTGGCATGAAGCATCAATAGTCATACAGACTGCAGGAGATACTGAATTGCTAAAGGTTTTCTATGAGCTGTTGTATAAATTTACTAGCATGCTTAAGTTGATGATGAGTTTTGGTTTTGACCTAGACATATAACTCACTTTTGTAGAAAAAGGATATCTGTAGCTTTAACAAGCAGAGAGTAAACATCCTAAAGTTTCTCTAAATTTCTGCTTCTAAGTTCCTACCAAAAAAAAAAAAATGGTATCAAGTTTTGTTTGAACATGCTACAGAAATTCCAGACACCATCCCCAGGGTGATGTGCAGTTTTTGCAGTGCCTTTAACACAAATTCTTCATTTTTAGACCAAATATGTACCTTCAGGGGAATTCTGACACACTACACTAATTCTTAGTTTGAAGGCAGCACAATAGCATGGTTACTGAGCACTCTTTTTATAGTGCATCCCAGCCGAGAAACCACGTATTGCACTTTAAAAAGTAACTTTGATGCCTTCAAACCATTCATTTGTTGGAATTAGAAAATGGCACATTTTCTTTAAAAGGAAAAAGAAATGTGGCCACAAATCTCATGTCACAAAGCTAGCACAGCCTGCAGGCACTGCTGAATTGCAGGTACTTGCCTTTGCCCTCAGTTTCTCAGGGAAATGGCAGTACCAGGGATAGATGATATCTGGCTGGGGTATGGACGATGTTAAGCAGAAGTAGTTAAATTAGAAAAGGGAAAGAAGTTTGCCTTGGCGAGAGGAGGGTGGATACATGAGCAAACAAAAGCCATAGTGAGGAGGAGGACAGAGGGAGGGAGTTGTCTGGACAGGGATTCACAGGTTTAAGCTAACAACAATTACCAATGAGGCATAAAAATGAAAAAAAAAATAATGCATAATACATTAGCAGAAACCAGGAAAGTACAGTGTAATGACCCTCACAGAAATCATCATCCAGACAGTCCAAATTATATTTTCTATGTGGGTGGGTGACATATTTTAAATGTATCTCTTCCTTTGCTGGAAGGGTCAGGTCAGACCAGCATAATTGATGGTTTTCTTGCTGAGACAGATGAATATGTATAATCAGTGCAGTTCTATTTAAGCTCTGAGAAAGGTCTGGCAAGTTAGATCACACTGTAGTTTTAAATAAATGACTTCTGAAAGAGCACTGTGGAAAGCAGAGAAATCATCGTCACTGTTACTTTAAGCTTACATTGTTTTCATTTCAAGGCACTGCATGAACACAAAATGAATAGTGCAGGGATTCTTGGGTGTTTTTATTTGGCTCTAAATTGCTGGGTATAGCATCACTTCATCATAGGTACCTGAATGGAGCTGTTTTGGACTAAATTCTTCTGGCAAATGTGCATATTAACATTTGTTAAATCAGCTTTGAAAAAAAAATTACTTTTGTGCTCAAAGGGCAACTTATGTAGAATTTAGACCTCTGAATCCACTACTGTGAAACTCCAGTGACTTGAGAGTGACTTGACAGGTACCCCACAAGAGGAACTGGCTACCAGCAATCCCCCCAAGCCCTCTTCTGAGTGAGGGAGCTCACAGAGCAAAGCAGGCACCATTTAAAACATTATGTAGCAGCCACAACAATCAAAGCCTTGAAATAAGAAGCAGCAAGTGGTGAGAACGCCTAACCAGGGATGGCTGTATCAGGACAGTCCCCAGCCTCAGAGAGCTCAAAATCATGTTTTCTTCATCACCAAAGAGGTCTCCCATCATCAGATTCCAGGGTACAAAAGTTTGGGATCCCCCAATTTTCTGTGAGGAAGAAGGACCCCTGTGGAACCAGGAGTGCCAAATGTGGGGACAGAAAGAAAGTAAGCGAGAAGGGGGCCGCCTTGCTGCTTGCCTGGGAGCAGAGCAGAGCAGAGCCAGAGTCTCCCTGCCTCCTCTTCCCCATCTGAGTGTGCAAACCACAGGGCTGCAGCAAGGCTCCACGGACACCTGCACAGCTCTTCGGATCCCAAGTGCACAGTGGTCTAGTTCCAACAGAGAGGGGAGAGTGTGCCCGAGGACCTCTTGGGAATGGCACCCTCAATTTCAAAAACCTCTTCATCCACAATTGCCCAATGTGTGACATACGGTACCTCTTACAACCCCTCCACCACAAGCGAAAGACCTGTAAAAAGCCTGAGTTTCCTTGCCAACTTTCTGACATGCTGGGTAATTGAGCAGCTTGCACCACAGTGCTCTGAAGCTCAGCATTGCCTCCAGGAAGCATTTTTGGGTTCTTTCATATATGCAAGAAAACAGGTGAGTGTTCACTCACCTTTTTTAACAACAACAGGTAATGAGGTCTGAAATATTTTTAAATTCTTAGATGCACATATTCTGTTTCAGACCATTCAAAGAATAAAATCTGGCATCCCATGTAAACAAGCTCACCCTTGTAAAATACCACTTTAGGTCTTACCTTTTGTGACCTGGCCTGGGATACTCACAGGGCAATCTAAGCCTCTGAAATGAAATACAGTTATCAATTTGAATTTTCTGTCTCAGAAGAACTCATTATCTCCATTTTAAAAATAAGCAGCCACTTAAGATTTTTTTTTAATGTACAGACTTTCAGAGCAATACAGTGCACTGAGAGTACATAATTTCTTCTCTCAAACAAGAAAGGGGGTGACAAGCGTTAGCCATACTACCTAGTGTGCACCAAAACGAACAGTTCTTACACTGTCAAGCAAGGTAAAATACCATGGGTACAGAGCATGGACATGAAAGAAAGAAAGGGTTAAACAATTTTTAAAAGAGACAAAAGAAAGTAAAAGAAAAAAAAAGAAATTTAAAATGTTTTCTTCTAGAAGATGACCATCAGCTCTTGTTTATCCAAACCACTTTATTCACACCTACACCAAGCCTACTTGATTTTCCCATAAAGGGCACATATTTAACTCAACCCACAGTGCTTAGAGATCATGCTGTTAACTCCTGGCCACTTGCTCAGATAGCTTTCAAACAAAGTCTGCTTCTGTTTTTTATGGAGCCAGTGCTGCTGTGATATTAGAACCCCTTGAGAAGGGGAACAATAACACACACTATTATGATACAAAGAGAGTATACAAATTAATTTCTGTGGTACAGGAGATTGCAGGAGATAAACTGCTTACTCCTGCAGAGGCAAAGCACATGGCACCAGCAAAGAATTTCAGTTTGCACGTGGAATGGACAGCAGTGCCTGGCACCAAAAATCAAGGACTTAAAACCTACACTTCCATCAGAAGATGTTATAGTTTGCCATACAGTGACAGTTTATGTGGCTCTAAACCATCTGTTTGATTGTAGTATGTAGCAGCTCTCTCAGATCTTTCAGTTTGTTAATAAAAGGTCAGTATAAAAACACTATATGTAGAAAGAATAGTTTGCTAACTCTATCTTCTCACTAACATTCAAGATTTTTCAAGTATTTGTGGTAGGAAAAAAGCAGCATTCTTTGAAATAGAACTTTGATTTTAATATGTAAAATAGGATCTTCACTGGGAATCACCAAAGGTGATGCTTCTGCCTACATATTTACTTATCTGGGATTTAAACACATGTTACCATAATGTGTACACTTAACTTTTCCTGGCGTAAGGGTAACTTCTGATATGACAGTTTGAAGGATACGGTTTGGAAAATGTACTTTGATAAACAGAGATCCAGCACACAGTTTAGGAGATGTAATAGTGAATAGTCACTAGTTCCCAGTTCTGACTGCAAATACTGCATTAATAGAAATCTGATTAGGATAAATCTCAGCAGAACTCATGCTCTGGGCTAACCCAAAGCAGAAACTTTTGGTTTTCTTTTAATGGGACCTATTCATTTTGTAAAGGAACAAAGGAAGGAGAGCTTTGTGTTTAATTGCAAAGTATCATTCTTGATCTATAGATAAAACATCTCCAAACCCCCCAGTGGATCTACACAGAATAAAAAGCCTGTGATATGCATGGATTGGAGCCCTGCTTTCCCTTTCCTTCCCAAAGGAACAAAACCCCCCACTGTTTTATTCCAGGCTGTTGCTCCCTTTACCAATCTGAAGCAGCGGATGCCATGCCAGTGCACAGTATAGGAGATCTCACACAGCTTGAATCAGGTGACTCCCTAGGCCCCACACACAATGAATGCACACAGACTTCCCACAACAGAAAGCCTGGAGCTTCTATGCCTGATGCTTAATAGTCAGCAGTGTAAATCCTCCTGCGCATTTCCCCATGTGACAGCCCAAGGTCTAAAGGCCAGGACCCCCCTTGGAGTACTGTCACCAGAGCTGTGTCACAGGACGTCTAATGCATTTTTTCTTGATATGCCAGTGCCTAACATAGAAATTAATACAGTGCCAAAAATAAGTCTCTTTCCTATTACAATTTATTTCCATTGGGATACTAATATAAACTGCACCAGCAAAAGTACAGAGTCCACAATAAGATGCTTTTCTGTGTAGCTATGACAACAAATCTGTTAAGCAAATCTAACAGCCTTGTCTAAATGCTTCTTTTAGCTCTCTTATGGATAAGCATCTGTTACTGCAGGCTAAGGGGTCTGCTGAACTCATTTGCCCCTGACAGGCTGTACATATGAAATCTTTTTAGATTTATTGACCTCTTTCTGCAGTAAATTTGTATGAAAAAAAGCCCGCTTGCTGTTGCCTTGAAAAGCAAACGCCCACCAGCAGACTAGGTACAGATTGTAATTGCAGCCAAGCCTGGGGCAGTGCCACCCAAGAGGACTGGGATGGCTCCTGGGGTGGCTGGCCATGGCCTGGGGGCAGCAGGGCTTGGGGACATCAGGAAGCAATGGGAAGTCTTGTGCAGCACTGGTGAGTGAAGACAGGAAAAGTTAAGTAGTATTGGACTCTCTCCACACAGCAATACACCCATGAAGCCAGCTTTTATATGGATTCTTTGCCTTTTCGACTCTAATTAAAATGGAGATGAGAAAATCTCAACACCAAGCCAAGTACTGTCAGGACAAAGTCTCATAGCTCTCTTTGACTTAAATAAAGATGCCACTCATGAATTTATTCACTGCAGACTTTGGGATTGCTCATATTAAGATGCCTTTTCCAAAGCCTAAGCCAATGCCATCATAGTGTTTAATGGTGCATGGTGTTTCTGCAAACGAGTTGCAACTCTTATTCTGCCTCTTCTTTTTCTGGGATTGAGCTCAAATGATAATTCATTGCAAGGGAGCAATTTTTTGATACCTCTGACGTGTTGATGGGTTGAGACATACAAATGAGGAGAAACGCATCTGAGCTAAGTTTCTCTGAACTCTCTTCTACAGCTTGTTACTATTTCCTTTAGCAGCATCACAGTGGAAATACACTACAGTAAATGCATAAAAAGGATTTTTCTTCCAGAAGATGGACAAAGTTTTTTATTAGAAACTATGACAACAGAATATTACCACATAACTGCTCTTGCTGCTATGGCTTGTACAGCATCAGGTCACCCCCAACTGCACCACCCATCATTCTTCAGAAAGACACAGTCACCATTTTGAGCCACTTTCCATACCCCCAGGATTCAATTCAGTGTCTCCTGAGCAACCTCTGTTGTTTCAGCTTTTAGCAACCTTATCAGGGGGGCTTTTTTAAGGAGATCACCAAGGAAAGACATAGTGCTTTTAGGAAGAGATACTGCTGGTATGTCCTGGTATTAGAAGTTCTCTGACTGTAGCACAGAAGCAAAAATCAGAGGTGCATCTGCTCCATATAAAAATACACATATATATATAAATTATATAGACCTAGAACTGGCTGAACTTGGTTTAGTCTAGCAGACTATTTTAGTCATCCTCTCTTAGGAGCATGTGCTTTGCACAAAAAAGAAGAGCAATTAATGTAAAAAATGTGGAAACATTTTATATGAAGACGGATTGAGGATTTTTTTTCCTCTTTCTCTCCTCTCCCCGCCTTGTTAGTCTAAATTTCTTTCTGGGGCAACCAAAGCCCTGATTCTGAGTACGTGGATTGGTATGTGAAATCTGCCAGTGCCTGTTTTCCAGGAGGCAGATATCTTGCTTTTCCTGATCATTTGCAGCTTTAACATTCCACATATTTTCTTTCTTGACAGCAGGCTAGTTTTTTAGTACAAATATTTCCATTTGTAAGCATGTAATAAATTTCTTTGAAGAACAAGTTTATGTTGATTCTCAAGGCTTTTCCTGTACAATACACAAATATTTTCTCCCTTTCAGGCTTTTTACTCTGATATTTGTCAAGCATTATGTAGGACTTCAATGACTGTGGTTAATTATGAGTGCCCAACACAGGATTCCCTCAACCACCAAATAGCAGCAAAAGCAGCAAGTGATGCTCTGGAGGAGCTAAGAGGATTTCTCTCTGATAAGTTTGCATTCTTGTAGCCTGGCCAGCAGGATGGTAGGGGTCAGATGCAGAAAAAAATGTTTTCCAGATGTTCTGACAGAGTCCTCTTAATCTCAGGTGCTCACGTACACACACACACATACACATCCTCAGAAAAGGAAAGAAACCAGTAATTTGGATCCCAAAAGATGAAACAATTGCAAAATACTTTATGCAAAATTCTTTAGGAGTGAACAGACTTATTTATGTTCCCCTTACCTATATGAGATTCCATGGTGTGGTTCGAAGTGCAGAGAATAAAATTCTGTGATTGGGTCTTAGAATTCTGAGTAGTGAACAGACCTGAATAGCTGTCAGAGCATGTCCACGTCCATCGTACTCTCTCCTGATATTGCCTTCAGAAATAAGCATGTGAATGAAATCTTGGTTTCCTGAGGCAAAAGGCAAATCTTGGACACAAGTAAAAAAACAGTCCATGCGAGTGCCACATCCCAAACACCAGCTCCTCTCGGGATATCAGCTGTTCTTCAGTGCTAGAAGAGGATGCAGCATGTGAGAACTATGAAAGGCTGAAAAAGAGCCCACAATCCCCCTTCCCTCACCATTCCAGTGTCACCTGTGATACCTCTGAACACACAGCCTGATGTATTCTTCTTTTCCTTTTCAGTGCTCCTCAGCGACACATCCAGGTTTTGCTTTACTCACCATGAAGGCCACAGTCATTGCAACCTTCCTTGGTAAGTACAGTTGATGTGTTTCAATTAGGAGTTTCTGGGTTTGCACTCTCCTGTCCTGGCTGAGCAGTGGCTGCTGACTTACTCTCTTCCCTTTGGACTCCATGGCTGCTGTAGCTCTCAGTGGTAGGTGTAAGCCTTGGCACAGCTTTTCAGAAATGGACTACCCAGACTTCTTGACTTTGGCAAAAGGAAAAAGAAAAATAAAAAAAAATTAATTACTTGCAGAGATCTCTAAGTACACAACCAGCTGCATGCAGTCCGTATCAGATGGCACAACTGGGCCTGAAAAATGTCTGTAATGTGGAGATTCCCTCTAAAGAAAAATTAGCTGCTTCTTGCATAGGGGCAGCCTTTAACAATTCTCTCTGTTCTTTCTCTTTCCATGAACAAGATGGTACCAGGTTATAAATGTGTCTTATTTTCTTTCCCCAGCAGTCAGACAGACTCTCACTCTTTGGGAACAAGTAGAGACTTCAGAATTTGCAATTCATCTTACATGAATACTCTGGTTGTGATATTCCCAGGCAATATTACCTCTAGCTGTTATCCTCAAGTCTGTCAAGACAGTAGTTCTTAGATCAAATTCATAGCAATCTATGTAGTTCTACATAAATTACCAAATTATTTTCTCCACATTATATTATTCTCTAACATTCCAAGTAGTTGAGACTTTGCACTGTGTTTTCCACTAGTTCATTCCTTTTCTCACCTAACTACAATTTTACCTTGGTTATACAACTGCACCAGTAACAAAAGGTCCAATTACTACATCTCTCCACTGTCACTTCAGACACCATGAGACTGCTTTTTCTTTTAGGCATGTTCTAGGAGAGATTAATTCTACAAATTCTCTGCAATCAGTCTAGGGGGAGAAAAGCATAAATGAAAGAAATTACTTCTGTTGCATATTCTAGTAAGATTAACTTAACAAATGATAAGAGGATCAGCCAACATCATAGAGAGTTTCAATTCCCTCTGAAAGCTCAGAGAAGGGAAAGGTGAATAGAAAAGTCAAGATATTTGCAATGAAGTTATTAATTATCCATAATAGAGTGCTTATAAAATAAGTACAGAGAATGAAGAGGTTTTGTGTGTCATCACTTAGCATGTAAACATAACAGGGTAAGCTACATACATACATAGTTATGTATGTTTTAACATAATAGCATATGCCTCTTTTACTATTACACTTTTCAAATCATAATTCTGCTTACTGAAGAAAATGAGTGCCCTTGCTGGGAAAGGATACTGGGACATGCCACACTAGAACCTCCTGTGGTCTGTATTGCTTCCCAGTATTCCCTACCTGCTACCGCCACTGAGTGAAATGCCACAACACACAATTACAGGATAACCTCCCCGATGGGTTATTAGGAAGAATCTTTGTCTTCCTAACTTCCCAGTTGCTTTATGCACAGTGTATGTGGTTTCACTACGTCTCTATCACACCAATCACAAAGAGCTCCCACTGCTTGTGGAAATACTGGGACCTTTTGTGGTTTTCTGGACCAGATGCACTCAAAGGCATCTTTAGATAATGAGTTCCACAGATGACTATGTGATGTGAGGAGTTCTTTCATCCCCTTCAAAAAACTTACCCCCAGTAGATGTCATCCTGACTGCAAAGTTAACTAAGTAGAAACCTACCTGTTGCTGAGAGTATTCCTATTTCTGGTTTTCAACCTGTTGATTCAAATTCAAGAAATCTCATGCACTGGAGCTTGTGATGACTCACGTTGATAGTCCTGCTTTTTCCTGATACTACATTTTCTTTGTTCTAGGTGTGTTTCTTACATGTACATACACAGCTAAGGAACCCACAAAGAAGACAAAAAAGCCTAAGCTATGTAAGTGGTCCCAGTAGAACTCTTGGCTGCTTTATAGCATGCACATCTGATACATAAAATAAGTGCAAAGTGAGGTTATATTCTGGTAACTCTTTACTATTGTCTGGAGTCAATGGGAATATAGGTTAGCTAACAGATTCTCTTATTACAAAACAAATCACTAAGTAAAATGTATGCTACTTAACAGGTGTAAAGGAATAATTTTGTACTTCACTGCTAAAACCTATCTTCATAAGCCATTAGGTACCACACAAGGATCCAAGTAAGCACTAGGGTGTTTTTCCCAGAGAGAGAGAGAAATAAATATGTGAAACAAACCAGCTGTAACACAGAGCATATGTAGCTGATTAGCGTGAGACAAGTGGTGCATATCTACATGCTAGGATGTATAGCTTTCAGCTATACTGCTGCAGGAGCATTCCTGTCCACAGATTATTTTGCTCATGTAGCTGACAAACAAGCCTGTTGCGAGCTTGTAAACTCACACTTAAACCCCTTGTTCAACATAAATTGCACCCAGCAAATAGTTTTAAAAATTAAGGGCAAGATAATGGGCTGTGACTGCAGCCTGATGTTATAGATGGCACAGAGCTACATGAGCACAGCAGGAGGCTTGGGAAGCATCCCTACCCCCTCCTTCCCACATGTTAACCACAGCCTGGATGACTACACTTCTCTTTCTCTCTCCAGCAAAGCGTCATAACAGATATTTCCTTCAGAGAAGCAAACATTGAAGGTCAGAAATAACCGCAGGCTTCTTTATTCCATCCCTAGTTACTGCTACATCCCTTGGTATAGGGGTTATTATGGTTTATGCTGTAGATGCAGAACACATAGAAGCCTTATATCCCAAAACCATTGATACAAAAGCATAAGAGGAGGGCAGTCCTGCCAGGCAGTTACTCATTGTTTCATGACAAGATCACTCAGCTATGAAAGCATTCAATCTGACTTTACCAAGATTTTACACTCACAGATGTGCCCCAGATTGATTGCGACATCAAGGCGGGGAAGATAATCAATCCAGAGTTCATTGCAAAATGCCCTCCTGGATGTCAAGATGTAAAATACCGTGTTTATGGCACAGATATTTATGCTTCCTTTTCCAGTGTCTGCAATGCTGCAATTCACAGGTAAGCGGGTTGAAATGAGCAAGGCCCTCAGACAAACCCATCATTTCAGTGTAGGGAACTTTCAACTTTTCAAACCCTTTACAACTCCCATGGCCTTCTAGGTTTGATTTCAGGCTGCTGTTCTAGTACAAAACCTGAGAGAAAGATCATTTATGATGCAATGAATCCATTCTTATAAAGTGCTGTCAATCCTGTATTCCTGTTGAAATCAGTTATATTTGAAGAAGTTTCTCAACCTTTGGAGAAGCATCTTGAGATCTGCAGATTTCTCATTCATGCATAGCAATTATTCAAGTGGCAGGTAGGGACAGAGCTGTTGCTACTCATAAAATTTCAGAAAAAAAATAGGCATATCACCAGTGATGAATACATATAACTCTCATACTTCTGGGATTGGTTTAGTTCTCCAGATTTGAATTTAACTGTCCTTGGCATCAAAGGCTGAGTAATGCACTTTCCTGACACATAAGAGGGCACTGCACAAAAAAATGTATAAATGTGAATTTTGCTGAGTTTTATTATCTATGCAAAAATGTGCATTAAATTTTAATGAAGAATAACGGCACAATCAAAACATTGTATTTGGAGGCAGGATGCAGAGGCAGGATGTATTCAGCTGAAAATACAGCAAGAACTTGTAAAGCCTGATTGACAACTTGACTTCATTTGAAGTTATTTGAGCTATTGCCATGCTTCCAGTTCTGTGAAATAGCTCGGATCTCGAGTAAACTTTCATAGTTAAAGCTTCAGGACTTTACACCTTGCCTCTGCATGGTGCAGTTCTCAGGCTGGGGTGCCTGTGTGCATAGGGCTGCCACCTCCTGGCTGCAGCTCTTCCTGCTCAGCCCCTCCCTGGGGAGATAGATGACTGCCAGGCTGTCAAACGTCAAATTGTTCCTTCAAATACTGGTGCAAAATGGAAATTCTCTCTGCATGCGGAACTAGTCCCAAAGGGAAGTTACAAACTACTTGTAGGAACTGCAATTTCCCTGTAGTTCAAATGTTGGCTGTCAATATTGCTGCAGTGAGGATTTCAGTTTTTCTCATTTGCCAGCTGAGTTTGTCTTTGTTAGCTTATATGTTGCATTTCCACAGACGGTGAATTTCTTTTCCAAACATTTATTTTAACTTCAGCTTCTTGCACTCATCAGAGAAAGTCACAGCTCTAACACATTCTTCAAGATTGTTTTCCACCCATTATTCTCTCGCACAATCATTACTGCCAGCCCTACCACACCTCTAGTCACAGTTGCTTCCAGGTTTACCTGCTGTCCTAGTGATGCCAGAGCAGGGTGCATAAACTGGAGGTTTCCTGTTTATCTTGAGATGTGCTGCATCATGTGTCAAACACCATTTGATGTGCACGCACTTGAAGCCTACCAGGTTTTCTACAGCTTCCAGCAATATTGTGCCCAGTCTACTCCAGGCTGAGGTCAGAACCAGGCTTAGTTTTTTGCAGATAACACACACAGATTCAAAGAGAACACATTCTGTCACGTGGTTGGCCTGAAAACTCCTCTGAGTACCTCTCCCTGTATCTTCAGTCATTTAATCAAGCTTGCAGGAATTTTAACGAAGGCAGTAGCTTTTTCTTGTGTGCAATGAGGTCAAGCTTAAACACAGGACCAGCAGACCAGTGGAAAGAGCAAACAGATCCTGACAGCACTTTATAAGAAACTGGTCTTTTCTGTATGGAAGAAGAACAAGTATTTCTAGCAGCAGAGTTAGTAGTAGCATAACAGCCCCCCTACAGCCCCTGGTTCAAAGGTGAAAGAAAACACTTCATAGCTCTTGCATTGTAGAACACTTTCTAAGGTTTTCGTGGAATTTCTGCCTTCAGACATCATGTTGTCTCCTTGCAGTGGTATAATTGACAACACAGGCGGGAAGATCCTTGTCCAGAAAGTCGCTGGCCACTCTGGTTACCGCGGGAGCTTCTCCAACGGGGTCCGGTCGCTGTCCCTGCCGCGCTGGAGGGAGTCCTTCCTCGTGTCAGGTACCATCCCGAGGTGGAGGGCTGCACCCACCTCTGCCCTCCCCGCTGCCCCACAGCTGGGCAGCAAAGCGAAGTGGGCCAACCCGCCTCTCATTTTAGTCACCACAGGCCCACCCCACCCAGCTCAGCATGAATAATTCATTTGAGACACTTTGCTGGGGCTTCCTAAGTAGCCCGCAAATAGACGCACCCCCTGCCGGCGGTGTGCTCAGCTCAGCCCAGTGTGCATGGGAGCTCACCGCAGGAGGAAGCAGGTGCTCTGCATTCAGTCTCTGAAGGAACCTTAACTGGGGTTGTTGATGCATGAAAGCTGAGCTTTGGTACTCATTGTGAGGTGTTTCTATTGTTCTCTACACTGGCAAGAAGTGCTGCTGAGAGCACTAAAGGGCCTTTTGGCCATTCGGAGCATCCTCAGCCTGCACCTGAGTTTGCATCTCCTGAAGCAACTTCTGATTTCTGACTTCTGTCAAACAATCTCAAAACCGCATATAGCCATACTGTATGTATGCAAACTCTGTATTTAGCAATCCCACCTGTACATCCCAAGCACGTCAGGAATTCACTCTGTTAGCCAAATAGTTTTGATATCTACTCAGTGCAGGGAAATCCATCTTAATTTAATGATCTTTCCTTTTTTCTCCCCATAGTTTATACAGGAGCTCACTGACAAAATTCACAGACTTTTTTTTTTTTTTTGTAAATTAGATCCTCGCAGCTTCAGATTATCTTAAACCTACTTGCACTCACTTTACCTGTGTGAAAGGGTCTGCTTGATGTTGCTTTACATATTTCTAATTTTAACTTCTTGCTGCATCCATACAGTGGGTCTGTTCTTACTGGTCTGCACTGTTGGAGGTTTAAGATAGGTGATTGATTATTTTATAGTAAGATTTGATATTTGCACTAGTGCATATATATAATTATATCTTTATATTAATATTGATGTTAGTTAACTACATCATTCCTGGAAAAATCAACAGTTCAATCAACTGAACAGCCATTGGAAAGAAAGATATATTATTTTCATGTTAAAATTTGTAAACAGTAAAGGAGGTTTCAGAAAATGACAAAAACAAACTCTCAACTCGGTTTTGCATTCATGCATTCAGATGCACTTTTTTACAGTTGTCTTCCATGGATATGTCACATTATGAGAAGGATTTATTTTGAATGAGTAGGAATTTACTGGAATAGCTGAATTTGCTACTTGTACTTGCTGCAGTTCCTCCCCCCCCCAACAAACAGCACATTATAATTCTGATACATAAATGGGAAATAGGATTTTTTTTTTTACCTCAGCAGCTGCTTAGTTGTTATCCCATAAAACTGTAGCAATTCTTCCATAAAACTGTAGAAACATTTTGATTTATGGTAATAAATCTTTATTCTTAATTAATGAGACACTGTAAAAGAAGATACAAGAGAAAGTTACAAGCACATGTAAAAGGAGATGATGAGAAATCTGGATATGTGTAGGCATGATGAGATTTGTCCTTCATGCACTTAATTTTATGCATACGGAGTGCTCTCACTGATGTCCATGGAACTGTTAGTTTATACACTAGCTCAAATGTAAATCTAACATATGATATAACAATGTTATATCATATTTCATATATGAGTAGGAAAAAGACTCTCACT
The DNA here is from genome assembly GCA_013396655.1 of Campylorhamphus procurvoides. NCBI lineage: Eukaryota > Metazoa > Chordata > Aves > Passeriformes > Dendrocolaptidae > Campylorhamphus > Campylorhamphus procurvoides. The sequence continues at coordinate 257,440 of WBMV01005969.1, read as the reverse complement.
GAAAATGTGGGAAATTTAGAATTATAGAGACATTTAGAAGACCCAGAAAGGCTGTGCTATTCATCTCAGCAGCCTGAGTCTGAATGCATACAAATATTCTCAGAAAGGGATGAATTTGGGTTGTTTTTTTTACAATTATGAGTCATAAAAAGAGATCTATATAAAGTATTGCCAAATAAAAATACTAAGTCACCTGAGGCATTAATTTCAGGGCAGCTTTAGAGCTTGAACTGAGTCCCCTATTCTCCAGCTGAAATCCTTTTCAGCAAATCAGACCTGTATGCAATATTGTACCCTGGAAATGTGCCAACAGTTTATTCCTAGTTAGGATATTGTCATCAAGTTTGTTCAGCTCAAATTGTGAATGAACATCTGCAAAAAAGAGGAAATCTTCAGGGATCCAGGCAAGGAAGTGGCATAATTTAGGGGAAGTGGAGAAGGCGGTCTGTCCTCTGGGATTAAAGGAGCCAGCACATCAGGAGGTACGCAAAGCCTTGGTATTCACTTTCAAGCCCTGGAATGCCTTGGCGCTCACTTGAATGGCTCCTTTCAGTTTAATGGTCATTTTGCAGCTAGTGGGTTAAGAAAATAAAGTCCTAAACTTCTGGGTTTGCTAGTCATAAGTAAGTGCAAGAGGGTGAGTAGCCACCACAACATAGCTAGTATCTCAATGGCCAAAGCTGATGTTTTCAGCCTACATGTAAACACATGTTTAACTACGTTAAGCAAACTCCAACCTAGATGTAACTTTTTCCTAATAGTGAAAAAGGCATATTACCATTGCTCCAGGGAGCAGGTCCACTTTCAGATCAGGCTTCAGACCTACCTCTTGATCACATGTGGAATACAAATTGTTGTGGATCAAAAATACCAGAATCCAGCAGCAGCCAGGCTCCCCACACTAGCTGGTGGGCTTCAGGTTTGCATTAAAAATCAGATTAGCACAGAAATATTCCATTATTATTATGCAACTATGGAGTCAGCTGCTCATACCTGACAACCCTCCCTCTGCTGGGGATAAAGAAAAGAATTCTGCAATCATCTGTGATCCCATAACTTTTCTGTCTTTCTACCAAATTGGCAGAAGAGCTCCCTAGTCTTGCTTGGCTCCTGCTCCCAGTTTTAACTTGGAGGGAAGTAGATGTGAAAATCTGCAGCCATTCACTTAGACCAGCCTCTGTGAGAGAAGCCCAGAGGACTAGAAGGAAGCTCTTTCTAGGCTGTCCTTGCATGCTAATTTGGTGGATCAGTGTGGACTTTAGTGGAGCTGTTCTCACTTTATACCACTGCAAATGAAAAATGTAATAGTTTCTTACATCACTGCCTCATTAGAGGAGTAAAACAAGGAGATACAAACATGAAAAGTGACAAAGGACAATGACTATCCAGCTCCATGGACAACCCTGCTCATAGTTCCTCTGGCATATACCTTTCTTTGTGTACCTTCCTGGGGGAAACAGTCCCCCATTCCCTTGAGGGGCTCAGTCTGTGGGTGTTAATTCCATTCAGAGCTGTTGACCTCTGGATTAATCACCAAGGATGATAACTGACATGCTTGCAGTACCATATATACACCTCCTTAAAGAATCCACCAAGGGAATAAAGGAGAGATCTTCATGACAGGTTTTGCAGGAGGTGGAGGTAGTTCTCACCTGAGGTGGTCCAGACATGACAAAGCACAGTATCTTGTAGAGACAATCATGAGGGTCCAGAGGACCTACTTCCACCAACTGCTAGAGGCCAAAGCAGTCTTCCCCACACTAGGCTTCTCTGCAACACTTTTTAATCAGTGATATATGTGAATATAAAAACTGTCCCAAGAGATGGAATTGCTTAGGCACATGTACCCACAGAGACATCATCTGCTGTTGCACTAAAAAGATTTGTGGTTTAAAGCTTAACTGGGAAACATACCTCATTGTTTTAAGACAGGACCCTCATTTTAGATCTAAATATAGGTACCATATGTTCCCATACACAAGCACAGCCTTCTCTCACTGTTATTACTGCAAAAGGCTGTTGCCAGAAATGGCATCTCACAGAAGTGAGGTCAGAGAAGAATGCTGTGTGCGTGCTGAAATGAATCCCACATCAAACATTAAGTCAACTGCATAGTCAGGCATGGGAAAAGGCCATCTAGGGAAGCTGTGGGTTTAAGTAGAAGTTATACAGATGTCCTTCAAAAATGATCCCCTTGTGTTTAATACTGTTTGAGAGCAGAGGAATGAACTAACTGACCTCTTCAAATCCTCCTCAGGACTGTGTTTTCATGCTTTCCAACTCTTTTTTTCTATGATGCTGGGTTTAGGCATTGGTATTTTTAGTTGTATGGTATTGAGTCTGCCATCAGATGAAATGAATCTTCATGAAAACGAGTTTGTCAATAAAGAAGAGGGGTCTAATTCTGAACACCTATGTTAGATCAGAATTTTATTGCAAGAAATCTTAGAATATTTTGTGATGCCTTCTAATACGTTTTTTGTAGAGGGCAAGCCAAGAAAAGGTGTGACATATCCATCAACTCTTGAATATTCTTCTTCAAAAAGTACAGCTGTTAAATCAGGCAAGTAATTGTGACCTACTTTCCCTTACATCCATTCACAACTATCTGTTATAGCTTCTCAGTTGTGTAATACAAAGATACAGTTATTCAGAGTCAGAAGTTCATGCAACCATTAATATCTCATCCAAATCACTCATGGTATTTTTTATGTTAAGCATATGGAAATCATCTCAGACAATTTCTATTTTTTGGTCATACCATGTTTCACAGACTTCTATTTTCAAGTTTCCCCCTTGCCTTAGATCTGCTCCTGAATATGATGTACTGGTTGTGTGAAAGCATTTGAGGTTATAGATGTTGGCTTTCTCCTAGTGTTATTCGTGGTAACTCTTGGGATATTCAGTGCTGAAAGTATAACATTAAATAATAATATAATACTAATGACACAGATGGCAACGCACAGCAGCTTAACTAAGGAATCATTTTAGTCAGCATCCTACTCTAAGATTCAAGTCAGTTTAAATAATTTAGTTGTTTTCAAAGTCTCATACTGATTGGTAGCTGACATTCAACAGCACGTGGATTGCCTCTGTCACTGAAATGACACTTGTTTGTGCTTCCTGTAACAACTGTGTAAGGTTCACACTCTCCCTTGGGGGTGTGAACAAAACCAAAATCCATGTCCCAAACTATTACACACTTCCCTAACACAGCCCTTTTGCTGACTGCTGAGCCTGAGCCTTCCTGGGCACATCCACTGTGAGCTGTAGTAAAATGAAATGTGCTGTATCTTCTCCATGAATCCAAATGCCTGTCAGTGGGTGCATTCATCAAAGACCACACAGAGGTTACTTGGACACCTGCTCTTCTCCTGTACATTATTGTTTGGTTCTTGGAAGCAGAGTATAGAGCTCTTGAAAAGACCTCTGAGATTATCAAGTCCAAACATTAACCCAGCACTGCCAAGTCCATCAATAACCATGTCCTTAAGTGCCACATCTACACATCTTTCAAATATTTCCAGGGGTGGTGACTCCATTGCTACCATGGACAGCCTGTACCAATGCTTGACAACATTTTCCATGCGGAAATTCTTTCTTATGTCAAATCTAAACCTTCCTTGGAGCAACCTAAGGTCATTTCCCTGCCATTTCACTACAACCTCCTTTCAAGTAGTTGTAGAGAGCCATTAAGTACCCTCTGAACCTCCTTTTCTTCAGGCTAAAGCACCTCAATTCCCTCAACTGTTTCTCATAAAACTTGTGCTCTAGACCTTTCACCAGTTTCAATGCTCTTCAAATCTAAAAGCTGTAGTTGTTCAGACTGAATAGGCATCACTCAATTTCATGCCTCTAATTTATAATACCTTTGCATTTACAATCATGTAGGTATAGATTTATTTGTATCTTGACCAGGTATACAGAAATTAATTGACCCAAATATTATACACTGCTAGAAGGGAGGCAATACCTTAAAAATCTTGGCTTTTCTGATAAAAGTTTACTAATATTGTTATTATAATCATTCCCAAATGTAGCCACACTTGAAATACTAGCCCAAAGGTCTCAGAGGAGACCATAAGCAATCACAGAAACATAGAATATGTTGAGCTGGAAGGGATCCACAAGGATTATTGAGTCCAGCTTCTGACCCTGCACAGGACTATCCCCAAGAGTCACACCATGTGCCTGAGAGTACCATGCAATTTTGTCAGGACTGGTGTCATGACCACTTCCCTGGACAGTCTGTTCCAGTGCCCAACCATCCTCTGGGGGAAGACCCTTTTTCTAATATCCAACCTACACCTCCCCTGACACAACTTCAGGCCATTCCCTCAGGTCCTGTCCCTGGTCATCACAAAGAAGAGATCAGTGCCTGCCCCTCCTCTTCCCCTCACAAGGAAGTTGTAACTGCAGTGAGGTCTCCCCTCAGTCTCCTCTTCTCCAGGATGAACAGACCAAGTGACCTCAGCCACTCCTCACACGGCTTCCTCTCAAGGCCCTTCACCATCTTTGTGCCCTCCTTTGGACACTCTCTAATAGCTTGATATCTTCCTTATATTGCAGTGCCCAAAACTGCATCCAGTATTCAAGGGGAGGCTGCCCCAGTGCAGAGCAGAGCAGGACAATCCCCTCCCTCGACAGGCTGGCGATGCTTTGCCTGATGCCCTCCAGGACATGGTTGGCCCTCCTGGCTAACAGGGCACTGCGACTCAGATTCAGCTTGCCATCGATCAGGACCCCCAGGTCCCTCTCCATGGCACTGCTTTCCAGCATCTTATTCCCCAGTCTGTACATACATCTGGCATTGCCCCATCCCAGGTGCAGAATCCAGCACTTCCTCTTGTTGAACTTCATATGGTTGATGATTACTCAGCCCTCTAACTTGTCGAGGTCCCCTTGCAGGGCCTTCCTGCCTTTGAAGTAGCCAACAGCTCCTCCCAGTTTTGTGTCATCTGCAAACTTGCTTAGTATCCCTTCCAGTCCTGCTACCAACTCATTTATGAATGTCAGCCAGGATTGAGCTCAGCAGGCTGTAAGCAATGATTTCTTGCACCAGTGCTAAACCCCACGTAATATGAGAATCAGTTTGGAAATGGGGGGCATCATCAAGTCACTGCAGTCACACAAACAAAATATCAGAAGCCTGTTCCTGCAGCAAATCAAAGACACAAGACTTTGTTCTTGAATCAAACAGTGTGAATGAAAACGCTAGGATCCTAGCAACAAAGACTGCATTCACACAGAGAAAACCCAGGATTACTAAAAAGAAGCAAACAACTTTTACAGCAAACCCAGTGCCAGAGGATATCATTGCCTGCCCTTGCCCAGCCATGTCCCACAGGTAGCAAAGAAATCTGATGGTCACAATCCATCCCTCCCCAAGACCCACTTGACCCTGTTAGCACTCCTTAGACTTGCCACCTTGGTCCAGCCATCTCAGCTGTTCTCTGTTAGAAACAGCTTCTTTTTAAGATAAAAATCTTTGTAATATGGTGCCAGGGCCATCTTGTGCTAGAGGATATCCCACTTATTTTTTATTAAAAAAGCTACTTTTTTCTTCTAATTTATATTACAGAGACCACACTGTTCACTTTGATACTTAAATCCATTATCTGTAGGAGGTAAAGGCAGTCCTTTGAGTATTACACTCACTAGCTGTCAGATTAGCAAAAAATCCTGCTTCACACCTGATTAGCTGTCAGAGGTGCAATTTTGGTCCCCACTCCAGGGACACCAGAGATTCATAATGCCTGACATTTCTTTAAATGCTGCTGGTGGTTACAGCTCTTCTCAAATGCTGGGCATGGCAAGAAAAACCTTCCCAAAACTGTAACTCTTCACAGCTGGTAAAAACAATTGAAAGATGTTGTTTAAAAAAAATAGTACAAATTTTTAGGAAAATATTAATGCTGGAGTTAATTCTCGTATAGTTCCGTGCTGTGAAAAGAGCTAGAGAAATAAAAAAAGGCAGATCAAAATCTTCCAGTACTCAGTCAGACATAAAAGCAGAAAAGGTGTCTTCTTTTAGCACAGCTTCATGGAGCAGACTATTTTGCAAGGTAGAAGTAAATAAACTGTAATAACTGTTCCAAGTACATTGATGATTTGGGGTCTTAGGAAAAAAAACACCAAAAAAACCCAAAACAAACAAATAAAAAACAAAACACATCTTCCCTTTCCTTCTAAGCCAGTCCATGGTATTCAGATTCAGGATCTGGCCACATAACAATCTCAAAATGTCAGGCAAGAAAGAAATACATCTGAACATGAATTAGGGACTGAAATATTGTATGTTTGCTGGTGTTCCCCAAACACCCTAAACACACCATGACCCTGATTCTCAGGACTTGCTGCTATTCAGAGGAAAAAATCAGCATGATGCATTAACCTTATCAGTAGTGAATTATTACTGGCAAACCCCCATATTTATTGCTCACTTCAGAAACGCTATTGGCACTGGCAGGAGATTTTGAACAGTAAAAATGCCTAAATTTGGCACCAAAGATTTGGCGTGGCTACTCTCTAGAGGCACCCAGTCATCACTTTTTCACACTTAGGTGATAAAGCTCTGATTAGAGTGACTGACCTACCTAATGGCATGTGATGGGTTGCTTTCCTCTGGGGACTGATAATCTCTAAATAGGAGACTTAAAATTATTTTCTTCCAGAGCTACCTTTTCTGATGTGCTCAATTTTGCTTCAGAGCCTAAAAAGCCAGAGCAAGACCTAAAAGGTATGAAGAGTGTGGATGCCACAAACACATCAGAAAAAGCATCAGAACAAGGTAAGGGTTGGGGATCTTGGTGCTCTTCTGCAGTATCCATCCCAGCCTAATCTGCCTGCAGACACTTATAGGAAGCAGTTTGACACTGACTGTGCATACAGCTTTACCTCCCACATCCAAACTCCTCTCTTCAGTCCCTCTCTCACCAAATCAACCCCATTATGTGAGTGCCTGCAATGGCACTTGAAGGACATTTGTCAATTCAGAGAAGAGGACACATTCAGAATTTAATTTCTGCCTGTGCTTTGAGTGAGTTCAGGTGTTGTGAACTTCAAAAGCTTGCATTGTGGCTCTTGGCAATCTCCTATGCAGGGCACATGCCCTGCAAACCCTTTGAAGGTACTGTGAGATAGATGGGCACCCTGCCCACAGCAACACTGGTAACAGCTAGCCCTCAAGAGCTCTCCTCCTGTGTTAAAGGATCCATGCCAACATGCACCAAGGCAACAGCTTTCTTCTGCTCTTACTATGCTGCTTCCTTGGGTTTTCTGCTAATACTGTTAGCTCCCAGCTTCCTTTCTGCTCAGAGGCCGGTGTATAAAACTGGCTGATGTGGACATTCCCCACTCCAGCAGCACCAGATCACAGGGGAGACTCACTGTGCCCTCTGTCTTCTTTCTTTTAACACAGCTTCATGGAGCAGAGCACTGTTCAGCCCAAAAAGAGCCATTCATACTGATTTTTTTCAGCTGAGCTGTTTTGTTTTTCTTCTGAGCCCTCTTTCAGCATTATCCCATTAAAACTGCCTGAGATCTGAGTTTTTCACTGCCTAGCATTGGGTGGCAATTACTCCACCAGACAGTTTCATGATGAGGCCTTCCAGAAGGAGAATATCCAGAAATAGCAATAAAATACAAGCTTGTGTTATGCAGCAGTGAACAGAGTGCACACCATTCCTTTTCAGTATAGACAGCATGTCAGGCCATCCCCAGGGCTACAGGCAGGAAGGAGAGGAACAAGACTGAGAGTAACATGGAATATATTTTTGGGCAAACTTTTGTGGATAGATGGAGAAGATAACTGTGAAGGATCTTTTTTGGGACAATTACTTGAAAGAACTTAAGCAAGCTGACAATTTTTTATAAGGATATTTAGGATGCAAATTTTGCAACTAGAATTATCGCTGTTCTCACAACAGATGATACATTTTAAAAGTAGTAGCAACTGTGAGATGAGTCAAAGTTAGATGAGATTAGCACCTCCTAGGTGGTCTCCCCCACTCCCCTCAGCCAAAGCCCTAACACTCCCTCTCTGTCTCTGACCTGCTACTCAAATGATCATTTTCTGAAAGTTGTCTTTCTACCAAAAACATTTCAGTGCTGCAATGCATATTTTATTCTGGTCTATGACTCATATTGGCCATCTTTTACTACCAGATGCCATTTGATTTTCATTGATATGGGCTTTCTAAGTGCTTAATTACACTGAGAAAAGATAATGGCAAAACAGAAACTGCAACTGGCCGGTTGAACCATTTCATAGGTCTGAGACATCTGTTAGGTGGATAAGAGTTCCTGGCCAAAGCAGAAAAGTGTAGGGGGGACATTAAGACCACAACAGCTTGTTGTCAGCACCCTCTGAGAGCAGTGTAGGAGTGTCACACAGGCACCTGTGGTGCTCCCAAGCACCGCACAGCAATGAAAGGGCACTAATGGCTCCACAGAGGAGGATGTTTGTGTGCAGCCTGAGGAGAATGCCAGTTGCTGGGTTGCTTTTAAACACTGAGTGCTGTTGTCAGGTGTCAGACATCCACCTGCAGTGATCACGTCAATGTTCCTACAGGGGATGCAGTCCGCAAAGAGTATCAGACATCTCCAGTGCCAACACCAGCCACACAAGTGGCCACCACAACCCCGACACCAACGACCACAACGACAGATCCTTCCACCACAGCGCCACAGCCAACCACAACACCTCCAGCAACCAGAACCACAGCAGCCGCAGCAAAGACTAGACCTGGACTGCATAGGGTCAGAGATATGGGTCAGTAACAAGGATGTTTGCATTGCTTTCCTCCCAAATGACAGCCCTCCTACAATTTGAGGAACCAGACATACAGCTGGATATATCACAACTTAGTGGATCATGAATTCAGTAATTCAATGTCAAAATATTAGGATTGGAAAAATATTTAATTCCAGCAGATAGGCTGGAGTTAGAGTTGTGCCTTTGAGACACATACAAATTGAGTGCATCTCACATAAATACAAACATGTGGATTTTCTGAGATGAGACTTCATTTATGCCTAGTAAAATTTATGCCTAGTCTTTACTTATAACGTATTGGCATATAAACTAATTCGTGTGGTATTAAGCTGTCCATCCCCAAATGCTGTGATAATTTTCAGGTATAGAAGTCAACAAATAATTCTTTGATTCACATGTCTCAACTGAGAGTTCAATAGATGGGTCAAGACTCATTTTAGAATTAATTTTGTGATAACTTTCAATAGATGAAAGTTGTGATGTATTTTTTTGTAACAGCTTTTGAATTTTAAAGATAAAAACACTGTGAAGGAATTCTCATATGATTTTTTGCATGCCTGATTTTCCCTAATCTTTTCTTCTCCATTTATTAGTATTCATTAACATTGTAGGTTTTGCTTTGGTACCTGAAAATTATGGTCTCCTATTTTTAGGTTCCAGCAGTGTCCACCCAGCATACGCATCTGTGGTAGCTGCGGCATCAAGTAAGTATGGTGAAGTAACTATGCCACAAGGCATGCAGTGCAGTGTATTTTAAGGCAGCAATGATTCAATAACCTTTCAAGCCTCAGCAAACTCAGTGACTTAATCCAAGCCTGGATTTAAACTGAAAACCAGATTCTTGGCCTGAATGTCAGAGACACTGATCACTGACAGTTCTAAGGAAGTCTTTCTAATGAATATTTGCGCATTTAAGCCTTGAGGACAGCTGGGTTTCACAACACTTGAAACAAAGATTGTGCTGTTTTAATCATATTACATTTCCTTTTATTTCCTTTTGTCATACTTTATCTAAGGGAGATTTGATTTAGTTTTAAAATACACAATGCAGAGGGCTGCATGGCCATCTAAACTTAGGGCTGAGAGCTCTGAAATGCTGACATAATATTCAACCATCACTCTTTCAAAAACCTTAGCCTGTGATTCTGAGCCTGGCATAAATGTGATGTTATTCCTGGCATGGCACTTGTTATTGACAACAGAGTGGCGGCTCCTCAGAGCTCTGCATCTCGATCCAGGAGCTTGCTCCCATTCCAGCCTGTAATGCAAGTGTTTAGAAGTGTTTTCCCATACAGTGTGCAATTGCTCAGCTGTGCAGTCAAGTAAAGGAGAATATTTTCAACTGTTTGCAAGTTCCTGAGCATGGGGATATGATTGCTTTTGAGTGAAAAGGGGGCTGGGCCATCATTAGATTTTATGCTCCATAGCCATTTCTGAGTGCTTTCAGCTCAGCTTTGCTCTCACATACATAGCTGCAGTCATCTCTGCTGCCAAATAATTCAGAGCCAAGAGCATGGCAATGCAGCTATCTTTTGGGTAATTCAGGTCTTGAGGAAAGGCATTATTAAGTCAAATTTAGTTGTGAATGCAGAATAAGGGCAGCGGCTGGGGGGGTTAATCTTACCAAGGCAAATGTAGAGGTACGTATGTGCATGGTAGGATTTACAGAAGTGACAAAGTAATTCAAAGGGGTTTAAATTCAGTGGCAATCTGCATCATTCAGTACCTAATGTGCCTGTAAACCTGGTTCTGCTTGTTGCTTTCTTTTCTTATTCTCACAGGCTGAGCAAGAGGCCATTACTGTTTTTACTAGCAATTAGGAAACCCTATTTGAGGTTCCCCAGTCAGGGAGAGATGTGTGTGGAGAGTAGAGTTCTGGCAACATTGAAATCACTGGGAAGGTTGTATTGGTCTTTAATAAGACCATTCATTTAGTCAAAAAATGAAGAAAAAACCCAAACAAACAAAAACAAACAAACAAAAAAACCCTAAAAACCAAAAAACAGCCTCCCAACTGCCGCGTGCCGGAGGGAGGGGAAGAAAGGAGACGGTCCCAGCGATGGTGGGATGAGGCTAGAACTGTTTATTCATGGGAGCATGGGACTTATATAGGGTCAGGGAGGAGCTTGGAAAGTGGGAGGAGTTCGGGGGCGGATCGCGGCAAGAGGGGAAGGGCTTACAGGGAAGGAGGGGAATAGATGGGGCGTGGCCAGCCTCACATGATGATGCTGGGATTGCATCACCAGCCAGCCAATGGGAAATAAGGAATATACAGCCAATGGGAAAACGGTAACTGGGTAACCGCAACCAATCACAATACAGCATACAAATTCAAAGGGATAAAACATGAATTTGTGAGTTCTGAGGTAATTGTCCGTTTGTGGTATTGATAAACTGTTCATCGTGGTTGTTCTGGAAGCCTTTGAGACAGTGTTCTCCTACACCCAACCACCAACCCCAAGACAAACAAATAAGCACTCACATTTTCCAAGCCTTTCAAAGGTCACATAATTGTAATTTGGATCCATCTTTCTTCGCTTCTTTACTGAAGTCCCAAAAATAGATTAAGTCCCAAAAGATTAAGTGATCTGACTTAGAGACAGGTTTATAGTGAGCTGGAGTGGTGGAGACCTACTTCTGATTTCACAGACTTTTCTAGGACTGTGTCCAGCATGTGTATACCCGATATCTGGCTTCCTACATTCTCCTGACCTCTTCTTCATTCTAAAAGAGAAGAGCTGGATAAACAAACAAAAAAAATACAGAAAGTACAAATACAGTTCAGATCTGATGACTATACTCGAAGCACTTTAGGAGGTGTCTCTGTCTAAGGAGCCTTTAAGACTCACTGCTACTATTTAGGCCAGAGTTTCTGATGAAGCCTTTGGCTTTAACCAGAGTTTGGCTTAACTGAACTCCTGTCTGTCTCGGCTCACAGGGATTCACAGATCTACTTCTGACTGTGCACTGGTAATTTGCCTGCAAAAGACACCTCAAAAGTAAACAGCCATGAAATAGAGCGCAATCAGAATGAACGTGGCTGTGTTAGCTCTGGCATTTCCATTTCCATCTACTGGTACTGGCAGAAATTCACAGGGGCAAAAGAAAAGCAGGACTTGCAGATTAGTGCATTAGAGCAGGGGCAAAACTCCTGCCCTAGTTCTTGCTGTTCTTTTCCTTTATCTTCTGCTTGTTAAAGAAACAGGAAAAATATCAGAGACTTTGCTCCATTGCAGGACCCCTGCTTTAAAGACATGATGTGGCAAAACTGCTAAATGAAAAACTACTTTAATTTTTGACCCAGTCCCTGGGATTTGCCTGGTGACTGTCCAGGCTCTTTGTTACAGACTTCTAGTCCTGTCTCAGCCTTCAGCTTGCACAGAGCTCTGCTTTAATGAATACACATTCACATGGCACAGCCTCACTGGCATCTCAAATTTGATGGAAGAACAAGCCTTTAGCCATGGAAGTGCAATCCCAACCTTTTCTCCTCTACCACCAATTTTGCCCCAGCACAGTGGAAACCAGTTTACTGGCAGTAATGTGACTTTGGGAAGTACAGCAAGAGGGAACAGCGCCAAGGCACAGCACAGTCAAAAGGAGCATAGAGAGAAATCCATGTTGCTAACAGGGGTGCAGAGGGTTGCGTTAATTCGTTTAAAAAATGGCATAAAATACTTGGATTCTGAGCTAATCTCTCTCTTATCCTCTTGTTCTCTGTTTCTACTGACCTTGTAAAGTGTCAGATACGCATTTGGGCTCAGTTGTGATAAACGTGAAACAAGGTGAGCTCTGAAGCTCAGTTAATTTTCTACCACCACTTTGGTACATCCTGATCTCCTGTGTGGAAAGCATGCCCCGCACAATCCCATACAACACTGACTGCTGCACACACAGACTTTCCCCTCTGCAACCTGAACACTGAGCCTGGTCTAGCTGTGGTCCATCTGGAGCCTTAAAAGCTTACAGAGTTTAGAAGCCTTGCCAGTTTTGGCAGATGAGCCTGTTATTTCCTTAAACAAGATCTCTCTGGCATTTGGAGTGTACAAGGTCTCTCAGGACAGTTCTTAGAAATCCCATCAAAGGACTTCTGGTGGCCTGAAAGGTTCAAGTTTGGGTCAAACACAAGCTATTTGCTTTTACCTAATTTTGCAATATCAAGTTCCCAAGGAGCAGCAATTCCTGTTTTCTGAGACAATCATTCAAAATGGTCTCATTGATGACATCTTATTGATAAAATAATCTCATGGGCCCCTGTCCAGTGTTCACAAGAGTTGAACATTCTCACTGATTTCACTAGGCTTTGGAACTAATCTTTCTGGGAAAACTAATGAATAAAGGCTTGTTAAAGGATAAGTTTGTTAACAAGCTTCTTAAGAATAATTAATGAAATGAAAGGCATGATTAAAGACATGATTTTCATCTGCAAATGCATTGAGCCTCTAGTGTTTTTGAACAATGGGAATTTAATAACCCAATCACCTTAAAAAAAAGTAATGTAAAAAAAGTAAGCTTTTGTGCAAAGACATTTTAGACCCATGAATTCTCCCACATTACTTTTTCACTGTCTCATTATTTACAATCTGCCTGTTTGCCCATATTCACTTACTCTCTGCAGAAAGGGTAGTATAGGATCGGGGGTGGTGGTGGGGTTGGGTTTGGGATTAAAACCTTCCTCACACAACCAGCACAATTGGATGGTACTGAATTAGAAAAAACACAGATAACCAGTGTGAGTGAGAAAGAAAGTTATAAGGAAAAACAAACCACTGAGGTAACTACAAGTCCTTAAATGCAGACCAGAGACCTGTATAAGTAATAATCATAACTGAAGGGAGCTTTAACTAGGCTAATCTATATGACAGACAGAGCAAGGCAATCCTCTTTTCAGCAGGCTCAAAATATACAGTTAACATCTGAGAAAGTCTATTAATGAAAGCTTTATATATGAACCATTGACTCTGACATCTATAAAGTGAGACTCGGTGAAAAAGCCAGGTAGCAATATCCTGAACCAAACATAGGATAAATCACACTTTTCCATTTTGCTGTCTATCTAGGACAGGTTCAGGCTGCACAAGGAAGAGGACAGAATACAGGTATGTCTTAAATTAACAATAACCAGTAGATTTGTACTGCTAGAATACTAGAAAACATTGTGCTACATGTGCTAACCAATATAATATTTTCAAAGCATTCAGGAGCATTTCCACCTCTGCAAGTAACAGGAATATTTTACGACACAATACAGGTAAAGGCATTACAATCTTCCTCTACTTCCTCCCCGCAGATAGTTCCACCACTCATATCTATCAAGGCATGCAGTAATATACAATTTTCCCCTCCTAACCATGCTCATAGAAGATGCAGTGAGACCCTGTATCACACTGGTCATTGTGTGACAATGGTGTAACTTTTAGGGAAAAAAGTAAGCAGGATTAATAAAACTTAGAATTGTTCTCAAAACAGTATTCTAAAACCATTTATAGAGGTCTTTTACAACATTTGCTGTTGCAAAATGAGAGGGGAACTTCATGTCTGTGTAAGTTTGGGGGATGAAGGTCTGACTCTAAGAGGAGATGTGTTTTCAGTTTACAGGCCCTAAGCATCATCAGCACCACAGAACCCCACTACCAGCTGTTCCAGTGCACCAGCTAATACCTGCACTGTGCAGCACCTACTAACACTTAAACTCTTCTGCTTTTGCCAGCCTCTTTCAACTTTGAAGTTCTTTCTTTAATATTCGTAAATTTCTTTAAATTTCCATCTTCTTCTTCTTCCATTTGGTTTAAAAACATGTACAGAAAGACAATTTGGGGCCACTGCAACCCTTGCCATCATACTTCTCTCTTGTTGCCTGCTGGCATCTAACTTCTTGCCTCTTTGTCAGATCATGCAGGTATTCAGCGCCAAGAGCCTGTTGCCACCTTCCAGAGGGCTGCCGGCTCTCCAGCCCACCTGGGTGAGCAAAACTGCTAGTAGCAGATTTTCCACTCTCTTTCCTAGTTTTAGCAACCCCAAATTAGCCCTTATACTGCAGATTGTTTTCCTGTATCCTGGAGGAGAACCAGGGCAAGACTCATGCACTGAATGCCAACCAGCAGCTTCCTGAATGCGAAAGGCAAAGGAAAACTTGGTCACTGGTGAGCTGTTGTTTCAGGCCGTGGGAATCAACATCTACAAAGTGTCTGCAATTTTCCTTATTTGTTAGTCAAAACAAGAAACAAAAAACCAGCTCTGTGCATCCTATCAGGTCTTCGATAGAGCTAAATCTTCTGGTCCTGTTCCCAAAATCTGTTCTTGTCCTAGCCAGCTGCAAGGGCATTCATCTGGCTGTAACTCAGAGCAAAACATCACTTTTTGAGAAAGTTTTTCAGCAGGCTCCAAAAACAAAGGTTCCCAGGAGTGTCTAGGCTGATTGTGAAGGTAGAGCTTGCTTTTAATACTGAGTGTAAAAACATTACCTGTACTGTTCTTCCTCCCTGCCCATTCAACTGATCCTTTACCAGGAAGTTTTCCTATCAGCAGGCAGTTGGCCAAGGCAAGTACTGTACTGTGGCAGAACTGACCTCTAGCATGGGCAACCAAGCCCACTGGGGAGGGAAGGCTGTGGCACATGAAGGTGTCCCTGGGGCCCTGAGGGCTTTGGTGAGAGCTGGGAAGCACAGGAGCAGTGTTGCAATTTTAGAGCCAAGTGGTCATTCACATTGAGGCTAGAGGATGCTGTTATATAGTAGGACTTTCTGGGTAATACCAACCAAGTAAGCTTACCCAGCAATCTCCTCATCAAAATGACAATTTGCAGTTGACCTAGTTGCAGCATATTTAAAATGGATACAGTTCTCTGCCTAAGATCTATTCTATTCCATCATATTGCTATTCCTTCTTGTTTCGTTCTCCTTCTCTTGCTTCTTGTTTCAATCTGTGTTTGTATTTTTCATATTTTTGGCCATACTGAAGTCACAGACATTTCTTTTTTTCTAATACCACATTTTTTGTGCTCTTTCAATTTCATTTACCCTTGTCAAAATTCAGTACCCACCTTTAGAGGAAAGACCAAGGGGGCACTACTTTTTTCAGCTGAATAGCAGAGTAAATATGTTGCCTGTAAACATGCTGGTCATGGCAATGCACTAGTTATGTGACACCACATATAGGGTGGGGATAGTCTGCGGCAGAAGACCTACCTTTCTGGCAGTGCAGAAATGGAAAAAGCTCTAACATCTGGACCAAAGGATGTGGTGGCTAATTCTCAGGCTAGCCAAATCTTTGCCAAAATAAATCAGATTACTGCTCAGTCTTATCTAAATCTAAGTCAGTGTTTGACCCCACATAATTGCTTAAGGCACCTGATGGTTCCCCCAGAGTAATTACAAAGTTCAAATTTCCCATTATCAAGTATTCTGTTTTCTCCATCAAAGAACAAGAAGGAAAAAACCCACAAACACATACTTGCCATATTTCCGATGAGTCCTGATCCTTTTTTCAGCCCAGGCTTTGGCAGCTCAGATGTGTTGCTTTCAAGCAGCAAATTTTTCTAGCCATCAAAGGGAAATTCCTGAACAAGTCCATCTTTCTTGGAAAGGCGAGTTGCTCTTCTTGATCTACTGAGTGTGTGCAAACAGCAACAATAAGCTCTAGGGGTTTGGCCATGCTGTTGAGGAACTTCCTCTCATCAGCTCAGGGTACCAAAAGGGAAAACAGCTTACCCAACACACCAGTTGCTTGTGTAGCTTCTCAATGCATGTTCCTTGGAAAGTCTCAACTCTTCCACCCTCTTGACAATGCACATTGTGCATTTCAAGTGCTCTCTTGAAATCCTATACTCAGCCCAAAATATATTCCAAGGCAATTACGCTGAAGAGTTGTGGTGGTAATGCTTTTTTTTTTTTAAGACTGGTCTTGGATTATTTTAAAAATCAAAATATGCCCTTTGCTTTTATGGGAATTTTCAAGTAGGGATCAAAAAAGCCTTAGTTGTAAGAATAATAATTTCATTTTCAGATACACATTTCACTGACAGCTTTCTTTGTTATGTGCCTAAGACTGTGTGCAAGAAATAGAGCTTCTGTCTGGATTAGCAGCTCACCCAGAAAGCTGTATATTCTGCATATTTGCAGGCAGCTGCCCAAAATCCTTGCCACTTATCTTGTGTTTTAATTCATTAAAAAAGTAAACCACTACAGGAAGTTCTAAATGGGTGAACTGAGAAGACTGGTTGAAGAAGCGATAGGCAGCTCTTATCAATAGGGATTTAGACAGACTAGAGCACCTATGGGCATCTGAGTTGAAGCAGTTCTTTAATCTAGAAAAACTTAAGCATTGCTCCTTCTGAAAAAAAAAAAAACAGTCTTTTTTTTCTTTCCAAAATCTGCCTGTCTTTTTTAAAAGCATCTGTTTGTTGTTCTTGAGCTTAAAGAGAGACACTAAAGGAGCCTGTGTTTTGAGGATACTCCCAGTCAATGAGGTGACAGCAGAAACAAACCTGTGACACAGGGGATAGGCACATTCCATTGCTCTGATCCTTCAGCTCACACCCCTACATAAAAAGGAAAGATTGGCAGATCCGTAACAGATATGCAGCTCCACAATGAACCATGACAGAGTTCCTCCCACCCTAAGGGAGACCACACATCTTATTCATCCATCTGTCTCATGCAACAAGTCTCTCTCCCAAAGAGTAGCTGATAGCTTCTCACCGGAAAGGCAACCTAAGGACAAGGTCAGTGCCCACACAAGGCTGGAGGTCACCAACAAGGCCATGCATGATTTCTGCCAAACCTACATTATACTTCACTCACTGGTTCTAGACAAAAGCACACCCGCTCTGCACAGCCTATCAGGTCTTTGGTAGACCTAAATCTTCTGTTCCTCTGGTTCCCAGGAACTGCTCTTGTCCTAGTCAATTGCAAGGGTATCCATTTGGTGGTAAGCCAGCACGTTTTGGAATGCAGCAGACTTCAAAAACAAAGGCATTTAGGGGTGTATTTATAAAAGCAACACTTTTGATGAAGTTATCCATGCCCAACAAATGGCAAGCAGTATTTAGACAACTACTTTTTGTTTGGGTGAGCTGTGGAGATAGAGAAATCTGTAGGTGAGAGGTACTTGCAGATTTCCAGTGCAAAACAACCTAAACCAAATAAAAGTATACTGAAGTATCTGTGCGTCAGTATCAATGCAATTTAGAGGAACAAGACCAAAACAGATCCAAAAGGTGTATTTAAAACTTTAAAAAAGATTACAGCTCTGGAGGCAGTGATATAAAACTCCTAACTATGGCTTGAAACTTGCATGAAAAGGCTTCCAGGTTTACTGATTTCCTCAGCTCCAAAGTTGTGAATGTAAATCATTGTACGAACTGACCTTTCTAAACTGAGTCAGAACTTTGTAATCTCTAGTAATTCCATTATTTTCACTAATAGTTTTTCTTCTCTTTTATGTGTGAAAGCAATGGAAACAGACTTGTGGAAACCTGGACTGAGCTTGTTTGAGACAGGTAAATATTTTAAGCATCCAGTAACTACTTTGGGTATAAGTGTTTTCCATCACACATGGGAAAAGCTAAATCTATTTGTTCATCAGGCCTATGACACTGGTGATAATAATCTCATTTCATGAAGCAGTTACAGCATGTAAAATCATAAATAAGGTGTGTTGTTTTCATCTTAGTAAATTATTCTGTGCTTGCATCAGTCTGAAGTTCCTGCCTAATGCAGGAGCAGAACAGATGAACTCCAGAAAGAGTTGGCAGCTACACTACATGAAAAGGATTCTAGCTACTGAAATCCATTTGTAAATGACAAGGTATTTTGGGAATGCCACATTTGGGATCACAGTTTAGAGCTGCAATAAGATTATGCTGATCTCAATGTACTTAGGGAAGACATTCAGATAAGAAAAGGAGCATTAAAGTCAAATGTAAAGAATGATGAGCATCACTGAAATTTTCTGACATTTTAGCCTTAAAAACTGACAATCTAGAGATAATATTTTTATAAATGCTGGTGAGGGGAAAAACCCTCTACATTTGTAGATGGCTCTAGTAGCCACTACTTAACCAAGAGCAGTTACCAACTGCAGATTTTACATGTTCAGTATTGAAGGGCTCCCTTTGCTCAGGAACACTAAGATCAGACTACATTAGACACAGGCAAATTCATGATGTGGTACTCTCTCTCTTACAAGGGGCTTCACCATAAGACATCTTTTCCATCATCAGTTTTGTTGCTGGAGAGGGCTGTGCTGGTGGCCCTTGTAAAGGCTATTCCCTTGAACACTCTGCTTACTTCAAAGCTGAGGCATGACTAATCCTTGCATTGGGTGTGACGAGAAGCATAGCCCACATACATTACCCTGCGAGTCCAGGGTCAGCAGCAATAGCTGTTGAGTCAAAATTTGCATCGTCCCAAACATGAACAGATCACCCTTCTCCAGCAGACAGCAGACTGAGCCAGAGTGGAAGGGTTTTTTCCTTTGTCACTTAAGCCATTAGTGTGCTTATTTGGGAAAAGCTACAGCACTAGGGCCAGGGGTGCAGAGGGGTATTTTGAGGCAGAAAATGACAGATTGTATTAAATGCAATGAAAGGTTGGGCATGGGGGAAGGGATGTTGTATTCATAGTTTCTCAGCAACTGAAGTGCCAGTGTAGACTAGTGTGATAAAGTCTGATGAATTCAGATTGTCACTTCAAAGGAATTGTTTCTGGCATGGATGTAGTCACTGCTGTCTTACTCAAGTGAATGGGAAGTTTAATCAGTGTGGACAGCTGTGACAATCAGTGAAGGGAACTTTAATTAGCATGGCGTAGACTGCCCATGCACCAAGCTGAAATTCCCATGGCAATACCAACCTTAAATTGGACTGGCACAACAGGGAGGGCCATAGAGACTGACCACCTCTCCAATTAGTTGGGGAAGAGCATTTGGTGGGTGACCTTATTGTTCCACTGAGCACAAATCAGCCTGCTGACCCACAACCTTCAAGAATCAGCAATTGCACTGGCAAATAAAAATGAAAAATGCTGCACTGCCTACACTTGAGTTTTCTCTGCCTACAAGGCTAATGTCAGCTGTATGCCTGGGGAAGGGATACAGGTTTTCTTGGATGCAGATAAATGCATGAGGCAGATAACTAAGAATTAGCTTCCGCATACAATTTAGCTGCTAAAGAGGATGGCATATGTTCATATCTAATTTCACTACAGTGTTAAATCCACCTACTTCCTGTTCTGCAAATAAGACAAGGTGCAGGGGAAACTGCACATATGGGATACCCAGCTGGCACATGTGAGTGTGCAGGCTGCACGATGAAGACTGGCTTTGGTCTGTTACTGAGGAACTATTGTAATTAAAGCCAGTACTGGAACATACAGTCAGGAAGGCAAGCTGATGACTATTTCAGGTTTTAAAGAAAAAAACCCACAATCATTGTTATCCATGTGGTTGAAAAGAGAGGATGAATATGGGTCCAAGTCACATTGCCCTTAACTTCCACATCAGATAAACCCACCATAAGCCCACACAAGACTTTCCTTGTGTCCTTCTTTCAAAGGCAGATTTGGTCCCTGTCAGCACGACTTTCAGGCCGGACAGAAGTCAGAACTGTTTGGTGTCACCCCCGTTCCACATGATTTTTCCTCAGTCAGGAACAAGTGGCCAGCCCCAGGCAGTGCTGCCCCAGCACCACCACTCTGCCTCTTCCTGACAATGTTTCTCCCATCCAAACAGGCCTTCCATGAACAAACACACACCCCAGGGAGGCACACTCTCCCCTGTTCCTTGCCTGGGAGTTCATCCCAGATGTGCAAGGCAAGAGGCACAAGCCAGCAATATGTTGGACAAACAGCTCCAGCCATGAGGGATGAAACCAGATGGAGCCTGGCTTCCCAGCCCACTTTTGAATGGGTCCAGCCTGCCCCAGTATGAGAGGGCCAGCTCCACTCACTCTGGGTACAAGGCATTTCTGTCATAAGAGCCAGTGTCAGGATGGGTGGAGAGCTTCTATTCCCTGTCCAGAAACTATTCTCTCAAACAGTTGGGCAGGAGCACAGGGAGGCTGCCTGTGAGGCTGCAGACACCACAGGGCACCACGTACACAGTGCCAAAAAGTGACACCAGCCCTCAGACTGTTGTAACCTAGCCTGACAAAACCAGGGAAAATGCCAAACAAAGTACACAAAGCAATCACTTGTTCTTGCCATAAACAAAATAGGGCTACACTTTGTGCCTTTTAACTGTTTCATTCATAGGTGACCACATGGGCTCCTGTACAAGGCGAAGCCCAGTACTCCAGCTAGCTTGGTGTCCTGGTTCTAGTGACAGGCAAGAGCAGATGCCTGGGGACAAGCAAGGCAGAGGGAAATCACACAGTGCTGCTGTTAGCAGGTCTGTTTAGTCCCTGCAGTAGAAACTTTCTTCGCTGGCAGCTGAATTCAAAACTGAGAAGCCAAAGCACTCTGTCCCTGTGGATGCTGCAGTGTGCTATAGCCTCCTGGGTGAGGAACAGGCATCAGGGCAGCTTTACAGTAGGTACTGCATACTCGGACTTAATGCAAACGTAGCCCCTGACCCAGAACTATGCACAGCTTTCAGCATGCAGGTAGAAGGACTCTAAGAGGCTATATCTGACTATTATGAAGGGTGGATTATTAGACATAGGTGGAATAGAAATAGGAGTGGTGGCAGAGGGAGATGGAGCTGGTATTTCCCTCCATTTTCTTGGCAGTTTTCTGCATTATTATGGCTTGGTCATTAATACCTTCAGCAACCAGCGTAGGCTGTTACACCTCCTGTCATATTCAGTTGGTGACCTTCCCTGATGTCCCTTTACATACACTGATGCTTTCATGCTCAGCTTGCTTATGGTTGGCTGCTGTGACACCTAGTAATTTCTCATCTTTTTTCTGTAAAAGCTCGCATTTTCTAAAGTTACCTTTTTACTGTCTCTCCTAAGTCTGTAGTTTTTCCTTGACTTATTTTGCTATGAAAATTTAAGGAAGTCTTCCTCCTCCTTTTCTTATAAATATGAATGTGCAGTTTACAAAAATAATAAGCTATTCTGGTGTTCATTAGACCAACTGCTTTCTTGGTGAGCACTCGGTTTGTGGCTTGTCTGATCATTGCTGTCTCTTCTGAGGATTATCCCAGCTAAATCCCCTTAATCTTGTCATGCTGTAGTGAAAAGAAACAGCTCTTTGCCCTTGCTTGGAAGGGAGATACTGTACCATAGGGGACTCTTGCCAGACATTCAAGTCATGAGTGAAGTTCAGCGTTTTCAGACCTTCGGACGCCAGCCTGGTGGTGCCCTGTGAGTCAGTGCATCTCACAAGAACATAAACTCAGGTTTCCAAGGCTGCTACCATCCAAATACTTAAAATGGGTGCTGAGCTAAAATCCACTAGTGGCCCATAAGACTTTCTCTGACACCATTTACCCTCTCTCATTTATACTTTGCAAAACAACCCAGTCTTCCAGGGGCACACAAGAAGCTGTGGCTTGCATTGCTTCCCCAGCTATAAGACAGCAGCGGGAGTTACTGCTCATGCCTTCCTCTCCAGACAGAAAAGCAACATTCTAAATCTGTTGCTCATCTGCTTCAGACATCGTGCAGCTCACTGTAAAGCATGGTGAGCCAGTGGGCAGGCAGTGCCGGTTCTTGGAGGCAAACTGCTGGGAGATCCCCATCCCACACCACGGCCACCAGTCTCTGCTACTGAGGAAACCTGTTCGCAAGCCCTGACACTTAGGGGGCTGATTCACAAAGGGGAGTAAAGTTGGCGTTTGGAGAGATTTTAGTGGCACTCCTAGAAATGCCTCTGCTCTTGTTTTACCCTAGGAGTCATGTAGGTGGAAAAACATAAGCTCCAAGGAGCATACCCCCCTGTTCCCTCCCACATCAATCAATCCTCAGGACAGGGGGTTTCTGCAGTCACTCTTGTTGCCTGCTTCCTTCCAGAGCAAGTGCAGCCACTGAACACACACTGATGGAGCCTTTCCTTTCTTTTTCTAGGCTTCAGTTCAAAGGAAGAAGTGAATCCGAAGCCACTGGAATCCATCTCCCAGGGTAACCAGAGTAAGTACTTTAGAATTAATTTCAAAATTAAACTATACCATATTATTTATTACATATTGCTAAAATGCATTTGAATTAGTTAGGAAAAGGTAAGTTTTCAAGAAAGCCTATGAAAATCCAGGAACAGATTTTTCCCTTGTGGAAAAAGAGTGAGCACTCTCTGCCGACCCATACCCAGTTTTTGCTTCTACAAGGAAAGAAATAACAGCCAAAATCTAGCTTACCTGTGCAGGAAGGTGGTGGCTGCTCCCTGCTGCCCCTTCCCAGGCAGTATCAGCTCCATGCTCCTGGGGTGCAGAGCTTCTTCACTCAGGGACTTTGTTGGCAGAGGAGAGCAATCCAGGGTGTTGCAGCCAGGGTGAGATGAGCGAGCCCTGCTGACCAGAGTGGGCTCCCATGGCTATGATGCATGCGGGCACCCTTCCCTCAGCGGTGGGTGGGAGGGAAGGAAATCACCCAAGAAAGGGACTCGGCATCTGCCACAGCAAGGACAGAGGGGATGCAGAGGGAACATCAAGGATTCCTCACGTCCAGGCAGGAAAATGTAGGCTCCCCTACTTTGAAAAGGAAATCTTTATAATTATAGGCAGATTTGTCCATTAACTCATCTTTAGATGGGACCCAGAGTTGAAGAAGAAAGAGAAAGCAATCTCTGAGTGGAGAGATAGGGTTGTCTGACACCTCCTCATGAGGAGTGACCCCAGAGAGGGGGTTTCACCCTCCCAACAGTGCCTGGGACCTCTCTTGCCCACCCTCCGGCAGCTCAATGCTGACTGGACTCTTTAACTACTGAACCAAATGTCTGTGTATTCCCAGGTGCTCCTCCTAACAGCTAAAAGTATTCTTTTCCCTACCAAAGATGTTAAATACACCAGAAACTGATACAGAAATAAGGGAAAGAAGAAAAGGAGAAGGCTCTGCCCTACAGACCCCATTGCACTGTAGGAAAGCAGAGCACAGTGCAATGGAGATGCAGTCAAGGACAGCAGTGGTTTCAGCAGTTAAGCTGAGATAAGACACACCAGAAGCAAAATTCTCATCCTGCTGATACCTCTAGGACCATAAAAGCTTTAATTCAGACCTCGCCTCCCTGCAAATCAGAAAGTGCTCGCCTCCATATGAAGTACCTTTAGCCTGTGCTCTTGCAGTGTCCCAGCACCAAAATATTCCTGCTGTCTGAATTCTCCCCAGAAATTAAGTCTGTATGTAAGTATATGTATCTGCCCACCCAGACCCTGCTGGCTAACAAACTGCCTATGTTCCACATACAGACTTCATGGTGTAGCTCCCTTTGAAGGACAAGAAATTTAGGAAAACTTGGCTGTTAATTGAGACCTTTGTTGTGGGTTCCTGACCTTGCCTCATGGTTTGCTGTGAATGGACACAGTTCTCAGTCACGGTCCTGTAATTCAGCATTATCAGAATTAGAAAAAAGAGACAGCTACAGGAGAAAAAATTGAAGGTAATGAGATGGGAGGCAGTTGCGTAAGCCAGTAAGAACAATTGGCGCTTTGTAGCCTTCGGGCTACCTAATGATTAAAACACACTAGTTTGAACAGTCTGATTGGTAGAAGGCATCATCAGAGGGAAATCAAGAGATGGGGATGACCCAGATGCTGGGAGGGGAAAATGTTAATTAGCGCTCTAGTTAAGCCAAATTTTGATCCTACTCCTGGTCACACACCAGTGATGAACATTTCACCACTAACTTGGAGAGATTTGAAAGCAGGCTGGCAGTGATGAAGACAGCACTTGCAGAAGCACAGAGATGAGGTTCACCTCTGTAATTAAAGAGAAGAGCTTGTTTGGGTGCAGGCATACCTTTTCTAGAACATTGCTTTCAGCCCAGAGAGGCAACACACAACAGCACCTTGCTGCTGCTGCGCACACAGGTCTACAACATTCCAGGCATCACACGCTTCAGGAACTTCACTCCCTTCCGAGCAGCATTAACACCATATGTGAAGAACTGTTCCTGTTATATCTACTATATCATTTCAGTCCACAGAAGTACAACCAAGGAAATCCACTTAGTTTGTGATCTGCAGGTGGTCAGACCACAAAATCCAAGGATCGCAGCTGGCTTTACAAACTCCCACCACCTCTGGGCTGCAAACAAAGCAAACTGAGCTCCAGCCATGGCTCTGAGGACACAGGATACAAGCCAGTTTGCTCCTGCATGGCTGACCTCCCCAGCTGCCAAATGCAATGCTCTCAGACTGACCCCTGGGAAAAGATTCTTGCCCTTTTGTCACACAGCAAAGCTCAGAGGTTGTATGGGACAAAATCACACCAAGAATTGTGTTTGCCAATGAGTAGAACAGACTTGAGCCCCCAGCTGTGATTTGACCTTGTCAAAAGCTTTTTGTAGAATTTGCACAGCAGGACAAATCACTGGATGCAGCCATTTTCGGCCGTTGCTGCTCACAAGAGGCACAGCTATCAGAAAGGACTAAAAATATCTTCCATGTTTCTTTATCTCTCCTCAGAATGCAAGGTCGATTTGTCCTTCTTAATGGATGGGAGCTGGAGCATTGGCAAACGCCGCTTTCAGCTCCAGAAGCGGTTCCTTGGTAACATGGCTCAAGCCCTTGGCATTGGCAGTGCTGGTCCTCTGATGGGCATTGTTCAATACGGGTAAGAGTTTCTGGGGCAGCTACTCCCATTGCCACAGGGCACGACTGCACACTCTGGCAGCTGTAGCTCTATGGCTGATGCGTGATAAAGGTCTCACTCCAGCTCATACTCAGGAGCCAGGCAGCACAGATCACTCGTACAGCTGTGTTGTATCTGAGGCAAAACACTAATATTTGCTCTTGTTTCTTCTTTTAGTGATGACCCTTCCACAGAATTTAACTTAAAAACTTATGCCAACTCCAAGGATCTAAGGAATGCCATTGAGAAAATTCAACAGAAAGGGGGACTTTCCAATGTTGGTAGGTGATGGGGCTGCTTACACATCCTCAGCTCAGGGGGGACTTCAGAGCCTGGGCTATAGTGAGGCACCTGCACCTCTTCACAGGGTGAGGAGGCCATGGCCAAACAGTGCTCAGCACTAGAGCAAGGCTGGTGAGAAGGCACTGCTCCCACCATGAGCTGCATGTATTGGTCCAGGGAAATGCAAATCCATCACAAACGGACAGGATATACCTGCCTCCTTGTGGGCAGTTCCCATCACACTTTGGGAATCCTTGCTAACTTAGCTCATGACCCCCAGTCTCTCTGGAAGGGGGTTCAGTGCAGAAGGGCTCAGGAGGCACTGGCACTGACAGCGGTGACCACCCCCCCCACTCATACGGCCACAGAAACTGGTTTCCCCAGCTCTTGCAGCCTCCAACACTTGAGTCAGCTCTCTGCCTACAGTTTCAAGGGATATTATCAGGCAGAGTGCTTCCAGACCTGTAACTCCTCAACTCCTCTTTTATTGCAGGGAAGGCACTTTCATTTGTTAACAAAAACTTCTTTTTGGATGCTAATGGAAACCGAGGTGGAGCACCCAATGTGGTTGTAGTGGTGGTGGATGGGTGGCCGACCGACCGAGTGGAAGAGGCCTCCAGGCTGGCCAGAGAATCAGGGATCAACATTTTCTTTGTCACTGTTGAAGCAGCTGCTCAAAGTGAAAAGCAGAATGTTATAGAACCGAACTTTGTGGACAAGGTACTTAGCAGGCTGGTCTGGCCAGGAGCTTGGCTCTGACTGCATTTTCTAACCTATTTCATTCAGGGCATTTCCTTTCCTTCTTACCACTTGTGGTTATTTCTTGTCCTACTTGTATGTCAGTAGTCTTGAGGTCACTTGCAGAAAATCAGGCAGTAATGCTGAAGTCAGAAAAGGGATGAAGTTCACTGAAGTTCTGGTTTGAAGTACATCATGGAACAAATGGCTTTTGACTGACCAAATTGGCACCCACCTGCAGTCACACTGAGGCAAGAGGTCTTCAAAATACACAGTAGCATGACAAAGCACAGTCGCAGCCTGAGCTTTCCATGAGCCTCCTGCTGTGCATTGCCTGGCAAAGGGTGAGGAGCCCTGTCGACATAATGTCAATGTTGCATTTACAAACAGGTCCTACACAAGAGAATGCTGGAACAGTCACAGCATAGGCACATCCTAGTTTTTCAGCTATACTGGGTAACTCAAACATTTTGTTTCCACTGTTGACGCAGGTTATTTTTCAGTTATTTGTTTCTGCTGCTTGGGCTTCATGATAGCCCTTAGAAAATGAGTAAATCCCTGCCATATGCAGACAAAAAAGAGTATGCAAGTCTGGATCCATTTGTGTTTGGTACCAAAATTAGCTGCCTGATCAACAGTGCTTCAGGGCAAGCTGGCACCCAGTTACAGCAGGAGATATCTACCAAGTGCCAGACCAGACTGGACTCAGGAAGCAGAGCTGAATTATCTGGTATTTTCAAAAAACAGATTCCAACCTGAGCTGGGTTGCTCTGCTGTGAAATAATCTCCCATGAATTTCAGAGTTGCTCCAGAGAGCTGCACTGTCTCTGGTCAGCATTTAATTGGATTGCAGTCCCATTTGCATTTAATGTTTTTAAGAGAGCAAAGCTACAGTGAGTCTCTGCAAACCTGCCAGAGACATGGCAGAACTGGGAGTAGAGTGGGCTCAGAACAAGAAGGTAAAGAGGGAATGGTGACTTGACACTTCTGCATTGTAACACTACAATAGAAGCAAGATAGTAAAAAGAGCAAATGAGGGCAGGACACCATGAGGAGCCCAGACTGGAGGGAACTGTACCTCCCTTGGGGCTGTGAGGCTTTACGAGGTCTTTTAAAACAGTCAGATACACACACCATCACAAAGTTGATAAATAAAGCCTGGCTTTATCGAATTTTCCTTATCCAGAGACCTCAGGAATTAACATTTATAAGGCATTAAAGCCAGGGACAATTTGATCCAGCCCGTTCATGCCACTTCCCTCCCTATCCCCCACTTTGACTTCTCCCACTTCCACTTCTATGTTACCCTTACTTCTTATCCACACTCATTTGACTTCCACTGTAGAAGAATCCCACAGATCTGGCTCCTATGAGTATTCACTTATAAAAGTTAATGATTTTTTGTTTGTTTGTTTTTTACTATTTGGCAGAGTCCATACAATAGGGAATCTTCATGGGCTTTTTACATTTTTCACCAAAATTGCCTGGGTTTTTTTGCTTAGAAGGGTATGAGCCAAAGATAACCCAACTTAAATGCCAGGTTTCACTTCAAGGTAGTAGGGTTTGCCAGCAGGTAAAACTTTCCTTGTTGCTGTGAATGATGGCAGCTGAAGTTGCTTCCTGGCAAACACACAGGTTTCTGTGAGGCCCACTGGGGTCATGCTAACAGCAGCTCTGTGATTTGGATGCTTTTCCTGTGAACAGCATAACTCATGTAAAAAAGCTTCAGAGGTAGCAAACTTGCCTATTACATTTCTTTCACTACTATAATATCAGCTCCATACCACAACTTTAAAAAAAAAGGCAGGAAATACTTTCACATTACACAATTACCTATGAGGTTACATTGACATCATTTCCCAGGGAAGCAGATGGTTACTGGAGGAGGGGCCATTTCAGACTCCAGCATTGCTCTTTACAATTTACAATTTAGCTACATACCCCAGCAGAAACAGGCAGACTGAATTTCCACTGCGTTCATCCTTGTGTTGACTTGCAGGCAGTGTGCAGGACAAATGGTTTCTATTCCATCAACGTGCCCAGCTGGTTCAGCCTGCACAAGGTGGTCCAGCCCCTGGTGAAGCGGGTCTGCGACACGGATCGGCTGGTTTGCAGCAAGACGTGCCTCAATTCGGCCGACATTGGTTTTGTCATCGATGGCTCCAGCAGTGTCGGCACCGGCAATTTCCGCACCGTCCTCCAGTTTGTGGCCAACATCAGCAAGGAGTTTGAGATCTCGGACACCGACACCCGCATTGGAGCTGTGCAGTACACCTACGAGCAAAGGCTGGAGTTCAGCTTTGACAAGTACAGCACGAAGGAGGACGTGCTGAATGCCATCAAAAGAATCAGTTACTGGAGTGGTGGGACCAGCACAGGAGCAGCCATCAGCTACGCCTCAGAGCAGCTCTTCAGCAAATCCAAACCCAATAAAAGAAAGATCATGATTCTCATTACAGATGGCAGGTCCTACGACGATGTCAGCGTGCCGGCCATGGATGCTCACCAAAATGGTAAGCTCTTCTAGCGTTATCTGCTCTCCCCTTGTGCCTCAGCATTTTTCCAGATAAATGTGGTTTGCTATGATATGAAGGCATGACATGAAACTTTATGAAAGAAAAGTAGTATTTCAACCTGGGGTCTCACTGAGCTCAAACAAGATCAGCTATCTGAATAAGAAGCTTCAGGGGAAAAAAATCCCATATATCATTGCAAAATGCAGCTACGTCTAGAAGATCTCAAGGGATTTCTACTGTCTTAGTAACACAACTCCTTTGGCTTTCCAGTCAGGATAGTCATGTATCTTCCAACACATTTGCATTGGAATAAGAACTTGTTGTTCAGGAGACTGTTGTTTAGACCAAAACAAAAGCTTTGCTTTACTATTGTTTAAACCTGCTGTTGGCAAAAGGTACATCCAAAGCACAAACTAGACCTTTCTTCCAAGTTGAAAATACAATTTTTATACAGAGAGAGCACTGTAATTCACTGTCCACTTTTTTGTGGCCTGGGAACATTTGCAGTATTGATCTTAAATTAATGCAATGAAAACTTTTATGCTTATTCTAAAATATGGGTTTCTTTCCAGGAGTCATTGCTTACTCCATCGGAGTTGCTTGGGCAGCCCCAGATGAACTGGAAGCCATTGCAACAGACCCTGTTAAGGAGCATTCCTTCTTTGTGGATGAATTTGACAACCTCTACCGCTATGTTAATCAGCTCATTCAAAACATTTGCACAGAATTTAATTCCCAGCCAAGGAACTGATGAACTCAAGCAAGGCAGGAACCTTGGGCACCGTGCTGAAGGCACACCAAGTGCCACAGGAATAATGCTAGCCCTCAGTACAAGAAACACTGGAGGTGTTTTCCTCTGGCACTTTCCAGTCAGCAGGGTTGATTGCAGCTCTATCTCTGTGCATGATAATTCTCTGTGTAGACTGTTGAATATTTTTTTCCTTGCAGGCTTCAGAAACTCTGATTTGGATGGGTAGTGAAAGAGGCAGTAAAATTGGAGGAAATAAATGCAGATGTTTGAAAAGCTGCTTTAAGAATAGAGCCCCGGCTTGCCCAGTGGTCACCTTTGGACATATACGAGCTCCTTACAAAGTACCCCTAAGCTCTGAAGCAGCCAGGTCCCTCCAGGGAGTGGCCACGCAGCCACACTTCTGCCACACTTCTGCTGTGGCAGAAGCACCTCTGTGTGGCACTGCCCACCAAATGACACCCAGATCAGGGCTGAAATATCAGGCACTTCTTTTGAAGGGGGAACACAGCTCAAGTTTGAGTACCTTTCTAAAAGCAGGCACTCTCTCCCTACTGCTGTCTTTCCAGCAAGTTAAGCTTGAGCTAGGGTAAACTCAAGCACTGAGATTTACCCAGACTCTGGGAGACTGGAAGACAAGTGAAAGGAAATGGTCAAGCTCTGAGACTCCAATAATCTGTCAACCCAAATAAATCCCCAAATCCATAAGGCAGCCAAAATGCAAGAACTGGAATCTAGTCTCCTTCAACACTGCATTATTATTATTTGATTTTGAGAAGTATCTTGCCCCACTAGCTCTCTTCCTCCACTCCTGGGTGGCTCAAGACCTGCAGAACTGCAGGAGAGTTGCCAGGACACAAGAGACTCTTTGAGAAAAATTGTGGGTTTAAACTGTTGACACTCAGAAAAGCATTCAAGACCCACCACTGTTATTAAACCACTGCACAGAAGAGCTTACAGCAGTCTCTGTTGCGAGGAAAGATATTCAAGAGCCATTAACAGGATTTAAGAGGGAATTATCTGAATTTCTGTATTATACACTGGGAAAAGCAGCATTTTGCGCATTTAGAGACACCCTCTCTCAAATCTGGGATTGACTTCTGTTTCATGGATGGATTTCAAAATGTACATACTACAGCCCTGGATTAGTCAAAACACGCAGTGGTTTCTTAAGCGAAGAACTACCCATACCATTAGTCAGTGGGCGAGGACTGACACACTAGGAGGACCAAAAGAATTGCACTTTAATTAGGAAGCAACAGTTGCTGGTTTTGTTCCATCCAGTATCATTTAAGAAAATACGTTCATTAAGCAAGATTATCAATGGAGCCAATAAAAATGTGTGTGTTCACACACCTTATGGCAATCAAAGCCATGCTGCATCAGGCTTGTGGAACTAAGAAGAAATTAGAAGAAATTAAAACTCAAATTTCTCATATTACTTGCAAATCAAGATTTTAATGGCATTCACAGTTTTAATAACCATGACCCAATATATCTATTAGCCACATAAAAATTTAATTGAAGCAAATTGCCATAAGGGAAACTCTTTTCTGTCGGCAAAAGTAACATGATCTTTTAAATAGTTACATTTGGAAATGTGACTGAAAGAAGTGCCAATTAGGTAAGCATAATGCAAATTAAAAAAAACAACAGATTCTGCATGATCCTCCTGGTGTGGTAATATAAGCCAGTCTGGGGTCCTCTCAAGAAGTTATCAAAATCAATCCTGGATGAAACAGTGGTTTTACACAGGGAACATTCAGATCATCCTCTCAGAAGAAATATTCTTAGAACATTATCAGTTCAGCAATGCTACTCAGACACAAGGTGCAAGGCACTGCCAGTTTCCAAAAAAAAAAAGGCAAGACAAAGATATAAAATATATTTGTACACAATTTTTTTAACATTAATCTATGCTGCTGCATTTCCAATAGTTTCTTGGCTTGAAAAATTTATTAAGGTTAGAGTTAGGCCAGAGCAGAGCAACACCTGACACTCCTCATCTCCCACCTCCTCATTACCATTTTGCTGAACACAGATTTCTCAGTCAACAAGGGACATTACATGGGCCAAGCAAACCTCAAATGCATGAACTAAATTTACTGGGGACTTCAGTTCACACACCAGATTTGTTGTCTGAAAACTGTTTGCTTGGGGCTTGATTTGGGGCTAGCTGAGAAAAAGACCTAAGTCTTAACTACTCTTAATATTGTGGTTTAGTTTTTAATGCAACAGCTTACCACCACATATTCTTCTCCATGCTCCTGTACTCTTGCAGCACGGAAGGCTGGTACGCTGCAGACTCCCCAGTGTTTCACTTGTGCTCCACCGAAAGCACAGCAGTGACAGCTGAGATATCAGGAACAGTTAGATCCACACGTATTCTTTAGGATATGCATAAGGGATATATGCATATGGGATATAATTTCTTCCTAAAGCTTAAACTGCAAGAAATGACAGTAAGGTTTCCAATGCTCTTTCACAGGGAAGTTGCAGACCTATCTTTTGTCAAGTATTTTTAATGGGGTCTCCAGGGTTTGTTGTTTAATGGTTTAAGTTTACAGAACGACTACGGTGCTTGCTTACCAATGTGCATTTTTATTTACGTCTTGGGATGACCTTGACATTATTGGATCTCAAAGTGTGAAAGGGGTCTGATCTGACTCTCATCTAAACTTAGGTGTCCTATTCATAAATACTGTAAACTTAAGCAGAAGCCTCAAAACTTGTAAGAACACACCCTTCCATTAACGAAAGCAACCACAGGACACACTCCTCTTAACCTTTCATAGCAATCAAATTACTTGTCACCTACAAAAATCTCTAAATACTGTTTTATTTTAAAAAATGATAACTTACATATCTATCTTGATAATGTTCAAGGAGGTATATTTGTTTCAAGAAAGCAGTAGAACTCCTTCTGTAACATATACAAGCTATTTTGACCTTATCAACATAAGTTGCTATATCTTTTACAATAAAATTGTCCTAAAGGCATATGCAGTGGTGTCATCTCACATGGGTTAAAAAATAAACACCAGATATGGCCCATGCCATTTTAGTTTCTGAAGCACAGCTGAGGTGATTACTGTATTATGGAAGACTTAGCAAGGCT
Organism: Campylorhamphus procurvoides; assembly: GCA_013396655.1. Lineage (NCBI taxonomy): Eukaryota > Metazoa > Chordata > Aves > Passeriformes > Dendrocolaptidae > Campylorhamphus > Campylorhamphus procurvoides. The sequence goes on along the minus strand of WBMV01005969.1, from coordinate 224,533 downwards.
GGCAATGCCCCACGGGCTTCAATGTCCTTTTACATGCTCAGATGAAAAAAATTCTTAGAGTGAGCTATCTCAAAATTACTGTCAGAGGAATCAGTCACTGAAGTGGAGTCTAATGACTGAAAGGCAACAAAATCCTATGTAATTTCCAAAGTCTGCAAGATGACATTGTATTTGGAACTAGATTCCCTTTGGAAACTTAAAACAAAAAATTAACACAGTTTCTATACACTTTCTAAAAGCAGGACTGAATCAAAATTGGATCTAGATGTCCAGTTGCTTGATGCTGGGCCATGTAGTTTCAGAGACCTGACCAGTGCAGTGCAACCTGCTGTCTGACAGAGGCATCTCAGAGAAGGGCACGAGACAGGGCTGGGAGCTGTCTGAACTAGTCACTGGATACACATTCTAGAAGGTGTTTTCTGACCACTCTCTCCCAAAGAAATACACATCTTTGCACTCAGAGTTGGGCTGGTAGCTGAGCAGTACTCGGCAATCACAGTGCAGAACACTCACCTGGAAATAAATACTGATGTTGATGCTCTGGAAACCTTGGCAGAGCTCAATCTCAGCACCTCTTGCCTCTAGCTCCAGCGTTAGCCACTCACAGTCTCAGTGAGCCACCAAATTCTATTATGAGTTCTGACATCCCTTCATAGAGAAGCAACTCAAAGTCCTTTTCCTGACATGCAGCACTTCAGCTCTCCCTGTGCCATCTCGCACAGAAGGGCATCACCCACTTTGTGCACCTTCCTGTTCCTCAGCTGCTGCTGCTTTGCTGGTTGGGCAAGAGGAGTGCTTCTCCATGGCTGCTGCTGACAGGCAGGCAGACAAGCTTCCCCTTCCTCCTCACATTCCTCCCCCCAGCTCTCCAGCACATGAGGGGAGTCATTCCAGTAACCAGGAAAAGCTCTGGGGTTAAGCAATCAGCCAGGACCAACACAATCACACACCTGTAAACTCCACATTTTATCTACTTAGCCAGAAATTACCTGGACACCAAACTTAAATCAGTCTTCTGTGATACACATACATTAAAATACCTCATGGTTGAACGAAGTCGTATAATTCCTCTAGCTATTTTTCTCTGCCCATCAGCAACATTATGGAAAAAACTTGACCCCTTTTCTTTTCCATCCCCATCTCATTTTTAGAAGTCTTAGACAGTACCAGGCCACGCACATTTGCTAAGTCCCTATATATTGAAAACTTTGGCAATGTAAATCTACACAGCTGAGCACCTTAAGTTCCTCAAAGTAATATTTTTTCCTTGTTAAAATTTCAGCTCTGTGTGTGTGTGCAGTATCACAGGTTTTAGCATTGGATCAGCTATATTGCTCACAATCAACTGTGTCAGTCATACTGAATTGCAAGATACATAAGTGTTATTTTTCTTAACATAAAGAACCCTCACATGGTTCTCAAATTTCTAATAAAAACTCTGATAATGCAGTTCAAGAACTCCAGCACTCATAGAATGACTTCTTTTTAAGCACAAGGAGAAATGGTAGAAGTTTCACCATACCACCAAATATAGTCACTTTTCTCACATTCAAATCATCGAGGGGACATGTCTTGTTCACAGGCAAACCTATAAGCATATTGGGAAGGCCTCCTACATGGAAGGTCTCTCGTACATTGCTCACAAAATCTCCTTGCCCTCAGGAATCTTCTACTGGCCCTCTCTGGAGGCAGAACTGGGGTGAATGCAATTGTATTGTCAATTCATAAAGAAATTCCTCCTTTTCTATGAGGCAGGAAGTAGGGCCAAATCAGAAGGGTTATTTTATACCTACCATGAAGATAAGAACTACGCTTATCCCGCCTACCAGCTTAGAAAAAACAGGAAGGACTCAGTAACAACAAGTTGTTCTGCTCAGTTCTGTGTAGGTTCCCATACCACCCCCTCAGAGTGCCGTTCTGAGCACCTTCCTGTAGCAACGCAACTACCATCTGTGATGTGTGGTTTGCTCTCCCTCATCCTCTCCCCGAGGGCAGAACCATGCACTTATTTTTATGTTTAAATGCATGTTGTCCTCAGGAAGTGCAACGTGTCTGGCTGCGATCAACGCACGTCTGACAGACCAGCCCTTGCACAACAGCACCACACCCACTCTACGTGTCTGCTCACCTCATCTTCACCTAAGCCCGTGGAAAGACACAGGGTGCCAAACAGTGCTAATCTGGCAGAGCAGTATAGAGTGCAGACATCTGGAGAGCAGAAGAACAGAGGCATTACTGTGAATGGTAAGACATCGCACAGTTCAACAGGAAGTCCACATGAAGTTACCTCAAGCCCCTCCAAACACATCTACTTGTCTTAAGTCTGGGTGCACCTCCCTCCCCCTCCAAAGCCACATACATCTTATGCAGAATTACGAACACAATTCAAAATGTTGAAAAATAGTATTTATTAGCACCCAATTTACATAATTATATGGTACAAATGACACTTACTTGCTGCTGCAACATTAAATAAAGCTGTTCTGAAAAACCATTTTTTATTTCTGGAAGTCCATGTGATTTTGCTCAGCACAGAATGTGGGTACAGTACACAGATACCCCACTTCACTACTGTCATACCAATACAAACACCTGCATGGTTACCTCAATGGGGTCTCATTTGAAACGGCACACTAACATAAGCAGATCTATATAACTTTAATGACAAAATATTTATTTGACTTATTCAGGCATGTGAATGTAGCTTTAAATATAATCTATCCAAGAAGTTTCACAAAATATGAATTGCAGTGAAAAAGAGAAAATTCAGGGCTGCAGTTGAAAAGCTCAAAATTATACTGGCGTATTTCAAAATAATTTCCCCCTGAATTTTTTATCTTTGCCATTTTAGATATTTATCCAGGATTTTAAACTACTGATTTTTAGTAAGGAGTTTGATATTGTTTGAAGAAGGATTTTCATTTGAAGCAAAAATTTATACCTACAGTAATAAATGCTTAACAAATCTTTGGAGAACACATTTCTTCACTTCTCTCATGTCCCATGATTAAGAAGCCTTTTCAAAATCATGAAATATATTACATTTACGGATGCTGACTCCCAAGGAAACTATTTCCTTCACAAATTAGAAAACAGAATTTCTCACTTAAAAAGCATTTACTTTTTTAAGACAGTGCCATTTAAACAAGGTAATTTGGTGGTACTGAAGTTCTGACACAGCTTTGTACTGAGCCATACACAAAAACTGACAGGCAGACTATTATGGAAAGAGTAGGTATTTCCCATTTGGATCCAACATTTTGCCAGACATTTGAAGCCCAGCATTGTTTCAAAGTAGGTATACAAAATCATAACCTCAGCATATTTCTGAAGGGGAGACTTAATTTCCCTTAGCTGTTTATATATCAGCCACAATAGCCTTTCCATATCAACTATCTGGCTTGGAAGTCACCCAAAACAGAGGAGGAACCACTGTAATTACTAACACATAAGTGGTTTTCCCCTGTGGTAACTTCTCCTAAACAGAACTGTCAGGTAACTCTAAGTTGAATAGTTATTTCTTGTAGAGAGGAAAACAAGTATATAGTATAAGCAACAACAACAAAAAATCCAAACTACAGTCTATATGGAAAAAAAAAGTCTTTTTTAACCCGACAGTCAATTGAAGATAATTATGCAAAATACAATGCAGATAGTTTATATGCTGACAAATGCCAACAGAAAAACTTACAGCAACAAATTCGTCTCATCATGGAGTTCCTTCTCTGTGATATTTTCAGATGCACTATACAAGGAAAACATAGCACAAGACCACTTTTCAGTCTGCTTGGGCTATAAAAGTACAAGAAATTATTAACTAACATGCTCAGTTTTCATTTCCAGAACAAGTGCTAACACACAAGAGACAGTTTTCAAAACTGATGCACGTTTGTAAATGTCTGACTGCAAGGAAACAATTCTAGGAGCCACACATCTGAAAGCAAGCTACATTCAAAAAGCACTCTATCTTGATGACAGGAAGAATAAAAAAATAAATTCTTAATGGAAAAATATTAGCTTGAAGTCCATAGTTTATCCCTTATACAATGTTTTTGGCTGCTTTAGTAAGTAATCCAAAAATAATGAATATATTTGGCTTGGCAAGAAGTTATCCTTTCCCTTTCAGACTAGTACAAATCCAGCTGCATAAATCTTTTCTCAACACCTCAGTCCAATACTCTGGTGTGAGGACCAAGGGTTTCTCAAAATAGCCAGGAAGTAATTTTGGGAGCCGGCAATTCAAACTGAGGGAATGTAAGGAGACTGGCCTTGAGGACCATGTCAACACAAGGCTTTGAGCAGCTTAAAAACACATGCACAGGCATGGTTTAAACACTGGTGTGATCTCCCATGATCACAGCATGGCTTTGCAGCACGAGCAGGGCAAAAGGAGTTTAACACACAGTACCACAATCCACACTTAATCAGGAAGAAAGTTGGGCTAAAAAGCATATATTATTATTAAATGCCTTTTTAGCTCAGCCATAATTTGGATCTCGGAATCCAGAAACACATCTAACAATGAACAAGCTGAGACCCACAAATGGTACTATTCAACTGGATTTACACCGTCTGTAGTGGAATTCAGATTCTCAAAAACTTCTTAAAAGATATCGCACTTCATAAGCTTTCACAACTGACTACCAAGTAGCAAAACTAAGTCAGCAGGTAGGGTAAGAGATAACTCATTAGAACTAAATGAACTGGGAATAAAGAGGTACAAATCACTCTTTTGGTGGTGAGAGAGATGGGGCTGAAGCTGAAACCTCACCACCCTTCCAAAACAACACTCCAAGAGAAAATCAATAGTCCATTATGAAATTTACCCTGCCATAAGAGCTCACTGCAGATGAGATTTTAAGATTCTCAGTAAATGTAACCTAAAAGGAGGATTTAAGTGGGAAGATAAAAATCAGATATCAAAAGGACAGACAACCTGTACAACAGGTGTGTTCACTAGCACAGGCAGAGACATTATTTTAAAGGTCCTATTTTCAACCATCCTCCCTCAGAAGAATCCCACCAGCTAAACAAGAGCACTTGCCTGAACAAGGACTATTTACACAGAAGTCATCTTAGACCCTCCCTGCCTTCTCAAGGACTTTGTTCACTCTGTTGCATGTAACACTCGTTTATAACAGGGGTTGTTTCTTATAAAACACCCCTGATATAACTCGATGGATCAACACTAGTTTCCAACAGTTTCTTTGCTGCTCAGTAGAAAGGTGGCAGAGGTTTTTACTGCCAGTTTGCAGGTGACTCCTCAGTGTTTTTCTCTAAGCTTAAAGAAATTGGTGGTGAAAGAGTCAAGGCTGTTCATCTACTTTCAACTAACAACCCTTTTCAACTAAAAGAGTATCAGATTTAGATAAAATACTCTCAGTGCCTTCATGTCCTTATGGAAAAAGGGAGCTTCCTGAAACATCCAAGCTTTTTTTTTTTTCAGGGAAATCTTTTCTTCTCTGTCACTCAATAGTAACAGCTACACTATGACAAACAGCAGATGCCCAAGAAAATTCGTATTACCATGTCAAAGATTGCAACATCTTATACAAACCAATTTACCACATCAAAGTGTTTATTATATTCTGATTTCTTCTTTCCTAATAGTGTAGTCCAAACCAATTTCCAATAAACAGCCACAAATTTCAGTATATTTTTAAATGTTACAAGTAGAATCATGTTTTCAGTTATTTCCATGAATCTTATCAGCTCACTGGTTAGAAAACTGAAAGATATACATGCTAAATGAGTCACAAATTACCTGGAACCACTGGAACTGGTCCCATTCACATCTCGTTTGTAAGAAAAAGTACTGAAGGGGTATTTTTTACAGAATGGACTGTTTAATGTGAAGCGTGTCATACAGATGACTCTGTATGCAATACATATTAACTAGGTAGATTGAAGAAAAAACAAACAAACAAATAGGAGAAACAAGGCTAAAATTCTACTCTGCATCCCAAACTTTGTAACTTTGGTTTAATACTAAAGGACATGAGACAAAGTCTTAGTCCTGCGTTCTTTTTAAATAGAGATTTATCCAGACACAAAAGGGTAGTGCCACTACACTGTGTGAGTAGCTTATCTTCACATAAGTGGGTTCCCAACATGAAGACTGTGTTAGCAGAAGAGTAAGTTCTGCTCTTAAAATTTAAGCAATAGCTATTATAAAACTCTTGCCATCTCATCTACAATTCTGAAGTTTGAAAAATCTTCATCTTTTATTTTGACAAAAAAGTCTGTAATTTGGAACCTGGATATATAATAGATTTTATCCTTCATACAACCTGAAACTTTGGGAAAGCCTTGGTAAACCTGTTACTCTAATCTTTTAACGTTTTCCTTCGTGGCATCATCAGGCCAATCACTGCACTGCTCCTCAGCCAAATCCTCCCACAATGACACCAGTCACATTTAGGGCACATCAGTTCCGGCCATGTAACCTACTGTCTTTCCCCAGCAGAGTTCAGCAGATGGTTTCCCTGCTTCCTAGAGTCTCCTACAGTCTCTAGTACGGGCACAGGACGACCACAATGGCTGTATTTTCTTCCTTAATGCAACTCAGGTTTACTAGGTACTTCACACAGGTATCAAGGAGGTTTTTGGATACCTAGGACAGTTTGCAAACACACTGCCAAACCACAGCCTGTAAATGCTTCCAAACACAAATCTTGAAAGGCATTTAAAAAACTCCCAAATATACTTATCTGAAGGTTAAGCTTGCTTTTCAAGTTTTTGTTTCCTTTGGGATGGACTTACACTTCTGCCCACCAAACACTGCTCAAATGACATAGGACTTACGGAACTTGGTGGTCTCTAAACTTACATTGTTAAAACACAAGGAGGGAGGGAAAGGGGACACATCTGTGATTCACCAAGTGTACTGAAAAGATGGTGTAACTAAGTCTTTTATGTCTCTCACATTTATTGGAAAGGATAAGTTTCTGGATACTTTAAATTCACAACTGAAAAATGGTGTTGTATGGCCTAATCACAAAGCTGTACAATGAACACCACACACTCACCCACGTTACATGTGGGACTGCTTTAACATAACATTATTTGAAAATATACATCCTAAAAAAATAACCCACAGTATGTGGCATATAGTTCTACAGGCTTCTTGCTAAAGAACATATTTTATCAAAATAAAGATGAATGAGATTCCAAAATATTCATCAGATGACTCTCTTAAAAGTAATAAAATCTTTTATGTGGGATGTCAACAGTTTTCTCTTTGAGGCACAAAAATAAATGCAGACATTAGGATTTTGTAAGAGTGACACAATATATCTAGAGCTTCTTCCAGGCTATTCCACATTGTTCTGAACAGGCATTTTGCTAACCAAATCAAATATGTGAAAGCAAACAGCCCAGTGAAGTAAATTAGAAATAAAAGTGAGAGTATTTAAAACCAGCAGACCAACGTTCACAATACAGAAAGACTGAGAATTTTCCCATTAAATCAGTTAGTAAAATCAAAATCAGTAGCACAGGCTAACATATACAAAAAATTATATGAGTCAACCATTAAAAAAATTACCATGTAAATTGGATATGGAGAAAATAGTAATGGTAAAATGCTATATATTGATGTTGCAGAAAAATGGCTTTTGCAAGAATGAGCTTTAGGTCCAGTTTTGTTTACACTTTCAATAAACATATGTAAAACACTAATGAAAGTTACCAATTACATTGAACCAGGAAGAAGGGCACATAAAAGAGGGACAAATAAAAGTAATATAGTGCCCTCAGAGGTCAGAAGTTCAAAGCTTGTAAGACCCATAACAAACATGAAACAGGAATTAAGTCTCTAGCTGCAAAAGATTCATAACAACATACCGAAAGTGAAGAAGAAACTTGAAAATCAGCCATCCAAGCTGATATTTAAAGCAGTTGTCAGAAACAAAGAAATATGATTTGGGTTTGGGAGACATCAGAAGTTTGGTCTTCCTATACAAAAGCATCACGTTAGTGAGGAATAACCCAACCAAACAACAACCACACTTAAGAAATGACCTTCAGCTTAAATCCAACAAATCACGCAAGTGGAATGGTGGTATGGACACCAAGATATGGAACACTGAGCTAAAAATTTGAAAACAAGAAAAAGTTGTGTAAAAAAAAGCAGACTAAAAAATAGCTTGAAGAAAGCAGAAAGGAATGAAAATATACAGATAGAACCAGTGTGTGCATGCAGGTTCCAAATTACAAAGACCATGAGGAATATGGCTTGGAATACTGGCATGAAGTTATAAAAAAGAGCTACTAAACATCACATAAATCCTCCTGTCAGTGAGATGTAATCATTGAAATAATCTCCAAAAGGAAGCCTAATTGTTTAGAACATATATAAAATCTCACTGGCCAAGACAATATTAAAACTCACATGTCTACAACCCTGCTTTAGCAAGCAGATGGACTAGATAACCTAAATAATTTTTTCAACCCTATCTCCTATGCTGATGTTCAGAAGATCTGACAGGCTCATGCACAATACCCTGCAGTCCTACAAGTATGTGAGCAAGTTCAGTAAAAAGACATTGACATCAATTATGAAGACAAGCACAAAAATAGATATACTCCACAACCTCTTCGTAAGGCTACATTTGTTTTGTTTGTTTTTTTTTAAAGGCACCTCATCCTCTAGCTATTGCCAGCTTTTAAAAAAAATCACTTTTCAGTTTGAGCAAGAGCTCAGTAGTGAGAAGGAAACATCTTTCCATTCATATTTGAACAGCCACTTCTTACATTCCAATTGTAATCAGAATGACAGTCTTTAAAAACAAGCATGCTGGCCTACTAGTTTTTATGTACAGCAATTTAAACAACCGTGATTACATACTGTATTGTGTAAGCAAAAGCACGACATTCATTTCATACTCACACCATTATCCTTTGTATACACAAACTCAAGAGAACTTTTAATACTAAAACATTAAAATGCACCCATGGAGTCTTCCCTTACTAGACACATTTAATACATGTTTACAATATATATACACATATATAATATACATAACTTTTAGATTTTTTCAAATAAATCTTTGTAATTTTCTCTTCAGAAAGAAATAATGACACAAAGAATATGAGTCAAGTACACAGAACCCTCACAAAGTTGAATGATCAGTTTTGCAGTCAAGTTTCCCCCTTTCCATCATAACCAAAACATTTTATAAAAACTAAATATTCTGTATTATTATCATAGTCATCTGTTTCATGGTAGAAGTTCTAATCTTATCTATGGAAATACATTGCATATCAATATTGTGAAGTGACATATCTGAATATTCTGAGCAATAGAAGGTATTCCAGGATATTTTAGCAGTACATATGTGTTGCAGGCTCAAACAGCACAGGTCAGCCTTTTATCTAAATAATATACTTGATTTAAACTCTGAGATCAGCTTCAAATGTGGTCCCATCCCCAAATGCCACTCTAAAAACAACACAGTCAAACCCTATACTGATATCTTTCAATGACTTCTGTTTACAAAGTGTCAGTTTAAAGGTAAAGATTTATTTATCAGTTTTCCAGTCTTAACCTCAGCCTGGTATATGAAGAGCTGCTTTGGGATCTTTCCTACTCACATCAGCACCAGAAATCATTTCCAGCAGAAATTCTGCTTTCCATTCCCACTAGAGGAAAACACCAACTTCATGCTTATGAACAGTAATAATTATGATAATGACACGGAATAGAAAAGAATCCACTCACCTTCCTTTTAGAAAGGGATAAAAAGACAAAAACATTGGATTTAAAGTTATTTGTCATTCAAACCAACAGAGAAGCTCTGAATAGATAAACAAAGCACATCTGTTGAGTAATTACAAGAAGCACTCATTCTTCAGGTAACTTAATGGCGCAATACACCCAGCGAAGCAGGTAAGTTAAAAAGTCCCTCAAATGGTGAAGCTGGAAATACCTCTAGAAGTAGCAGAATCTCTCAAACTGATGGAGCTTTGTATAGTTCCCCACCTATTCCACTAGCAGGACTCATACAAAGCATCCGGTATAGGTTTAATCTTCAAAAAGCCTATTTCACTGTTATCGTTAATGCCCAAAATGATACCCTTTTTAGCAGGAACAGAAAGAGGAGATGAATGTTTGATAACTAAACTGTAGGACAGCTTCTTTGGAAAGCTTTAGGATAATTTCTTGTGCCAGATCTCCAAGAATAAACAACATTAAAATCTGAATAAGTTAAATTCGCTACTACAGTATATACAGACTGCTTCAGTCTGTTGTTAATTGGGGCTTAGACTAAAGGCTCAGCTTCTAGCCATATGCTAATACAGTCTTTAAAAATTATATAATTTTTTTTTCAAACTAAATATTTACTGTATAACATAGAAGATGTAACAGAAACTTTACTGCATTTTAATTTATGTTAGTAATTTGCTTTCCTTTAGTTGCATTTACCTTAGGCTAGCAGCCAGACTAGGATGAGATAAACTATCTGCTACTGCTCTCTGAACAAGATCTACTTTATTCATACCAAAGGGATGACAAAGTGCCTCTCACATGATGCAGTAATGAGCATGTGAACTGATTTTGAATCACTTTTTCTAGGTAATTTAGCATTAAGATTCCTCAGTGAGAAGCATCCTAGGAAGTTTCCCTCTTTTCCTACTCCCTGATTCAATTAGACCCCTTCTTTCCAGTACTCCATTTTATTAATAGAGAATACATAGACCTAGTTTCACCCAAGGCCTGCCTGGACGAAAATTCACACCCTCTAAAATAAAAGTATTTATTTATCTATTTTTTAACTATGTGAAACTGAGAGATTCCAAGCTCTCAGCCCCAGCTGAGCTCACAGAAACCAGAGCAAACGTCAATTTAGAAAACAGCACCCTGCAAAACTAAACACTTACAAACATTCTCTGAATTACAGGGCAAGATAAAAATGACTCACGCCCCCCTCTTTTCTTTTGTGCAGCTGGTTAAATATGTACAAAGCTAAAGTTGAACAGAAAGCACTCTGTCATACAAACACTTTAGCCAGGGCATCAGCTCCTGCACTGGCAATATAACATTTGGAGGGGTGGAATGCCACATCATGAATGGACTCATCAAATTTCTTGCGATGAGCAGTAAATTCTTGGATGCAGGTCTTGCTTTCAAGATTCCACAAGCGAATCGAACAGTCGTGACCTAAAAGAAAGGGAAAACAATTTTCTTTATAATTCTCATGCCTGCCACCATTATGAGAAAAAGAAAATGAAAATATGAATGTACTTACTGCCAGACATCAAATACAAGCCATTAGGATCAACAGCTAAACTTGTAACTGCATCTAAGTGAGCTACCATGGAGTGGATCAGTTTTCCTTTGAAAGAAAAGATTTATTTTTGTTATTTTCTGCAATAAACTTTGTTATCTGTATTCACTGCTTATGACCCCACCACAGTTGACATTATAAATACAAACCCCATGACTAAATAACTAAAATTATACAAGAAGTCATTCTTTTAACATTTACAGTCTCCTGAGAGCCACAGTAGCAGTATCATCAACAGTGTGAGATGTTCATTTTATGTCTGCAAAGTCACCCTAATGCTGCTATCACTGTGTATTTTAAATATCTGCCCCTTAAGTGAGTTCTGAAGTAAGATCTCGAATGGGAAGGAAGGCAGGGACTGAGTACACTAAAAGCAATAAATACAAACTACCTAAGATTATGGGCTGATTTTGGTCAACTCAGAGATAATTAATGGTCTATAAGACCTTATTTCAATTACAGCAATGATTTCACATTAAAAACAAAAAAATCATGGGTCAAGTATGACAGAAATCTAGGTAGCATTTGAATGCCAGAGCTTCCTGTCCTCAAGATCAAAATGACACAGACAACCAACAGAATCTAAATACATAAAGATTTTGAAAGAGCTTCCTTTTTATGTTTTATAAACACCACACATAAGGCAACTAAAAAGCATGGACAGAGAATTATTGAGGTTTCTCATCACTGTGCCAACAGTGTTTTAAGTAGGATGGCAATCTTTGGGCTCTACTAGTGATGAGAGATTTCTTTTATATAGGCTATCCAGTTCCTGCTGTCCCTCAGCATTTATGTGAATAATATTAATCATAATGAAATTCTGGTTATGATTTATGTTATACAATGGCTATGGCTAAGACCTGCTGAAAAGACGCATACCTGTATTGTTGTCGTAGAATTTGATGTGTCTGTCTTCATGAGCAGTGATACTAATAGGAAGAGTTGGATGGCTGATGACTCTGTTTATCTGACAGGAGGAACTGATTGCTAAGAAAAAAATCCATACACATCAATACATGTAAACTTCTAAGTTCTTTGAAAGACTGTTACTAATAAATATGCAATTCACCTTATTTGCAAAATAATTCTTACATTTATATACTGGAAAATGTCAACTAGCACCTTATCTTATGTGGTTCACTCTAAAATACTTTCCAAATTACACAGGCACAGAGACATATATAAACCATATGTACGTCAAAGAAGGTCCAACTTTTGGATGTAGTTTTAGATAGGCACATTAGGTAAAAATGTGAAACCAAAAACTGAGTGGAAGCACCTTTTTTGCACTGTCCCACTGCCACACTCCTCCTCTTGCCGAGTCAGACTTTCTTCATATATACAGACAGGAAAATTAACACTGCAGGCAGTATGTTTTCAAGCAAAGAAAACCCACCTATTATTATTTTATATATTTGGATTACAATCATGATTACTGAATAAAAAGGATGCTAAAATATTCACAGGAGAGCCATTTTACTAGCCTTCCATAGTTTTGAAACAGCATGCATATATATACTATATATATATATATATATATATATATATATACATACACACAAACAACAAAAAAAGTATAGAAGTTTTCTGAGTAGAAATCTAGGCATTGCTGTGATGCACAGATTAGTGCAAGGGTGGTCTTAAGAGGCACAAATTATGACAAAACCAAAAAATAGTCACTCAGGAGAACATCAAAATACAGATATCATATTTCGTGTTAACTGTATTTAGTTAAACTGCTTCCAAAAAAGTCACATTATTTAATAAAAATTCTTACTAAAATAAATAAAATAGAATACTACAAGGATCACTTGCTATTAAAATGGTAAAGACTTCAATTTACATCTTTCTATAAATATCTGAACCATTAAGCCTTGTCAGCATCCACAGGACACTTAGAAATTGCAAAAGTGTAAATTAAGGAAGAAAATCACATTCATATGAATAAACTCTCCTAAAATTACTGAAAGCACATGAATCTTCAGCATAGCCAGCTATCCTCGCAGTTCAAAAATGCCAAGCAAAGTGAGGCTTATACAGAACAGCAAAGTTCCTAAGTAGTGGTGGTAGGGCATTTCAGGTGACTCATTTTCCTCTTGCCTAGTTCTTGTAGAAATAGTCATTTATTTCTTTAAAATAGTTGTAGGCTTTATAGTACTCTTACATAACTAGATACTAAATGGGGACTGCTGGCTGCCATATCACAATCTTGTTTTCTTAAAGGAACATTCCTGAATTAGAGCAAGGAGGAGGAGAAAAAAATAGAAGAGGGAAGGGGGGGGGGGGGCGGGGAAGAAGAAAAAAGGTAACTACCACTAAATAAAGTTAACTAATTTAGGGCTTCTTTTTTCAGACAGGAACAAAGGTGTAGATGAAAAGAAGAATTTCTGTACAGTAAGGAATAACATAAAGAAGGGAGATGGCACTTTCCATTCCCTTTTATTAACTGACAGTCATTTAACTAGTTTAAAACAGACAAGCAAAGCCAACAAGAAGGGCCTAGAATCCTTTAAAAATATAATTAACAGTAGAATTCAGTTACACAGAACTCTAACGAGTGAGTGGGGAGGAATACCAAAACTTTAAAAGACTCAATGTTTACATAATTATCAAGTTACCATTGTGACTTGAATATTAAACCTTATGCTTCAGCTCATTCTGGTCTCTTTTCTAATGCCAAGGTAAAATAATTTACTGATAACAGGCTCCTCATAGTATCTTCTAAAACTCTTAATATTGGCCACTGCCATGATCCCAAGCATTATATGAGACCTTGTGAATGAATACTCTTCCACTGGAGCCTTGCTCTTCTCCTGCAAACTTCAACTACAGCCCAAGTCCAAATGAACCAAGGGAGTAATAAAGCTTTGAAAAGGGATACCTCTGAGGAAAACTAAAAAAGAATCCACACACACTCCCAAATTTTTAATAAACTTAATTTTAAATTTTCCTGATATTAGATCTGTTTTGCAATTTTGTACTTAAGAGAAAAAAGAAATCTTGAAGCTGCAAAGACCACAGAGCTGCATTAGAAAAACCTGTGCTTTTCCTCATGCTACCATCTTCTGAAGAGAAATTCAGTGTGACCTTGTTTCTTCTAGCTCATTTCAAAAGTACATGCACTTTTCTGCTACTGAGATACTCACAAAGTCTGTTATAGTAAAAATTTACTGTTACATCTTCAAACACAGATTCTAATGTAATACATGTTATAATTTATCATGACACTGTGTAAGTGTTAGGAAACACTGAAAAGATTATCAACAGTATCGATCTTAAAGAAGCAATTTTTTTTTCTTTGGTTGATTTGAGTTTTTTTGATACTTACTAGTATCCACACTGGACTCCAGGGTAAGAATTCGTTGCCGTGTCTCCATGTTAAAAATGCTGGTGTGTCCACTGTTAAATGATGCTACCATGAGGCTTGGGTCACTGCTCACAAGATCTACTGATGAAGGTATTCCCATTTCTAGAAAACAATATAGAGAAGATTTAGTTGAGATAAAAAAAAAACAACAAACAAACAAAAAACCCAAACCAACCAATGAACCAACCAGAAAAAAACCCCAACCAGTAAGCACTTGAACATCCAAAGGACCATGATTATGAAATGTTGCCTTTTAAAACATATCTTACGCCCATCTAAATAGACTATCCTGTATGATCACTATTTTAATCCTATTTTTTTGACATGTGTATCAACAACATTCTTTACTAAGATGTTGTATCTGAAATTGCAGCTGGGCAGAAATATACTTTGAAATTAAGAAAGCAAGAACCCCCTGTCCCCTTTTCCTTCCTTTTACTGTAACAGCAATTCTCAAAAAACATAAAACAACTCCATTGCCTCAAGGAAAATGACATGAAATTGAAATGGTAAAACCACTGACATGACATGATTACTAACATCGCCATTATTATTAGTAGTAGTATGATTATTATTATTACCTTGGGCAAAAATGGAGCTCAAAATCACCAAAATTGTCAAGGCGCAAATTTTATATGTTAACACTTCCTCATGGAAAGTTATATAAATACATTATAAACTCACATTTCAAAGCATTGTCCATCCTGCCTATTGTGGTAGATATCTGATCTCCTTATACTGTGGCTATCTGAACAGTACAGGACAGAAGGTCAAATCAGCAAAGCTTGGGTATAAGATATATCCCTTAGGATTTTTCTCCTCAAATGTCCTGTTCATCACCTGCTATGGGAAAGTAACACCATAGCAACAGATGCCAGGAGGAGCAGGAAAAAATAGAGACACACTGAATTTCTAGCAACCTAACGTTATAGATTCAGGTTACACAGGAATATCATCACATCTCTCTAAACTCTCTAAAGATTCATGGGAGAAACATCTCCTTTGGACTCAGGACCTCAGGATATTTTTTAGGAATGGTAGTACTTTATCTAGAGGTACTCCAAAGAGAGCAAAAAAAGGATTGGAGCGGGAAGAAAACACACTGATTCGAAAGCACTGCTATGCATGCTGATCTGCAGCTTCCTGGGAAGCCTACAATGGTTAATCTAAAGGACTTAAATGATGAGTGCCAGATATTTTAGAGAGCTTGTTCAAGGTTATCAATAAGCCATAGATAAACTGGGTTTCAAAGGAGGATCTTTGAATTTCACAACTTTGGCAAGACTACTCCCCCTTAATTTAATAATAAAAAACAAAACTCACAAAACAAACAACCAAAGCAAAAAACAAAACCAAAAAAAACACCAACTACCAGGAAGGTTTCAAAGTAGGCAGATAGGTAAGCTGGCAATAAGGCAGTTATCTTTTTTGTAGAATCCTGCAAACCTCTGGAAGCATAGTTTTGCAAAAACTATAATACATGAGATGTGTCTCTTTTGCTCAATATAGCATAACAAGTAATGGTACATCAGACCAGATTTACATCATAATTCCATAAGTCTACTGAGTTATGACAACATTTATTTCGACTCAAAGCTTTTCTACAGAGCCTAGGAACTCTCTCATCTCACGGGCTGTCTTTAGGACCATCAGCTCTACGAGAGTTTGGCAATATAAATGGACTCATTCTGGAGCACTTAGCAACTTCAAGAAATTAGATTCTAAACAGTGGGATTTTGCTTTGTGCTGGACATTTCAGTAACTAAATCCAAATAAGTACATTTTTTCAGCTAGTAGTGCTTAAGATCACTAGGTTATTGCAATTGTTAATGTGCAAACTCAGAAATTCAACTGGAATCTCTGTGTTAGAGGCACAAGGAACAAATCTGGAAGGTACAATGACCCTGGGCTGAGTGAAGCACTGGCAACTCCAAATTTGCATTGGGGGAAGAAAGGGCTTTTTATTCTGGACAAACCAAAAGCAACAGCCTAATGGAAACTCAATTTGAATCTTAATTATGGACTTGATACACTATACTCTACGGTGCTAGTAACATCAGCAGACCACCTGCAGCAGTTGGCTTTTAGAAGTATGTGACTGTCTCCCTGGGTGTAGATATATATTCAACTACCATGAAAAAAGAAGGGTCCCAAAATTTACTCTTCCCAAATCATTCATCAGGATATAAAATCCAGAAAAAACCCAAAAAAACCCAAAAAAACCCAGGAAATATTTCTCTTCAGTAACCAAAATTATGTCAGTCTGAACAGTGTTGCTCATGAACTTTTAGGGCAATTTGCCATACCTTGATTATCATTAAATACATTGAGAGCTGGAGCAACTTCTGTAGCTTTCCATAAACGTATAGTGCCGTCTGCTGAACAGGAGAGCAAACGCTGGTGTGCTCCACTGTAAACCAGACCCCAGACTGCATCAGTATGGCCTACAAAAGCACCTCTCAGAACAGAAGGATCTGTGAACAAAACACAGCAAAACACGTTTCAAAACAAAATCTGGATCACACCAATAGCTGTACCGCAGCCTGTGTTTATGCAACAACCTTAAAGAGCTAATCCATTAAAAAAAACCAAGATCAATCATGTCATACCAATATAGAAGTCACAATTATTCTGGTATGAAAATGCTTGTATTTCATCAGCGTACACGACATTGTTACCCAGTTTGCAAGTAAAGAAACAAAACAACATTTCAGCAGAAGGGACAGTACTGAAGTTTGAAAAACACACTTTAGTGTCTTTCACTTTCAAACAGCCATTAATGGCACACCAGTCCCTTTTATGCAAAAGTCAGGTCTGAGGACAACTGCATGTGAATCTACCAGAAGAGAAAAATAAACGCCAAAATCCAGAAACAAGGCTGACATCCATTCAGATCTAGTAAATCTTACTGAACTGACCCGTTTTACATATTTGCAGACAACCTTAACAGCATTGGTCTCAGATTATAAAACCTCTTTTTATGTCAACTACACAGAAATTCATCAAAAAAAGAACATTAAAATACACACTTGCTGTACTTGCCAAATTACCAGGTTTAGTCCTGTACTTTTTAAATCTAGCAGTTTCGCAACATTGTGATGAGATGAAGGCCTTTTTTAGAAAAAAAGACATTTTATCTTCTCATCAAGCAGCAGCATCATTAAAAAAAATAAATAATTGAAGCTAATATTTGATTTGCTCTTTTAAATTTTCAAAGAAGCATCATCTACAAAGAATCCTCTTTTAAGAACATAACATTAATGTCACATATCCTTTCACTGCTGTGTGTGACAGCAACGTACCGTAGGAGTCATAGGGGTCAATGTTTGGGTTGGTTGTGTTCCAGCCATGGATAAGGCCATCTGTTCCCCCACTGTAACACTGTTCACCATTACTGCTCATCACCACACAGAGCACTGGCCCACTGGAAGAAACCCCCAAAGAAACATTGACTATTAACATTTCCAGTTATGTGAAATTCAATGTCAACAGAATCTTCAAATCTTTCAGCTGGATAAAATTCACTTGCTGCATGGATTGCAACAAAAATTCCACATAATGAAATCATAAGCTACAACACTTCCCACAAAAAAACCTCCACAATATTTGGTAACATAACTACAATCAGGACAATTTAATCATTAAGCACGTGAAATGTGGTGTCACACTTTCCGACTGTAGGGCTTTTTATTTTGGATAAGCAGCGTTTTTTTCCCTTTTTAAAAGATCTAAGGCTCTTTCATTGAACAATTCCAGTAGATTTAAATTCATTGCATCATTCTTCTTCAGCTTCCTGCTATGTACATATCTGACAAAAAGGCAAGAGCTGCAATGATGAACAGAATACCTAATCAAATTTGAACTGTATAATTTGTAGGTTTTTCATTTTAAAATTGTAGTGTACCTGGCTTCAGACATAAATAATTACGCAGAAACAAGATTAACACATGCAGATATTTTAAATAAAATGGGAACTAAAAACATCCCATGAAATCAGTAGCTGACAAGGTGGAAATTACCTTTTAAAAAAATTCAGTTACTGTTTAAAAATCGTATCTTTCTCAAAATACGACAATATTTCTCAAGAAATACTCACTTATGTGCTCTGAAGGTGTATATTGGCTCTACATCAAGAGAAGCACTCCTAAATGAAGTACAAGGAAATGTTAACATGCATATGATCTTACACAACGCTTTACAAAAACGTGCCAGAATTGCTAAATTCTTAAAATCACTGCTACATCTTTTGCAGTGTTTCCCCCACAGCTTCTTCTCCCAAGATAATTTTTCACATGTCTAGGAACTATTTGCAGTCTTTCAAAATGTTATAGAATTTGTTGTTTGTCTTGTTTGTTTTTTTTTAGTTTAAAGACCTTAAAGGTTCACAAACTCTCATACATCAATTAAACCAGTAGTAGCTACACAAATGGTTGGGAAGGAGTAGGGAGACATCGGTATCACATGGAATATATCAAGTGCTTCAAACCCCTATCAGAGCAAAGGACTTTTTGACTCGTTGTTTTTATATCAGTGCCATAGCATAGTTACAAATCACTTCAAAATTTGCTGCTCTGGACTTTACCAATCTGGTGCTTGTTACAGACTGAGGGAAGACCCTGTGTTATGCCCAGTCCTCCTCAAAGGTATGATGTACTCCCCTACCATATCAGCCCTGCCCTGAATTTGTTCTCATTTCTGCTAATTCCCAGCAATTCACAAAAGACAGTGTACAAAGGCAACATCTCAAAGTTTAAAGCTGTACACATGTATATGCATGTATGTGCACACATACATAGGCATATATAAAAAATGCATTTTATACATTAATATACACATGCAAGCACACTAACAGGCTGCATCCAAATATTTTTACTAGTAAATTAATTTGTCATGTTTTCTACATGGAAAATATAAAAAAGTGAATGGTTTTCCTTTTCACAAACAAAATACATGCAGGAACACACATGAATTTCTTCTGGCACTCTTTAGAAGTCTCCACACTTCTTTTAAATTCAAGAAACGCTGTCCATGAACTCCAAGGAAGTAGTGAAGTAGTATCTACAATTATTTTTTTCTTCATAAATTAAACTTGGTTTTGAAGCAAAGAAAAAAAAATCTTACTTTTTTGCTGGGGCTGTTTTTTGTAAGTTCCACATTTTTAATGTATGGTCCTCTGAAGCTGTTATTAAGACTGGTTCAACTGGATGAAAAGCGAGACCTCTTATTCCATCAAAGTGACTTCTTAACGTAAATTTGGGGTTCCAAGTCTTTCTCAATGCATCCTTATTGTTGGCTATCTAATAAAAAAAAATTGCCAAACTTTTAATTACTCTGGAAGCCACAATGAAAGGAAGAAATTAGAAATTTAGTTTGGCATTTTCAGAAGATGTCAAATTACCTCATCCACTTTTCCTAACAAGCTGCTTTTGAATAACAGTCCTCTTAACACTAACCAGATAATTCAAAATGAGAATGAAGGTAGATGTATTCCATACAAGTAAAGTCATGTCCAAAGTAATACATTCTATGCAAAACTGAAATAATCCCATGTCTGTAAAACTAGACAATTTAAAAGCACTGATACTACAATGAACTCAGCTAGCTATTTGAAATTAGATCTATACCTACTGGCTCTTTCACTTATAACTCTGGCCTTTATTCTGCCAATCTGTGGTCTCCATGAATATCCAAAGTACCACTGACACGGCACCTCTAGAAGCACAGAAATCAACACAACCTAACTTACTCATCATCTAAGGTAACCCAAGTTCCATAATAATGCAGGACAAGTAAAGCTATCCAGGAAAAAAAAAACAACCAAAAAAACACTTAGCTACACATTAACAATACAACTGGCAAGTAAGAAGCTATCATGTATTCAGACACAATTATTTGGCAATAAATGCATTTTAGAAGATCCAAAAAGAAAGCCTTTTAAAAGAATAACATTTATTCCAATATTGCTCCTCGAAAAATGTTGACACAAAATGCTGGACAGACTTTTTCACTCAGTCAGCAATGCCGTAAGTAAAATTTACCTTTCGATAACCACTGCTGATGGTGGTTATGAAAAACCAAGAAAACAAACAATTGTATTGATGTTTTATTATGTTTTATTACATGAAATCTACATGTAATCCCAAATAATTTCTATCTTTAACTGCAAAGAAGAGACAACTGTTTCAAGACACTTCAAGAATCTGTAATTTATTCTAGAGAGTGGGGGAAGCACAAGAAGGTTTAAGAACAGAAGTGCTTTCTCTTAGGTTTTGTTACATCTGGATTTAATATTAAAAACACACATCAATTGAGAAGTTCTATAGATTTTAAACAAGGAGAAAGGACCTGTAACAAATGCAGGTTTAGTCTCATCATATTTCTTAGTATGGGAAGAAAGTTTTTTTTCTTTTTTCTTTTTTCACTTTCTTTGCCAGTTTACTGAGCCAAGTTGGCTCAATGAGGGAACAGACAAATGCTCGAGCTGCTGCAAGGATGGGGCAGGACTGCACAGTTAGCAGCTCTGGCAGGTTTTCTGAAGATTGGCCAAGAAAGTCTCAGAAAAAAGGGTACAAGATGTACAGAGTATTCACAGATATCTGGAGAGGACTTTTATGCCTCAACACAGGCACCTAATGCCACTCAGGTGACGGAGGGAACCTGCCTGTCCTCCAGCTGCCATACCAGCAGCACAGGTCCTGTATCACATCTGTAAAAGCCACAGAGACACCTCAGACAGCCTAACAGTGAATTCCAGGTCTGGCAGGATAATATTCTCCATTTGCTTCTCATTCATTCAAAGGTGCCCTTCCAAAGAAGTCCAAGATGATTAGCTTATAAATTGGAGTGTAGATGGAGGGATGCAGATGGAGGGCACTTCCAGACAGCAGACCAGCAGCAAAGGAGGAAACAGGTCCTAGCCCTGATGCACCACCTACCTGGCGGCATCACATCTCTCCACCCACCAGTCTGCCACAAGCTGCAAAAGGCTGGGTTAAAAAACACAACAGCCAACCTCCTTCTATCTCTCCCCACTGATATGCAACAGTGAGGTGATCTCAGACTTGAAAAGCAGTTTGGGGGGATGTTCAACCCCAAAATTAGCACCTCATCTGGATTTGCCACTAATATTTGTGTCTATGCATACAAATAAAAAAACTCCCAAAACAGCAATGACATGCAAATAGAATTACAGACACTTCTCTTGTTCTCTCTGTACTGCAGAGTCTAAAACCTCTATCATAATCTTATGAAGCTCCTTAATCTATTCAGAGGACTAGAGGGAAAAAAAAAAAAAAGAACCAACCAAAGTGAAAGACAAGTGCTAAGACAACAGTGTGTAAAGGAAGGGGAAAAAAAAAGAGATAAACTTGTGAGTACTGGCTAGCAATCTTGAAAATTTCACCTTGTTAGATATTCTAAAAACCGACCCATAAAAGAAAAAAAAATCTGTTTTAAGTAATAAATTCATAAGATTCATTACCAAGTGAAAACCATTCTTTAATTTACAGACAGCCAAGTCAATATGTAAAAACTGAAACCATGAAATGAGGTAGGCTAATGCTGCCATGGTTTAGAAAAAAATAATCCAGTAAAAATGTCAGTGGGATGAAACGGACTGAAAATGGGAAGGTGTCTGCATCTCTTGAGAGCTAATATATTTAAAGAGATGCACATGATCTTTCAACTTTATTCTCCATATGATTCAAAATTAACACTTAAAAATAATACACCACGTTTTCATTAATCCTTCCTGATTCACATTTCGCAACTAGAAGAAGGCACGAAGTACTCCAAACCAGAAACAATATCTGCAAGCTAAGCTTCCAGTGAAACTTGAAATACAAAAACCAGCCTTTCATTTTGCTTCAGTGAAGTGCACAGTGACAATAGTGAGCAGCTCTGTAAATGTTGTTTTTTTAAAATCACTAACACTAGAAAAAGGTAAGAGCTGAGGTAAGCATGACTATGAATTCCTGATCTTAGTACTTCATAAAAGCATTCAACAAATGAACAAATGGAAGTTAGTATTCTCAACCATGCAGGATAGGATTGGAGTGGATAAAGAAATGCTAGATTCCATAAATCAAAGCTGCTAGTTTAGGATACAGAGAGGCAGGAACAAACACAACAGTTTATATCAACTGCTTATATGGACACTTGAACAATGAAGTCAAGCAATGAAAGCATCAACATCTCTTTCAGATGGTTCAGGTTTGTCATGTCCTCCAAATTTAAAAATTCAGCATCTAAGTTTTAGGTGTACCTGTAAAAGAAATTAATTTGTACACCATCTTACCCCTTTCTGACGGTGCAGTTAGGGAAGATTAGCAAAAAAATTAAGAACTGAGCCCAAATTAGGAGATAATGCTAAAATACTGAATTTTAGCAGAAATGTTCTGTATCATTGCAATTGTAAGGATTCAAAACATATGACATGCTCAGAAACTTGCTATAGTAGTAGTGAATCTCTCTGCAGTACCATTCTCAAAATGTGTCTAAAATTTTATTAACTATGTAATTTATTTCTCTACAAGCAGGTACAAGCATAGAATTTCAACGCAAGGACCTGCAGATTACTTTTGAAATCTCAGACTTGATTTGTGATAGTAAAATCCCAGATGGTGATTACTTAAGGGTCAGATTTACTGAAAGGTAGGATTCTTCACTAACACACAATACTAAACATATCTCTGAAATCCCTCAACCATGACAGAGTTGGGCAATGCAATAACAAGATTAATTTGAAGTTGACAGATCACAAGGAGCATGTTATTAAAGTAACACCTGAAGCACCATTTCCCAAGAAATCAAAAATAGACAAAAATTGCGTATGACTGAAAAGAAGCAATTGTAAGAAAGGTTTTTCATAAAATGTGAAAGAAAAACAAGCTGTAGGCTACACATACAGCCACAAAAGTGCTGGACAGAAAACCCACCTAAAAAGTCTCCAGTCCAGCTTCCCATTTGAAATGAGACTATTGCCCACACCACGTAATGTAAACCACAGGTCTCCCACAGCCAAAACTTGAACATGCCCCAGGAGAGGGATTCCACTGTTTCTCTGGGCCAGTTGTTTCTCTATCATTTTCTACACAACCTTTTCTCCCCCAGTGTCTTACTTGAACCTACCAAGCCATAATCTGCTGTTGTTTCCTCGTTTTAATGCCTGGCACTATGGAGAACCTCAGCTCTGTCATCCTTATAAGAACCCATCCAATACCTGCAGACTACTGAGTGCCTCTCACCCGCCTAAGAGCTGAACAAGAGTGGCTCTCTTAACATCTACTCATCAGTCACATGCTACTGGACTCTGCAATTTCTCTACAACCCTCTTGAAGTGGAGGGTCCCAAAACTGCATAGAGACCGCGCAGAAGGGGCACAAACTACCCTCAATCTGCTGGCCATACAATTTATCTCAGGGTCACTGAGGTTACACATATGCAGATGTTTCACTATAACTAATTACATTTACTTTCATCTATTCACATGACATGGCAGGCAAATGAGCAGGAGAGGGGTTTGCAGAGAGCTTAAAGGCTGCTATCTATGGGAAAAACAGATTTGTCAAGTGAAAATTTGTGACAATGTCTGGCAGCATAATTTTAACTGGAGAATGTTTTCTGCTGAGTCTACACACATGTAACTTGCATATGCCTTCAACAAGAAGACAGTAAGACCTTGAGTTACCAATAATAACCACTTACATCATAAGTCAGCGAATCTGCCTCATTTGCTACAGTAAGACCTGCCAGTTCTCCAAGACCCAGCTCGTTTTCAAGGGCTTCATCTGTTCCCATAATGAAAGATTTCCCTGAAGAAGGAGGGAATGTCAAAGCTTCCACTGCAAGAAAACAAAACAAAGGCAAAAAAAGAATCTTGAAACATGGGTTTATACAACACTGAATAAGAAAAGCACATTTTCCACTTTCAGAACTCTAAACAACTTTGAAGCAGCTGAGGGAAAAGATATACAGAGGTGCATAAAAAAATAGCTATTCTAAAGACAATCACTCTACTTACCAATAAACAGCATCTTCTGAACATACTTATACTTGAGGTGTGCACAACTCAAGACACTTAAGTACAATTAGCCACAGGCAGCAAGGGTACACTACCACTCACCCATATATAATGCACAAGTAACACAGAAAAGCTTAGACCCTTGTCCAGCTCTGCTATAGAGTATGCAAATGGGCACTGAAGAAGCAACAAAAATGTGTATAAGAATAGCTGGTGAGAGCAGTTGGACTCTCCCTTCCTAACAGGGTCTCCACACACATCCAACTGCATGTCCACAGTGAAGCTGTTTACATGCACTCCAATCAAGCAATACAACCAGAAGCTGACAATTCATTGCTACTTGTAGAATCAGTTTAATTACCAAACAGGCTACTCAGCACTGAAGTCCACATTTTTACTAGCAGTATCCAAACTTACTAGTTCACAGCTTCTATAGCAAGCCTATAGGAGCTCCCATCACTGTAACACAAACACATCCATAGGCAGATTCACGAGATAAAGGGCGATCAAACACTAAAGAGCACAGTACACACACTTATACCACATACAGCTCTGCATCAAGTGGTACAACTCAAAAGCTGTGCCTTTATCAAGTTCCCTGTATAATAGCTCTCCAAGCCTATACAGCACAAAAGGGGGACTGAATAGATGAAAATGTGTTATCTTCTGGATACAAGAAACTTCACTTATCTTTATACACCTTTTGTCTCAAATTACAAGCATTTTTCAATAAATTAATTCTTTTTCCCTTTTAGCTCTATTGTAAATACAAGCCTTGGCAACTACTGCTGCAACCAGGGAGAGAGAGAAGGAAACGCCTCATTCTCAGCACCCTTTTAAGTCTAACAGCACCAATACAACACTAAAACCAAGCAAACTGCAGTTTACAACTAATAGCCTGATCTGTTCATTCTTCTTCCCTCCTGTCCCAAAGGCATCAGATTCAGGTATTATCCAATTAACTTCCAGTTCACCCAGCATAAAGTAAGCTAATCTTTTCATTCCACACTCACATCTCCACAGAGTGTTCTGTTTGGTTTCCCGTACTTTTTAGAACCAAATAAAAGCTCTTCAAGTTATACTGTTTGATCAGGTCTCTTTTAATCACAAACATCTCTTACATTCTTCACCCTGAAGTCTACACTATCATCCTCTTTTTCTCTTTTGAACTTATGATGTAATATTCCACTCAACACACAGTACATACAGGACACCAAATTTGAAAAGTTACTATAATAAAAAAATTGCATGCCAAAAACATCATGGTGTCTCAGCCTTACAGAGAATACACAGCTAATAGTTTGCAATACTGAACTCAGAGTGATAACCATGACCTGTCCTCCTTTTTTCTGTGAGATACCATCTGAGTCTCTGAATTAAAAAACACATTACTGAAAGGACATGAAAATAGCACTCTGCTAATATAGTTCTCAGTATATGTGAGAAAAGTTGGAAAGGAAACATCCAACAAAAAATTCCTCCACTTCTCAAAGCGTTGCTAAGTTACCCCCTTCTTTCATAAAGAAAATCACTGAGCATGAAGAAAACAGAATTACTGAGATCTTTGGTAACTACACCACATTCCAGGGCTTTTTATGCATCTTAATTATAACTTGGCTGACCTAGTTTTTCACACTCACTGAAAGACTGCTAAGTGGAACTATGTTTGCTCATTTTTCAAAACACATACTTACTATTTCAATAGGGCACATGATATGATAGAATCACAGAATGATTTGGATTGGAAAGCACCTTAAAGATCATGCAGTTCCAACCTCCCTCTGTGTGTCGGGACACTAGACCAGGCTGCTCAAAGCCCCATCCAGTCTGGCACTGAACAATTCCAGAGATGGGGCATCCACAACTACTCTGGGCAACCTGTTCCAGTGTCTCACCACCCTCACTGTAATGAATTTCTTCCTAATATCTAATCTAAACCTGCTCTTTCAGTTTAAAGCCACGGCCCCTTGTCTTATCACTACACTCCCTGTAAAAAGTCCCTCTCCTGCTCTCTTGTAGGCTCTCTTCAGATACTGGAAAGGTGCAACATGATCTTGGACAAATTAATAGCCTCATACACTATATGGTATTATGTTGCATATTACAGCAATTCAAATATTGAATCAAATAGATGACTTAGCATTTTTCAGACATAATACTAGTGAAGGTAACCACACGCTGCATTGCAAAGATGTGTGGCTGTGGCCTTCCATACTTGGACTAGCCACTATGAGAATTTTTTTTATGTTTGGAATACATTATGGAAATTAATGCAGTGGCAAGCTCTAAGTTGTTCTATATGATTTACTACACAATCACCACATGCATTTAAAAGCTGTGGGTAGCCACTTGTGTTTACCTGCAGAGCCTCTACCCTTTGCTTAAATAAAAAGAACACATTTGTATGTTTGTGTATATACATACATACATTTTAAATCATGTTCATGGGAAGAGAAAAAGATGCTCTTATGTCCTCAGAGTTTATGTTCCACACTCTGGTGCCAGGCTTGAGCACAAACAAAAGCAAGTGATTTAAGATTGTCAGATTACAAAGTCAGCAAGAGGCAAATTATTTTTAAAGTGCTCGGAAAGTCTTAGAGGATAGTCTTTCAGAAGTAACTATAAGCACTGACCCTTTAAGAAGGTGTATGTACATTCTTAATATTTACCTTCATCCGTCCTGTTTATCTCATGTTCAATGAGCCTTGAGCTACTGGGCCTAGAAGAAGGTGCAACAGATGGTTGCAATGAAGGGAGATCATCAACATCTCTCAAGTTTGCAAGCATATCTTGCAGCTTTGACCTGTTGGGCCCTAACCAGAAAAAAAACAAAAAATTAAATGGTTTATGCATAGTTCACAATGACACTACTTAGATATGCTACAGCAGCACATGCAACAATGGATCCTACCTTGCATTATGACATTAACACAGAAAAACTAATGAGCACTTATTTTCAGCCGTATCTAATCAACCAGCATGAAATGAATTTCTTGAAAAGAAAGCGACAGAAGCAACTGAGAATTGCGAACGCACAATTTTCCCCATATGTATAAACTCATACTGCTACTTGTATAGGATGCTGAAGAATGCCTCCAACTGAGTCATATTCATAATTAGAATATTTACTTTTCCAAAACAATAGTTGGCATCTGTGAATATTTTAGAATCTGTGCGTCAGGTACTTTGTGCAGCATATTCTTATGATAACACTATTATTTTAAATTTATTTGTGCACTAGTGTAGTATTGTGAACTATACAATCCAAAAAGTCATATTTATATTAAAATATAAATGCAACTGGATTCACTGGCCTACTTCCTGAAGCTACATATGGTGAAGACCCATGCCCTTCTCGACACTTACCTGTGCTTTGCTCCATCATTTTCCCACATCCCTGTTTTGACTGTTTTATATAGGATTGAGGCTGAAACATATCTTCGGTAGTTTTTCCTGTTGTAAGTTTAATTAAGAATGGGAAAATGTCTTACCCATAGTCCATTATGGTTTTTTTTTCCTAGACCAGTAAATAATACAGCTATTTTTAAGCAGCTTTAACACAGCAGTGTACTCTAATATATGTAGTTTCTCATCAAACCATTCTATGACTCTGTTCTCTTACTACTTCACAGGAATGTTTACTACAGCCTTGCAAAATCATACGTTTACTAATACAGTTGCAACCTCTACTTTGTCCGCCCTAACCATAATGACTGATAATAAACTAAATTGTATTTAACTTGTCTGTCACCAAAATATTACTCAATCCAGGAAAACACTAAGAAGGATTTTGCAAGATTGTTTTCTCTAATATCTGCTTTACAAATCCAATATTTTACTCAGTAGCAGTTCTGTGTCTAAGCACCATGTATGATGGGATTAAAGTCATAAAAACAAACTTTGTAAAATTTAATGTCAAAATATTTAGTCTCTTTTTTTTCTCCAGACTGCCTTCCTCACATTCTTCTTCACTACGTGCAATACGAATAGCTGAAAACAGGCTCTGATTCTTCCTGATTTTTTTTGCATTGATGCCCTTCCAATGATGGTTTGTCCATGGAAAGATGCTTAATTTCACTGCTGCAGTAAACCATTTTGTCTTCTAAGATCAAACCAATCAAATCAATCCAAAATGCGCTGTAAAGGTACTGAGCAGTAGTTCATGAAGGAGCACTGGATGTCCAGATGCTGCCTTTACATCAAGATTTTTGTTCATAAATATATAAAACATGTTCCAATAATATCTACATATCACAATTAAGTTTTATTACCAAAAAAAATACACTCAACAGCTGGTCAAGAATAGAATTTCAACAGTTTGATAAAATCATTTCTGCCAAGCTTATCCTAGAGCTATTTACTCTGAACTACATTGCGTGTCTGTATATTTTAAAAATAACAGACAAGTTACAAAAATTGGTTTCACTGAAGTCATATATTGGCATGCCCTGTCTATTTTACCTCTAAAGAAATTTAGAATCAATTTTGTGAAACAAGACCAATTTAGTTGGCCAGCTCAGCTTCTTTTAAGATTTTCAATTAACTTCCAGTAAATTAAATGATTCCAAAGATGACAAAAATATCACTTGAGAAATTTAAAGCATGGTAATTATTTACTTTTTTAAATTAAAAAAATAGGACATTTAGTTTCCGTATTTGATAACATAATTTCAGCAACATATTCAACTGCTGAGCAGGACCTTATCAGAGTATCAATACAAAAAGTAACAAAAAAAGTCAGGCCCAACGATGCAAGGATCTGACACTTCTGCATCATTATGCATATCTCTTTGGAAGTCAGAATTTGCTTAGTATTCATAAGCATCTTCCCACAAAGGGAGAAACATTCCTCAAATTTCTTACCGGGCTACATGCAATATTATTAATATACATCTTTCACACATGAATTCTCAATATGGCTAGATGTTTGAAATATAGCTGTGAATACAGTGTTTCATTTTAAACACTTCATCTGAGTTCAAAAAGTTTTAAAGGCTTACTTATCAAAAAACACTGATTTTACATAACATCTCTGTATTTCAAGAAATGTAACAAAAAAAAATAATACAGGGCTAGAAACTGTATTTCAGGCACTGTACACAGTTTTTTCGTTTGGATAACAATATCCAACTTTTTTAAAGGCTAGTCCCAGAGGTCTGAAAGCCAATAAAGAACTCCTGTGTTTTACAAATAAACTAATGGTCATAGTTGCTTCCTATTTCGAGCCCTGCATAACAAATTATGATGACAGCATGACTTTCATGTTGTGAATGTTAAGTATAAACAGGGGTAGAAATTAACCTGTTTTCTCCCACTGTCATCTAATAGGATACTCAAGACAGTTTCCAGTTTGGTTTCTGTATTTATTTATATACCAGACTTTAACTCTTCCTGTGAAACTGGCATGTTTCCAGCTAAGAAAGGGTTCTGAAGTATTCTATATTAAAGTGTGAACTATTAAACCAATGCCTTTTACAATTTAAGTATCTGAATAACAAAAGTATAAAACATGCTCAAAGTAAGAATTTTTAAGTAATCCAACACTTGGTCGGAAGAAGTTATATCTAATCCAACTATTTATCAGGTAACTTGATTGTCTGTCATTAATTTCAACCCCTGAGAACTGGTGAACAGGAAAGCAGTCAGGAGCAGCAAAGTAAAAGAGTAAGTAATTTTTAGGAAAACATTGAAAGAGAGATAGAATTAAGGGTGTGAAAGATGTGAGATTTATGATTTTAAAGTGCAATGTTTTCCACTTACTCTTCACCCCCTTTTTCCCCTTGCGCTCCTTTTTGTATTGTTCCTTGAGTTTGGTTATAACTCCCTGGTCGACATTCCAGGCTTCAGGCATGAGACACTGGTCTTCCTTTTCTAAACAAAGTGAAACAAATGAAACATCCTTTTTCAATAATGTCACCAAGTGATCTCCACTGAAGGAGGCAACAGCTGCTGTCAATGGCATTTGTCTTTTATTTTAAACAGACAGAAATAGCACCAATCTTGTGAAAGCCATAAAACTGCTACTCACATTCCACTTCTATTTGCTCAGAATTTTCTTAATAAAAAATTGAGATGAAATTTCACAACTAATTCCTATGACCAAGCACAGAGCTGTTCATAAAATTAAACAACATTTACTTTATAATAAATCAGAACATATTTTTCAGGTTTTCTTTCCTCCAGGGAAAGAATTACTATATCTAGAAGAAACAGCTATGCTACTTGTCAACATAACTTTAGAATTCAGGTGTTGCATCACTGCATATCAAATTCTCATTTCATTGTTTTTGTGCTGTGCTGCCATTCACATAAAGAAGTAGCACATTTAAATCATTTTGGAACATAGTATACATGTCACCATGGTTTAAATAAAATCTTAAAGCACTAAAGCCATGAAATTTCACAAGAAAGGAGAAGGTCTAAATTATTAATCTTTGGAAAAAACCACAAAAGATTTCACTAAGCCTAACAAAAAAAAAAGAGTCCCCACTTTTTTGTTTGCTTTGGTTTGTTTTTCTTCTAAATATCTGTCTCAAATTGCTTCCCTTGTGACATGATAGAGAGAAGTAGTATCCTTCCAATTGTGCGGTATTTGGAGATTTTGAACAAAACATGTTACGTGAGTTCAAATCTCCAAGTTATTTTTTCCATATATGGTGAGACTGTACTGAGGAGGCTTAGAAAAATAATTTGCAAGAGGAGGGGAGGCAATACAGCTTTTCCTCATATATATTTCTTTTCATGACCATTACAGCTACAAATTTTTTTAAAATTCATTAGCTTTTTGCTTTATTTTCTTATTAAAATCTCTCAACCTCTTTATTTAAAAATTAATTCCTTTCAGACCAAGTTTGCTTTGTAGATCAATAAGCTATTCTAGACCTTTTAAAATATGAACAATAATAAACTTATCCTCAGACTAAGCTGCAGAAATTAAATGTCTGTAGAGGAAGCACAACTCTATCAATCACAATCTGAATGAGTCACTGTGATTGGACAGAAGACAAAAACTAGCCATGGGTTATTACAGGGACTGACTTGTCAGAAATTATTTACGCTGAAAAAGACCTAGGAATCCTCCATCACCATGAAATTCAACAGGACTCAGCAGCACACTCTTGGAGCAAAAGCAATCAACCATATCCTGGGCTGTATTACCAAGAATGTAACCAACAAGAGAAGTGACTGGTCCCCTCTGTCTGGCACTTTTGAGACCACACTTCTGAGTACAGCACCCAGTATAATACTCGTAATACTGAGAAACCTTTCAGGTATAATGCCAAGTACCCAGTGTTGGTGTAGTGTAGCAAGTCTAAGGGCACCCTAGGATGGTTAAGGCAGCTGGAGCAAATAAGCTACAAGGAGGGGCTGTGAGCATTCAGTGATGGCAAAAAAGGCATCTTAGTGTGGCCTACAACTACCTAATGTACAAGCAGTTGAGAAGACAGATACAGGCTCTGCTCAGACATGCATCACAGAAGGACAAAATACTTTTTGAGATGATCTCTCCTTCCTTTGAACCCTCTAGTCATGTATTCATGCGTGACAGATTAATTCAAGACACAAAGTTTAGTGGCATGTTTTTGCAGAAGCTATGAAAATAGTTATTACTAAACTCAAGAGAGACTCTAAAATAGTCTGTGGGATAAGTCATGTCCTCTTAATACATATGCCCTAATTACCACTAATGATCAAAACCACATGAAGAACTCAAAAAAGGTATGAGAAAATGATGCTTCAGAGAAACAAGTATGTATTCTCTCTGGGATTGGGTTAAGTTTTAATCATGATTTTCTTCTCTGGCTGGACAGGATTTTTTGTCTTCTCCAGCAAAAAAAAAGTTTAAAGAGATTTTCATTAGATTGTGTTGTTGCTAGGAAAATATCTAATATATTAATTTTCTACAGACTGTCCCAGGATGCTTCCCACATGTCCTACAGATTCTGTTCAATTTCAGAAGTGGACCCTGAACTACTCCAGTTCAAGTGCTTTATAGTTTAAAAATTACTTGAACACATCTGAGGACCTTTCAAGCCAAGCAGGTTCAACAGTTTACTGTAACTGATACTTGGGATCCAAAAAGAAGTAAGAATTTCATCTGTTTGCTTCTGTCCTCTCTACACAACATCACTCTACTGTGCTACATTTGACAGTTACACTTAAATTAATATAAGTGACTTACAATGGCAGTTCCTTGAAGACACTTAGTCTACACACTTACCGTAAAAGACACAGGTTGTGAAACAAGTAACTGAAAATCACAAACACCTCTAACTCATTTCTAGAAGTGAAACTACTACTTTTCATGACAACTTATTTTTAATGTTAGACTTCTGCTCATTTGTACTCATCTTTCATCAGTGAAAGTAAAAATAAACCCCAGCAGTGTGAATTTGAGAACACAAAGCTCCCATTAGCATACTGACTTTTCTGACACAAGTGATAGCTACACTTACCAAGCATAAATGAATAAAATTTTAATATTAAAGAGAAGTATCAGAAAAACTTTTTCCATAGAAAATAGTAATATTACTAAATTTTATTTTGTGAATACAATACTGATTGCTAAATCTAATATTACAACACATCCTCTTAGGCAGAGAGACTACACCAAACTGAACAATAATTTGGAGTCCAACCAGGAGTTTGACATGGCTTCAGTAAAATACAGGAACTCAAAGCTGATGGCTTTTGTGAGAGCTACAGCTACCATGGCTTATTGGTCTGTCACACTTGCAGTTCCATTACAAAGCTCAATTGTTTTCCATTCATTGTCAAAAACTCCCTCTGTATTCAGTCATCCTTAAGACTTTCCAGAGCAGCTTAAATAGGAAACAACTCCCCATCAAGATACTCAGTTCTCTTCTTTCTTCCCATCCCTTTAGGAAGTTTAGGCAGTTTAGGTTTAGGCAGAATAATTATGCCAAGGTACAGTGGATGCTGGCATTCTGCGTGCAGAACATGAACCTCAAAGGACAGAGAACAGTTTGTGAAATGTCTCTCTATGACTAGTGGGCTTAAAGATATATTACTCTGCTAAATCAGAAAAGGAAGTTTGAGCAACTGAAGAGTTCATGTTGCCAAATTGCTAACTCACAATAAGAGTAGAACTAATCCAGCCTTTATGACTCACATTACTCTCTGCATCAAAGTGGGAGAAAGCAAAGAAGACAAAATAACTTTGATATCATAATTGTAAAATAGAGCTTTATCAGAGCCCTTCATTAGCATGGGTCATTGGAAAAACACATTGAAATAATACACATAAAATTTAAATTCTATCTGTCTTAGCAGTAAAAAGAAAGAAAAATCACCAGAAGCATAAACCATGAAGAATCCTTAGATTAAGGCAGTGTACAGGAAAATGAAAATATCATGTCAAGACAACTTCAGACTGCCAATTATTTACTATAGGAATACTCAAAAGGTTCTATGATCCTGACAGCGATCTCAACCGATCAATCACAATATATTCTTACTACATTTTGTTTTTCTCCTGGTACGATGCATTAAATTTCCTTACCCCAGTCTGTTCCATCTCCTGAACTTCTTGATTCTCCATCACCATCATCTGAGGTAACCAAAAAGTCAAACTCTTTCAAAGCTTCTTCTGTATCTCGATCTTCACTGCTCTCAGATAGCACTCTTTTCCTTACAATCTGAAAGATCAGAAAGGACAGGAAGAAAAGCTGAATTAAGTTACACACACATCTTCATACAAGCAGTACTGTCTTGTATTCTATGCAAAATCCAAACAGGAAGTTGAAGAGGAAGCAGAAAAGTACACATTAATAAGCAAATCTGGAACAGTATGCAGACTTTGTTCCAATTTTTAAGTCAAAATGGAATTTGTCTGTAGCACTTTCTTCCTGTGACCATCAATAATCAATCACCTAGTAATGAATCTACACTGACCTAGACTGTTACTATCTCTTTTTTTACTATCAGAAAGCACAAACTTCCTCCTAAAACTGATTTTTAAAAAACACACAAACCCCACAAAAAACCCCCAAGAATGATGCAGACAAGACTTCAGCAAACCCAAACTTATTCTGCTTCTCCTAACACAGCCTTTCTAACTCTCACTTCTGAAATCACTCTACATGTGGACCAAAAGACAAGTCTAGGAAATAAAAAACCAAACCCAAGCCTCCACAATTGTCAAACACTAATTTGCTTAGGTTTAGCAAATCGTTCCATCCTGAATACTTTCTCAGATATTATCATTATTTAAACATGGTGTTTTCTGTTTAAACTGCATTTTCCTTTCGAATTCCAAAGCATATTCTAGTAAAAGTAAAAATACATGTTTTACTGAAAGACCTCATTGTATGCTTTCTGCAATAATTTTACTTTTCCCTCCATAATCAAAATGGACTAGATGCTTTACAGCTATTTGACTAACAGGTAAGCTCATGCCATGATACATGAAAACCATAGCAAAAATTTTACTTCTACAGAAGAAAATTTACAATATTTACAATAGTTTGTCTTGGAACCTTGCTAAGGGTCAGTCTGAAAAGACGTAGGCCAACATCCCATAGTTCATAAGTATGACTGACTGTCTCCTCTAACTAAACTGAAACAATTTCAAAACCTGAAGCAATTCTAAACTTCAAGCTTCATTTCTTCAGCAGGCTTAGTGAACATTCTGTATTACGAAAGATTTTACAGAAGAGCCTTGGACATTAGCTCACAGCCCATGGATAACAGGAATACTCCAAGTTTACATAGATCCTCTTTAAAAATACTGTACAACAGATGGGGTTTAAGGGTTAATTCTTAAAAACTGACCATAAAAACAATCATGTCCATCATAACTCTTATCTGCTTCAATTGTTAGGAAACACAACTCACTGAATAAACATTAATTTTAAAAAGAAGAGGATAAAATTGAGTACTGATTGCATATCTCTATTTCATGTGACTATTTGAACAAATCACACAGCAGAAGAGGTTCGGAGATTTGACTGAGCAAACAAACAAAAAAGTTTATTAATCACATTAGAGTTCTTCCAGTAAAACTTTTTCTTCCTTCCACAAGCTATTTGAAGAGAAATGTATTTCGGTTCTGTCCTCTACAAGGACAAATTTCTACAAGTAATTTTAAATATCAGTCATTTTTCAATAACTATTCAAGAATCAATGCATTTTGACAATACCTTCAAACTAAGCTGAAAATTGTAATAAAAGGGACATCTAGTATCTTAAAAGCTGTGTCCAATATATAACAAAAGTACTACTGAAGTAGTAAAAAGACAACTTTAGAAAAATTTATAATGCTACTGCAAACTTAAAGCAATAAAGATGGAAAAGCTTAACTCATATGCACAAAGTCAGAAATCCATATATAATTCCTCTTATGCACACATGCTTGGACAGAACATCATAAAGATGCATTACTGATATGCATGTGTACATTTATAGGCATATCATTAATCTCAATTTTTCTGTTCTTTGTAACTTTTTCAATTATTTTTTCCACTCACTGTTGCAGTATCAATGATTGTTTTCTCTCTTCCTTCAATATCTTCTTCATCTTCTTCATCACTAAATTCTGCAGCTGCATTTTCAAGAAACTTGAAGGTCTCTAGCAGAGAGGCAGAGTCAGTCAGTTCAGGTTTCCTAAACAATAACAACAACCACCATCATGAGACAAAAGAAATCTCAATAAAGTCACTTTTGCAATTACCAATCTGTTCTGCATTATTATGTCCAACAACATATGGGACTAAAATTAGCCTACAAGTAAAAATGGACTATAACAGATATAAATTCTCGTGGCCAAAGAACTACACACTAGACAAACTATCCTATTAAAATCAACACAACTATCACATTATAACTAACAATGGTTCTTCATCCGGCTGCCGTTACCAGGGTAGATAATTCAATTTTTTATTCAAAAAGCATTTTAAAGCAACATTCATCTGACACGTGCCCAAAAGCAATACCAATATTGATATGCCATCGCCTCACCAACAAGGATGTGAATTATAGCTACCAAGTTGTGTTCCCATATGCACATCAGAGTACAAGAAAACTATGCTGCTGCTGCTAGCTGATGTTCCTCATCTTGCTGGGAAACACTAAACTCTAGATCTATCATTCATTAACTTTTGAGACATGATAACTTTGCCACTATAAGACAGTATAATGGGAAAATATCGTTGATGACTAAGTAATGTTTACACAGACTTTTACATTTAACAAATAAGGAAGCAGATGAAGATTGGATAAAATTATGAATGCAGTGGCAGAAATTTAGGCAGTGCCTCAGAACAGGAAGCATAAGAGTTGTTATATTAAAAACCGAAGAGGAAGAATCCAAGAAGCAGGACTGTAACAATTATTAAAACTCTGACAAAAGTACAAATAAAGCAGTCCTAAAATTATCAATAGGTTCTCTGTTTCCCAGGCAGAAGTTGCACTTCTCCATCAACCCCTCAAAGATACAGCAGTGAAATAAATGTATTCACTTTGAATGTTACAAATACTTCCAGTAAAACCTTGTACATTCTTTAGATAGCTTTACAGCACTGAAGACAAGCTTTATTGTTTTCTTACCTTTAATCAGCAGTCTGTTTTTCATAGTTCATCACTAAATGTATGTCATCTTGATTCTCACAACCACTGAAACAATAGAAGTCTCTCTCTTTTTGGAATTGTAGCTCTAAATTGTCTTGTGCAGTCCCCTTACTACCAGTAAGTGCCTTGCTTCTGCTACATTTTGCTTCTGCTAGGACCCCTTTAAAAAGGTTCAATCAACTAACAGGCCTGTATAGTAAGGCCTTGTAAAATCCCTGCAGAGTAAACAAACACCTGATCATCCTTCCACCACCCTCTTACTCCAGTTTTTCTTCGTAACACTTTTCAAAAGGTCAATTACAGGAAACATCCAAGGGCAAAAGCTCTGATGTGCAATAAGGCATGATAAGCAGCACACTTCCTTCTTTACGCAGTCTCTGCTCCAGTAGTTCTATGACCACATGACAACAATTAGCAGGAGTGGCTTTCTCATAGCCCCATTATGTCTGCATTTTATTAAGGCATTTTGCTATTCTATCTTTTTTCTTCCTTTATTCATTTTTATGGCCCAAAAATACCAAGAGAGATTTCACCTGCCACTAGAAATTCTGCACATGCAGCAGCATAATATACCATGATGTACTGTACATTTTCATGATCACTGGTTTTTTGAGAGTATTCCTTTCATTCTTCCACACCTTAGCTTAGATAAGAACAATCTCGAACGTTTCCAATTTGTCCTGCTTCCTGCAGTATTTTGACCCTCTTGTTTCTACAACAAACCTGAAAATGCTGCAATATTTTTCTTTTTCCTTAACTAATCACTGCTTTGTCAGACTGTAACACTCATGAATCTGTAGTAATAATTTATATTTTCACAGAAATCCTATGGTACTTTTGTTTTGCTGTTTCCAACAGACAAATCTTGGTAAGACAAAACTTGTAGTGTGCTTCATTTGACTAATTTCTTGACTTTCAGCAAATTCTGTGTGTCCTGGTCTACTTTTAGTGGACTGAATCATCCGACCACAACTGTATTTCTGGTTCTTCCCCTCTATTTTGCCATGTAAAAATCTACTATGTAAAAACACTATGACTGCTGATCTATAGTAACTATCAGACATGCTCCAGTAAACAGAAATGTATGAACTAATACCAAACTTAGAATATAAAATTTTAATTCACTTACTAGTAAGAAACACATATCCTTTTATAGGTTCAAGTATTTGCAGTAATTCATACCTAGATTTGGCTCTGTACTCATTTGATCTTAAATCACAATCTCTCACACGGAAGTTCAAAGTGACTACGCAAGGGGGTTATATCTTTTTTAAGTAACTGGTCTGAATTCAACTATCCCACTCATTATTACATGCTTTAGTGGGCAGAATATATACAGAATACTGTACTTGCACTTGCAGGAGGAGGAGGGCATCTCATGCATTCAGAAATGCAGTAGCTTATTTATCATGTATTTCAAAACTTCTGCATAGTACAAAAATATACAAAGTCAGCATAGTACCACAGAGGAGTATTTTGGTAAGGCACAACTTCCAAGAAACAATTCGTAAGAACCAAAAAAAGAAAACAGAAGTGACAGAATATTTAAACTATTCAAAGGTTCTGCAGGAGAAAAGTTTCAAGCTGACAGGCAGGCTGATTTGCTATATTGTACCCCAATACGCTTTATAAGTCAAATCAAAAGTAACTGAATAATTTAACTATTTTTCATCCTTTAGCAGCACATAAAGGGAATGCATTTTCAATATCATTGTCAGCATTAACACTTAGGAATAACGTAAAGTGTACTTAAGAAAATATCTGGCCTTAGCTTATCTATGTTAAGTACTTTGATGGCAATTTGAAGATTGCTTGTTTCATTATTTTCCATCTGGTTAGTTTGTTTTTCTTACTGGCTCATTCACGAAGCAACATAAAAAGTAGAAGTGGCAAAAATATATTCAGAGATAGGGTAGTAAAATAAATTACTTTAAATTTCACTTTAGAAAAAGAAACGCAATAAACATTTCCAAGGGTTTCGTAGTTTAGAGTATTTTTTTTTTTAAATAATGTGTGAAAACAATAGAATGGAGCTCCAAAAGCAAGGACTGATACGTGAACTGTAGTATTACAAGCATGAGCGAGGCAAAACTCATGTACTCGAGACTTGGCAAGGTTCAGGACCTGTTGCAAATCAAAAGAGATCAAAAACCTCAAAAAGGACAATTCCTTTTACTAGATCGTAACATATGTAAGGGAGAATATAATTTTCAAAGTGCAAGAATGTAGGTGTGGCTTTTTTCTTCTTTCCATATATTGTCTAAAGAAAAACTGCTGGGGAAGAACAAGTCAGAAACTTAAGACAGCAGGAGCAGCTACAGAACCTGTCAAAGCAGAGACCATAGAGCACCCAGACCACTGCAGGACTTCCTCAACCCTGTGTTCCTCAGCTGCTCATTCTGAATCTCTCTCCCACTGCTCCTTCCTCAGCCATACTCTGCAACAGCACTCTTGCATGGTTTTCTCCCTAGCACCTAACTTTGTCTTCTTTCCTTGAGGGTTTCATCCCAGTTGACTTAGCACTTCCCAACCAACCAACCAAAAATCATTTAACCAATATAAGATCTTCTATCTGGTACTGTTAACCCTGTGTATTACATCCTCCTTCAGTAGCCTTATCTAATTAGACAGGAAATTCTTCAGGGCAGAGAGATTACCTGCTACTCCAGTCTGCACATGATTAAGTACAACAGAACTAACTGCTTGTCACAAGCATAACAATAAGTAGTGCCAGAAGGTAAGCATAGCTAGACTAATGCTTCTGGGTTTTCCATCTTACTGCAAATGGATGGGACACTGCACAGATTTTGTGAATATTATTCTTGAAACAGGGAACTTCTGATCCCCAAAGATAAGACACATTTTCCTGTTTAAAAGACAAAAGTCTTGTTACAAATGGAATGGTAACTGCAGTACTTACCTCCCCTAAAGTAACATAAACCTGAACTCACTAGAATATTTTCCTCCTCAGGAGAAGCTGCCAGAATTTTCTGCAGCTGTGATGGCTGTGAAAATCTGATCCCAACTTGTATTTTACAGGCTGTCCAATTATTCAGATTTCTCTTGACTCACTGGCCCCTTTAAGATTAAAAATAATATCTTCCCATGAAATCTGAAAAATAAGATTTGTGGATATTCCACATGTACTATTTAAAGCAAGCCTGGCTCTCACCAGGGCTCTGCAGGCCATAAAACTGACTCTTCATTTTCTACCCAACAGTGACATGTCTCAAGACAAGCATTTTGTGTAAAAATACAGTTGGTTCTGACACGGAGATATTAGCAGCTTTACAAAATGTGTAGGCAGGAGCATACGTATTTACTCTCAATATTTAATATTCAGGATCTTAACATAAATCCTGTTTCTTACTGAATGAAAAGTAGAAGCCAGAACCTATAGGTAAGGTGAAGCTCTGTGGAAACTAAACCAGCACATTGATGATACCTTTCCTGCTCCAAACATGATCCAGAACATTTCATGTTGTGAAGTTTAACTTAGACTAAAGTCACATTACAGACATGTATTTTCTTTGTAACAAACACAATCAATGTATCTATCATTACCTTCTCCTATATTGATAGTAACCCTGGAAAGTCTGTGATCATGTCCAGGGAGAGTCTCAAACCTCCCCCCTGAACTGCCCAACCATGAAGCCATTAACTGACTCAGTCCTAGTCACACTCCCAAAGGAAAAAGTAGAGGCCTTTTCTATTTGTTTGTTTTATCCAACACATACACAACTTATCTTAAATAAAACCAGGATTTTATTAATAAATTCAGAAGCAGGAAGAAATACCACAGTAAAGTTAAATAAATACAAGTTCACGTGAGGCTAAGAAATGTTTCTGGGGCCTGGATGGGAAAGAACCTGTTGTGACCCAGCATTCAGAGCTATTCTTTCCTAAGACATAATCTTTGATTGTTTTCTCCTACTATGAAAATATTATACTGCATGATCATCGTACACTAATTCACCATAGAATTGAGTTATCAC
Organism: Campylorhamphus procurvoides; assembly: GCA_013396655.1. Classification (NCBI taxonomy): domain Eukaryota; kingdom Metazoa; phylum Chordata; class Aves; order Passeriformes; family Dendrocolaptidae; genus Campylorhamphus; species Campylorhamphus procurvoides. The sequence continues at coordinate 183,274 of WBMV01005969.1, read as the reverse complement.
ATGTTTTAACACAGTCTTTTCAATGGCTAGTTAAATTCTTTCAAACTGTACTCATTAAATAAATGCATGCAAATTCAATAAAGGCTATTTTTAAGAACAATTCATTAGATCTTCAACACTGTGTAAAATCTTTCATAACAAAGCACAGAAAATACCAAAATAATTTATAAAACTATAGAACACTTAGAATCATCAAAATTTACACACAAGAAACACAGGGCAGGCTAAACAGTCTGTCACAACCTTTGAAACCTCTTATGAATTCACACCACACAATGCAAGAAAGAACTAGTGCAATACATATTACAACTGGTAAGCAACACTTACAAAATGGTTTGGATGTAAATTAGAACTGCAAAGGAATAGCATTTAAAAAGGAAGGGTCACTTCTCTTGCCAAATCTAGTCAGGTAACTATAATATATCGAATAAAGAAGCTTTATAAAGAAAAAAATAAAAACTGAACTTAATGTTTGAAGTACCAGAGTAACTTTTATAAGTTATTTCCCCATTCACCTACTCTCTTTTTGCTTCTCTCTCTCCCACTAAGCAACTTCTCTGCCTCCTTCTCCCCATTCTTTCTTCATCTTAAGTCTTATGTGACATTTCCAAGAAGCATCCCTCAAACCCTTATGTCACAGAACTGTGCCAATCAAAAGTATGGTCCATTCATACTACTTTCTTCACAAAACACCCCAATTTATCTACTTTTTTTTTTTCCTGCTTTTATGCAGCTGTTGAAAGTGTCCAGTCTGGCCTAAATCAGGTACCTTTTAACTGCCTGTTAGGTCACTGCAAGATGAAGGCAGGGAGAAACAGGGAAAAGGTGAAAAAATCCCCACCAGTAAAGGGAATAAAATAAATAGATTTGTTTTTTTTTTTTCTTTTTGTAATTCAATATTTTAGTCTTGCATACTATTTTGGAAATCTTCAAGGCAGATGATACCTCACATTGATAAACTCAGAGATATTTTCCCAAATAAACCATTTTATAAGCTAGTTATCACACAACATTCATCAGCCAGTATGCAGCATTACCATTACATAGGCCAGTGTTAATAGGATTTAGAGATGCAAGAGAGTTATTAAGGTCTTCTGGTACAGAAAGACATTCACTCATTGAAGTGTCAGAATGATTTGTTGTACATCAGAAAGGTAAGGTTTTCAAAATGTTTGATTTTAGTCTTTGAAAAGCTATTTGGATTTGCTTTCGAATCCTGAGTCCTGATGCCTTTTTGCTCATGTAAAGTAGAGGTGGTGGAAGCCATATGCAGTTCAATAGCAAAAAAAGGGGGTAGTAGACCAGTTTCAGAGAGAGATCAATACAGCACTCAGGACTGGGTTTTTTTAAAAAAGTTTCTATTGGCTATTTACAGTTCTAATGATCAAACCCATAGCAATAGCTCAGATAATTTACCTAACTTACTGTTTTTATATATACACACATTTATATATATGCATATACATACATATGTTCAGTATATCCTCATTCCTTTCCAGTTCTATTCCTTTACTATATTTGCTTCCACTCGTATCAAATCGTAGTCAAATACACACCTTCAAGAAGGTAAACTAATTTGACTGTTTACGTTTCACTCACTAAGATATATGTACTGAAAATGAGGTAATAGGTGAGCTAAAGATACTTAAGTACTTTCATGTTTTCAAGGCTACAAGTGACATTTGCAGGCAGCTTTCATTTCTGTTCCAGTTTGCTGGGAGAAAGCAGCCATTCCTCTCACTGCAGGTGTTAAGAATTTAAACCATTATTAAGAGGTTATTATTTTAGTATCTATTTTTGAGTTCAGTCATGCCAAGTGGTACTTATCTTTGGTAATGCAAGTGAACTGATTGAAGAAACTGAAAACTGATTCCCTTTAAAATTCCATGAAATAAGTGAAAACAGGACTATATCTAGCTCACGTTATCATATTAAGATTTCATTTATGGATTCAAAATCTTGCAGGGTGCATTCAAAATCCACATGATATCTTGAGTGCTAAAGTTTTCAAGACGATCTGTACATTAGCAAATAAATAGGCAATGTAAGAATACAAGTTTGGCCACATATGTAGCAGCTAGTAGCACATAAGGTCTGAGGCTACTTCACTTAAGGATGAAGATAAATTGACTTAATGGCTTAAAAGACATTCAGACAGCAATAGTTTGGGCATCACTTTATCAAAAGAAGAGGAAGGTCTCTGATGTAATTGCAATCCTTTAAGATAGAAAAATTAAGCTGAGAAGTGTAAGGGATCAGATGACAATTTTTTTAAGTAACTGGAGTTTCGTAGAATTCAAGTTACATATTCTCTGCTGCAAATAAATATTATTATATTAAGTATTTGCTCTACAGTAACCATCTTATGCTTCTACATACCAAAGAAAACAGCATCAACTTTACAATAATCACCCCAAACATTCTCACCACTCTTTCCCATAAAAAGGCTCAACTTAATGATGGTATCACAGCATTGAGTGTCCAAACTCCAGTTGCTGAAATAGGTATAAAGGTCAGGCAACAAGATATAACCCATACAATAGGTGAGTTCTGGTATAACAAAGAACTCAAAAATCTGTAAAGGATGTAGTAAGCTGAACGGAGGAGCAAAATCCTCCCTACCCACCACAAAGTATACACTTCACACATCCCAGAGGTCAGAGGGAAAATGCCAGGATTTCTCCTCACAACAATCAAAAGCATTTAAAAAAATAAAAAATTCAGATAGGTGTGGGTTTCTGTTATTGTCAGTAGTACAGTCAGAGGTAGATGAGAGGTATTGCTGAAGGTAGCTGAGTAGCAGCAAGAGGTACTATGCATAGATTAAAAGGCTTACACAAAAACTGCTAAAATCAGACTGTGTTGAGGAGAGCAGGTCTTCCATTCTTTTACTGGAATATCTCTCAGTACTAATTTATTTTGTTCTCTACCACTCCCATTTCACTATGAAAGTATTGGTTGATTACCAAAAAACAACCATCAAAACATAAAGGAAGTTTTGCTTCCTGTTTCCATTACTCCCTCTCTCCTCTCAAAGAGATAACCATATAGCAGTAGAAAAGCATCAAATACCACTTTTTTTTTACTTTCTTTAGAACTTATCACATGGCATTTCAGTTGTACAGAAAGCAGTTTAGCCAATCTGTTCATTCTGCAATTTACACCGCTATATGAAGAAATCTTTAAGAAAATTAAAAGTTAATGTGCCTTCCATCTTCCTGTTATTGAAATGCATCATTGAATCCATACTCCGTCTATTTTTCACTGTACTGTTTTCCCCGCTATTGTACATTATCACATTCACCCACATTCTTTCCAAACTCCTATTGCTTTGTCTTCGTCATTTCTCACCCACAAGCTTTCTCTTTACTCAGGTCCTGTGCTCGGCTTCTCACATTCTCCATTCCATATAAACATTTCTCTAAAAATCAGATTTAAAATCCACAGATTCAACCATGCCCATATTATGCACTTCTTCCAAGATCAAACAAATCAAACACACTCTGAGTTGTCATTTCTCACTTCAACAGAGGTGTATTCCTTGTTAGACTACATTCATTGTCATGCATCATTTTGCCCAGAACTCTGTTCCTCAAATGTAACTAAAACATCTTCAGGTTGATCATTGGCCTCAGACTTGCAAGCAGATATCTATCATCAAAATTCATTAAATGTTTTGAACCACTGCATTGGCTTAGAAGTTCACACACTTGTGTGGTAATAGCAAAGTTTTCTCCAACAAAGATTTTCACTGTATCCGTACAGTCAGAGTCTTCCATCTGCATTTTAGTTTGCACCTCTCCTAATGTCTGGTGGTCCTGGCAACCACTCACACACAAACTTCCTGGAATTGCACTAAAGTTTTGTTTTGTTGCATTTCTTGCTCTTACAATTTCTCACTGTAACTTTCCTCTTCTACCACTACCAAACTGCAAACACTTGTTTGTTGCACTCCTTTCAACTGTACAAGCTTGCTGTGGCCTAAATCCATTTCTCACTTTACATAAACACAAGGAATAACAAGAGGCTGCCAAAAGAACTGCCAATCCTCTTGCCCTTACAGTAAGCAGCCCAGCGCCGTTGAGTTTGCTTCAAGGGGTGCACCTTCTTCAACTGTAAGCCAGAATTTGGTGGAGTCACCTAAATTTTTCCCACTTCTGTCAACCAGGTAGAGAAATGTTGAATTAAGTTTTCAGACACTCAGTAAGAATTCCAGTTGGGTTCAGGAGCAAGAACAATGTGCCTCAAATCTTAGTCACCTATTCAATGTTAATATTTTTTGAAGACAAGCTGTTCTATAAATGTTTAAGTAATGTCTATTGTCAATAGATGAGGCAGGTAACATTTCTAACTTGTCATCCACCAGAAAGCTGCATTTTGAAGTCTCAGAGGCAAGTGATGGTGCTGTTGGGAAGAGGTGAACAGTGCCACATGCCATAGAAAGAGCAAGGTGTAACATTTTACAGTATCTAGTAGCATATGATGAAATAGCTGTTAAATAAAAGGCAGGCTCTGCCAGGAAGAAAGCCACAGAATCCTTCCTGAAAGGAAAATTGAAAAAGGTGGTCTGAAAGTGTAATTGAAACACTCAGAAGAAACACAGCATTGAAAGCTAGTGCTGTACTCAGCTTGATCAAGGAATTTTAGTAAAATCCTGACTTTTTCCTCTCAGTGAGGGAGATCTCAGTGGACATCCACAAACTCAGAATCATCCAAGAAGACTGACATGACTACGTTGAACAAGAACCCTGGAAAATTTTTCCACTGAAAAACGTTGGAGTTACTTCTTGCTTATCATGTTATCAAAATGTTCCCCTAAGCTTTCTCATACAGTCTGCCATCTTATGTATCAGCAGCAAGATGAAAACAGCTTTTCAAAGTGTGCAGCCTGACCAGCCTTGCAGCTGACAAGCTTGCAGAGCCACAATGGAAGTGAGCTCATTTTTCTCCATCAGTGAATAAATATCTTCAGCCACAGGGTAAACTACAGTGTTAAACCTAATATCAGATCTACCCCAAAATCAAACAGATAGGAAAGAAATGCAAATGTATCCAAAATTGCTACACCAAAACCACTGTCCCAGCATTTCATCCATCAAATAACTATCTTATACATACATCTGTTTCAAAACTAAGTAAATACATATAAATAAACTTTGAAGTGTAAGAAAAGAAGCTTTATTTACCCACTTCCCCTAAGAAGAAGTGACCCCTTCACTAGAAATAAAACAAAAACTGTTATTGCAATCTATCGAGAATTCCTTGCTCTTACAAACAAAGCTGCTGTACATAAATGACATGACTTGTCAACTATGTAACAGCATGATATATTTTAGTAGCTTACGGGTTTTTTCACACATTCAAATTTTCCACCTCACAACATTAAATTTAATTACATAACAATGAACTTCTGCCTTTGTAACCTGTTGGCCTAAACTTGCTGCAGCTATCTGGTGGGTATAAATGAAATTTTACAAATGCTTTTTAAAAAACAGATTGTTTCATATAACAGTATTAGACCTTAGAAAATAAAGGTCTTGAATTTTGCCACAACGGCATAGAAAAGGAAAAACCAATGATAATCTTTGAGGAATGCTGCGCTTGTTGATGCAGCACAAACTACTGGAAGCAGCCACCTCATCTATTGTTCATATAATTCTGCATGATTTTCATTATTTTTCTGGTTTTGTGACTACAGTATCTTAAACAAGAACAAACAGATAATTTTCCTGAAGCCTTTACAGTTAGGTTTAACTTTTTTTTTTTTTAAAAACTCTGCATGGAAAATAGAAGAAAATGGGAAAAGCCTCTTAAGTTTTCAACATTACTGAAAAGCAAAAGTAAGCTTCAGATTTTACCATCTTGGACTGACTTTACATAGTATTAGAAATATTAAAAGACAGAAATTAGTACCTCACATTTGAGTAACATTTACATATATATTCATTAGTAGAAAATCAAAAACTTACAGGACTCAGAATGTAATGAGTGACTTTGTTTTTCAGAATCAGCAAAAAAAATCCTGTCTCATCTATAGATTATCTTGTCACAGTCAGCACAGGCCAGAAGAGCAAAGCCTGTAATCTATACAGTGAAGCTTCCAGGAATACAAATAAACCATTAACATGAAACAATGCTGACTTTTTTAATCACTTTGCAATTGTATCTCAAAAGAGGCTTGATTTGACTTGGTGCTGCCATTCAACTAAAAAAAATAATTTATGATGCTGCTAAGATGTGAATCTCAAGACTTACTTCCATACTTAATGCTTAATACAATAAAATTTGTCAGAATTGCTCTAATCTCCAACTAGGGATAAAAAAACTGAAATCTTGATAAACAAAAACTTTTTCAACACCACTAAGTGCATTTATGCAGAAAAATAACAATGTCATCTTGATGCTTACCCAATCATTGTGCTTTCTTTAATCTGGCCCTCTGTGCCATTTACCATTGGCTCTTGATTTCTGTTTTCTTTTTCTGAAGCATCACTTGAGAAGCCCAGTAAAGCTCGCACTCGTTTTGACTTCACATCCAATATCGTGTCAGTGTAGCCCACTTCTTGTAGATATCTGTAGGAACACAACTCATGCTAATCTTCCACGCACATCCCACTTATGCAAAATGGTAAATGAAAACTTCTTCCTAAACTCATCTTCAACCCCTTAGCTTAGGAAAGTACGGTACTGAGCTAATGAAACATGCTTATAAATCATCCTGTACCAGCTGCAGAGGGATCGCCTCTTGCAGTACCAGCCTCTACAGTCACTGAGGGAAAAAAAAAAATCAGAGAGCCTAGCAGTCAGAGGTTATACAATACGTTATTCATTCATTTACTAAAATGGAAGGAAAAGCACTTGCAATTAAAATATTTCCAACTGGTGTATAAAAATCACCACAGTTGCTTGCACAACATGGCCATTTTATTCTTCGACACATGGAAGTTAGATACAAGAAGTATCAGATATGTTCCTTATACAAATATCATTAGAATCCTAGAAAACAGAGGAAATAAACCCAAACTCCAGAGCTGTAGCTATTAGTAAGAGTTGTTATTTATGATGGACTAGGCTTGATAAAATCTTTGTCTTGCCTTTCCTTTATTCTGCAATGGATCTGCAAAATATTAATTTGTCTTCCATATAAAGGCAGGGCAGCAAGAACCCTTGTATGAAAACCTCAAGGTCTAAAGTAGGCTCTTTAATCAGTATGCCATATTGTCTTTGAAGGATACATGAGGGAAATGACAATTTAAAAATAAAAAATAAAAATTGGTCTTTATCCTTCCCTCTAGAATCTGGAGTTAATAGCACGAAACTGATTAAATGGTCAATATTCTAGACATCTCTAAAGAAGGGAAATGCTGGTTTACAGTAACAGCTGTTACAAATCAAGTACATGCACTTTTCCTGCAAGAACATTCTCCTCCAATTATTTAATAATATCATTCACATGGCCACATTAGGAGAGAAATACTGATTCTTGGCTATAGAAAAATCAAACAAGTCACCTATGCAAAACAGTCTGTCAGTAATATGTGCTCCGCAGTCAGCACTAAGTCACTCTTACAAATTGCGCTGAGAAGGAATGACTTGGTCTTCAAAATCACTGATCCAATTCAAGACCACCCTATTTACAATTATCCAACGTGCATTTGAGCTCTTGCAAAAGAAAAGTACATACAAACCATCCAACAGACAAACTTAACTTCTGTACAATTCCTTGGAAAAAGGTACTTTAATATAAGCTCCAGACTGTCCTTACTGACTCACTCCCCTCTCGTTTAATCCTCTGTAACACACCAAATATCTTGGCAATGCGTTCACACATTATGATCATAATTCAAAAACTAATTCAGATTAGCAGACATTTGCTTCATTCACATGAAGTGAGAATTAGAAAATGTCTAGTCTAACCTTCTAGATGTTACTTTTTTCTGCACCACTAGCAGGCAAAAGCAAAAAATTTCCCTCTCCAACACTAGCTGTTTTTATTCTAAACAGCTCTTAGCAGAATTACTAGTGTGTCTTGTTTTTTAATTGCAAATGTCATGACCCACACTTGTCCCAGGCAGATTGATTATACTCAGTGAAAGAAAAGTGAATGAGATCAGGCGTTTGTGACTTTAGAAGGCTTCTGACCTGAAATTCTAAAACAATAAAATATTTCAAAAATCAAGGAAAAACAGGGCAGAAGCCAAATGAACTTCATCACACACTAACTTTTCTTTCAATAAAGTCTTAACTCAAAAAAAAAATCAAATACCACCATCACATTTCATTACCAGATTTGTTCTTTTGCATTCAGTATCTGAGTCCTTGTTTCAACACTTACTGTCTTAGCAGCTGCCGTCCTTGTTTCCATATTAGCTGACTGTTCTGTTGTGGCTGAATCTCTGTCTCATTACCTTCATCTGAAAAAGATTATTACACTTTTTTTATTTTCCTATTTTCATAAAAGATGCTCAACCACTAGAAACGACAAACGCGATCTGTCTTAAAATGACTAGGAATGATTTAATAACAAAATTGAAAGTGCCAATAATCAAGAGAGGGAAAAAAACACATAGCACATAACTGTAGTACTACCTACACGTAATGATTGCCAGGTAAATCCTGCTCTATGAGAGTGAGTTCCACTATTCATCAGTGCCTTCCCTTCAGTTTCACATCCCCAAGTCCTATCGAAACCTTTTTCTTGAAGAGCACATAATGACACACACAATCTGGAGTTCCATTTTAGCACTAGCCTTGAAGTGTAATTGCTCCTTATAATAAATTTGAATATGAGTATCTTTAACTGCTAACAATATCAAATGCAACTGCAGCATGATGTCGATTTACAACTCGCCAATTCTCTTAATACTTGACAGTTTGACATAAATTAAAAGACCTGTTCATATCACCTTTAAATTCATCCTTATTTGTACTAGTTTTGTAGGAGGAAAAAAACAAGCAAACAATAGGGGTTGCTTGTTTATTTTTTAACCTGAGGAGCTGTTGAAAAATTCTGACCACATTTTCCCTAACCATAAACTTGTATCCAAATGTTACTACTCTAGGAAAATCTACCAAAAAAATCATGTGGCTGTTTTGGTAAAATTGTCTGAATGTTGGCTACCAAGAGCTATATACATTGAGTGTACATATAGCTTCACAATACATGATGGTGCGCTTCTTTTTGTCTCCTCCAGGAGATGCATATTCTTCCCAAGATACAAGTTCTTGGTTTATTATCTATGAAAGCTACTACAAAACTTGAAAGCCTTGTGGTCCAAATACTGAAGGATGAACAGTTTTCCTGTGTAAACAAAAATTAAGACCTATGAGCAACTTAGTACGGGATGAGGGTAAGCTATTATTTTCATTGGGAAGTAATTTACCTTGAAACAACTGAATTAACACCACACACAAAAAACCCCACCACCTACCCAAAGAAATTACCAAAGCTTAATCAGAACTTACATGCAAGAAGAGCTTTATGACTTTTAGCCATCTCAAATTCACAGATCTGTTTACTAGCAACCACAGGAAATAATCAATTGCACAGTAACTTTCTGATGACAATTGAACACATCTGGATCCAGTGCACAACTGAAAAAGCTCAGTCTATAATTACTAAAACATGACTGAGGTAAATCTGCCTGAAAATTCCTGTTGAAAGCAAAAAGTCCTTTTTCTGAAGGCACTATTAGGTATATCCACAGGCAAGAATTCTCTTATGCTTAGTCTCCTCAAAACTGATGACCACTACCAGTAACAGTGGCTTATAGATAAAAATTAAGGGACTTGCATGATGAGCAAATAATAGGAGAAGATATCAAAACAGTATAAATATAATTTTTTAAAAAAGGCATCCCTTCACAAGGAGTTGGAACTCTTTCTTCTAAACTCTGTTACTGACTCCCCAAACGATCATGAAGAAAACAAACAAAAAGGACCCACTTGGAAGAACTACTACAAACACTTCCTCATTTTTTCATGACTGGGCAGGAAGAACAGGGATGGGCAGAGAGAATATATGGACATTCAACTAAGTATCTATGAAAGACAACTTCAAAGGAGCATTATAGCAACGTTTCTATTCTAACAAAGTGTCTATTTTAAGCATATTACTAATCAGTCCATATTTGATATAGAACAAAAATATACATTTCTAATAGCTACATATATAGAATACAATGAAGAAACATAAATGAGGATAATGGAATTGTAACAGAAGTAATTGCACTAAAGTTCACTTCACAGAAGTAATGCAGAGGGTTTGGCTGAAAACTGGGGCAATGTGCTATAGCTGCATCCTGAGAAATTACCCAAAAACAAAGGTTGTCTGGGATCTTGGTATGGTCAGAACATGTTTTTCTAATGATCCAAATAAAGATTGGGGCCTTTCACTTAGTAACACCAAATTATGTATTTCTTCAGTTAAGGAAATAACCTTGTTAATAACATGAAATAAAATACCTCAGAAATTCCTTATAACCTGCACAAGAAAAGCCCGGTGTAAAGCCTTAGCAGTGGGGGTTGGATTTTTTGTTTGTTTGGGATTTTTTAATGACCTTCTGAACTCAATGAGGTAAGAATTAACGATGACAGTAAAACAAACCAACCCCTCCACAAACCAAGTAACAAAGCTGAGGTCTGAAGACTTTCTTTTTCTACCTTTACACACAGGTTGGTTCCAGTTTCATTTTAGTAGGAGCATCAGGGGACTGAGATACAAAAAACATCACCTATTATTTCTTTCAGTGGCCTGACCTATTACCAGATCTCTGTACCTCTTCTTTTTTTGTTTGGTTTTTTTTTCCTGAGGAAAGGATAGGGAGATAGAGCAATAAAAGGAAGTAATTTAAATTCTTAATTTCTCAAGTTCAATGTTTAAATTCATTTATCTAAAGTAGGAGACAAAACTTTAGAAAAACAAGTCAGATCTTCAAAGACCAAGGCAAAAAAACTGTCCTCTTACAGCATTACACTGAAGTTAGTTGAATGTATCTCCAATGATCATCTGAATTCTCTAAATAAACTCCCCACTCACAAACTCTCACTTATGTTTTATATGTACTTTCATTATTTTTCTCCTGGAATACCACTGAGGTAATTGAACAAAACATCATGTGCCATACATTTCATTCAGAAGAATTACCCAAAGATAAAAGGATTCTTTAGCTATGACTTGAGTATCATCCTGTTCTAAAATATCTATACACATTATAAAGGAGAGAAAAACTGTTCTCCAAGAGCAGTTTTTTGAGTTTGGATTTTTTTTAATCTAAACTAATATGAATTATTAACAGACTCTGTTAGAGCATTAGTATATATTTTTCTTTGTACAAGAGTAAAATATAGTCTTTATTAATTACCTGTATTCTCACTGCTTTGACTAAATTACTTTATCAACATCATCAATTCAGCATTTGCACAAACCACAGTTAAGCTTTTATGCCAGTAATGAACTAATTTTTAATAAATTCTTACCAGAATCATAGTTTGGTGGCTTCATATCTCCCTGATTCAATTCTGTGCCATATTTTAATTTGTGATATTTAGCCCTGAAAGAAAAAAATAAAAGAAAAAAGGAGAAAAAAAAAAGGGAAAAACCCCTATTAGTATATTTAAAGGATATCTCTAAACACACAACGTCACCTGTTTTCACTTGAAAACCCACTCCTTTCTTCTAGGCCAGGAACAAAACAAAACAGACAAATTTACCAGGGCTTCTGATATGTAATTTTGCTTAATTCTTTTTTCCAATGTTTACATGCAATTGCAAAGCGAATACTGATGAAACACAGGGATCAGTAGACTGCAGGTTTTACAAAATGTTCTTGCTACAGAAAAGGTTCCTTCCCTGTGGACACAAGCTACTCTTCTGCTTCCCCCTCTTAATGTTTCACTATGAAACATTTTTACTATCCATGTCAGTTCAGCACCATCTACTTCATATCCCATATTGTCACCTACATTAAGCAAACTTAGTTTTATTCTTTGAAATGCTGTGCTTTCCAACAGCAGAAGGCTCACAAAAGTATTCTAACCGAGATTTAGCCATGACAGCTCACCTGCCCCAGCTTCTCTCAAAGCTCCTAGATCTATCACTTGCGCAAGTGCAAAATGAAGACTTCTCTAGAACTACATCAAAGCTGAATTTATGTTTCCTTTTCCAACTATCTGTTTCTTATACCTCACCAGCAGAGAGATGAGATGTCACCCTGGCAAAACAACTGTATGTCATTATTGTTTAATACTGACGCTATGTTTACTTTTCCCCCCATCATCACTAATAAAAAGTAATGATTAATCAAGAATTAAGAAATCCTTTACTCTGTCATCAACCTACTTCACCAACTTTAAACACTACAATTTTTTTATGCAGTCATGAATTCAAGTGACCCTAATTTGACTTATCAGAGCAAATATTAATACTCTGCTTTAATCTGGATTACTGACATATGCTGTGTTGTACTCAATTCCTTCAAATAATTTTGGAGCAGTTAGTTTTGTGGCACACAGCGTTTGCTTTCAGTTCACAGGTCTTATAGAAAGTTCCACTATGCTCTATGCATTCACTAATTTTCTTATCAGTTTTGTTAATAATTTCCAATCTAAGTAAAATATTCCCTAGGTTCACTGAAAGGATCATTCCTTGTACCTTTCCTTTTCCTCAGATACCTCACATGTTCTCTAAAATCCATCCTCCAAAGATACAGCCTGTAGCTTTTTAAACTTCTCAGTATATTTATATCAATCTCCTAAATCCATGTGTCCTCATTTTTTAAATTTCTTTCCCCCTTAAATAACCAGTAATAATCTTCTTTCTTCTTATTGAAATATTCCCCACTCATTAAAAGCATTATAAAAGCAGTTCAGCAAAATAAGATTTTTCATTCTATTCACATTTTAAACTGTTAGTAGGAGGGGTTTTTAACTGTTTCCACCTCATAATGCCACAGCTTTTAAAGCTTTTGTTGTTATTCTTTACTTCAAGAGGATAACGTAGATTACATGGTCTTGTGCACCACTGCCCCTTAAATCTATTTTAAGGCCAAGTTGGACTTAGATTTCATCTTTTAGATCTAACTTCATATATCACAGGCAGAGATCAGTAGCACTACAGGTAAGGCAGAAGAACCATATTCTAACAAAGAGGCAATGGAACAGCTGAAATAAAAAAGTTAAAAAATCCTTATTTTCAATATTGTTGGGATAGTTAAAAAGCTATAGAACTTTGCCTGCACTAAATGACAAAAAACCCCAATGCTACACTCAAACCTGAACTAAAATTAATTACTATAAATTTCTGTGTCTGAGGAGGACACAGTTAGACTTGAAACAGAAACATGAGTATCATGTCATAGTACTTGATCCAGTGAACTCATCTTCAGCTATGGTAAGTTTCTAAAGTTCAGGGGAATATTAAAAAAACACCTCATAAAATCAATATAGACTACTAACAGTCCATCAAGGAAATATTTTCTACACTTCTTCAAGTAGCAAGTATGAGATTTGTTATTAGAAACATATTTATGGTACAGCTGCCAATGTCACAGGTATGAAAGACAAACAATCTTCTTTCTAAAGTGCACTAAGAAAAAGGCTGAACACCATGAATTCAAACTCCAAAACCAGAAGGGAGAATCTTGACCATTCAGTTAGACACATTGCAATCAAAGGTTATGAAACTTTCACAAATAACCTTTAATGCTTTTCTATGCAAATTCTGAATATAGCTTATTCCATTAGCATATTTTAATTTAACCTACTTCTATAATACCAACATCTTCTGCCCACCTGTCATGTCTAATTTCTTCACTTTTTAAGAAATCATATGGGCCACTTATCAACAGCTTTAAACCAGCTTTCTGCAGTTCACACATCACAGCAGTGCAATGCTACCATTGCAAAGAAGATAAATAGTCTTTTTTGTGTAAATAAGTATGAAGTAAAATCAAAGTTTCTCCAACCTTTGTATCACCTGGTCAAAAACAAGGACAATGGCTTGGGACGAAGAAAAAGGAAAACAAATCACAAAGATTTATTATCTGAAACTTGTTCAACTTGAATGATTTACCTTCTATTACATATGGATCATTAACAGTATGCAAAGACAGAAAAATTACTTGAAAACAACTATGTGAAGGTTACGACTTCATAGAAGATATTTTCCGTCTGAAAACTAGTCTTCAAATTGTTTGGAAGAAAGCTATTTCAGCACTGTGAAACTATGTTACTTGGTAGATGCCCTTACTCAGATGAGAATGAATATTAGCACTGCTTTGCCTTTTGCCCTTCATTACACAATTCTCCTCTTTTGATTAGCAGTATTTTCTTTGAACTATGTGTCGGAGACATTCAATATGGCCACCACAACACTTCAGGAGTTGCCTAAGAAAAAGCTGCAAGCTTTCATCCTTCTAAATTTCCTAAGACTAAGAGCAGCAAAACTTTTCTGAATACTTCACACAGAAAAAAGTTTGACCCCAATCAAAAAAGGCCACTATTTCTTGGAAATATCTGTTGCCAGACCTGAAGCATCTAATCCAGCTGTGCTGAGGGAGCCTGCCAAAACATCCGTAGAAGATCTGGGAGCCGACAGCAAGTCAAGAGACATAAACAAGAATGACTGCCAGGAACAGCACAGCAAGCTATTCTACACAGGGGAGAAGGCGCCAGCCTTACACTGGTCAGACACACTAGCGCAGAAAACAACATAAAATTAAATCAAGTGTTTCTAGAGGAATGGATCAGGAGTCTAGTTCTTTGGTTAAAATATGTTAAGACAGGAAGCAAGCTAGACTAGGCAAAATAGGACATGTTCGTGAAAGAAACAATAATACATTTCAGCTAGCTGCTGAAAAATCCAGAGGCAACAATGCAATTTACTGGTGGGAGAGCAAGTATTGATAAAGTCATAAGAAGTACCCCTCAACTGTGAGCAGCTTCACACTGCGATCTACTGGATGTTGTCAAAACTGCATCAAAACTGCTGTAGAAAAATGCTAGCATTTAACTACGCACTAGCTCCTTCTAAACTCTTTGTTATTTAGTCTCCTAAGACTCCAGCAGAAATAACCAGGCTTCCTATACAGCCGACAAAAAGGTAATCTCACAATTACTAACATAAAGACGGAACATTAAACTACACTTGTCAGAAAACCATAACAATCTGTAAGTCATTTACTACCTTACCCACTACAAAATCACACAAGTGACATGAAATAGAGAAAACAGTAATGCTACTGAAGTTGTCCATTTTTATTAAAAGTTGAAATAATTTGGTTGATAAAAGAAATGCTGAAAACCCAGTATAAAAAACAGGAGTTCATAAAAGCATGTATTTGAGAAAACCACTGTCACTCATTTCTTGCTCATGGTTTCCTAAGAGCATTGCAAACATGGGAGTACTCTGGGCCACAATTTCATATCCTGTCCCATTACTCATAACTTAGTTCATCTAGCTGAGAAAGATTTGGTATGCAAGGCCAGAGCAGAAATTAAGGAATACAGGAATGATTCCCTGCCCCCTCACACAGCATCAACCTTTTCCTTACTTGACAAAAATGTCTTCCTCCTACCTTGTAAGATCTCATTTTCCAGCTTCGAGATCCCAGTGGGAAAAGCCAGCATCCCAACTGACTGCTGCCTGACCTGGCTGACAGCTGACTTAGGAAAATGTTGGGAAGAGAGCAGTGCTTCCCAGCTCAGTATGTTGCCATTCTTTGAAGTATCAAGCAAGAACACTTGCTGGGAGATATTTCCAGCAGAAATACAAGACTGTTTCTTCAGAAACTGGCAAATGAAACTGCTGTTTAAAACCACAAACTCATAAACAGCTGTCTCCAGGACACACCGGTCACAAGCATCACATTTACTTACAGAACCATTGCACACCCGTGCTGAAATTGTCACACTGAATCAGATCAGCTGAGTGTAGCCTACTGACATGAGTAACCAATGCTAATGCCATACACTGCAGAAAAGCATACAACAAAAGACAGAAGATACCAATGAAAAAACTGCTAAAAAGAAGCCACCAGGAGTTTTTTCCTAATCCTGATAGGGAATATTGCACTAGACTTTAAATGTCATAATTTAGGTGGATTTTACAGAATAAAACTAGGGAACATTTTCACTATCCATAATGAAGTTTGATTTTTGATTATCCTTTTAACATTACAAAGATTTTTCTGAAAGCAAACAGAAATGTATTAACACAGTTTGGTAATATTAAATTTCTGCTTTATCTGGGTTATGAATATGAAGTACCAGAGATATCTTTAAGTAATCAGGAATAGCCCCCTCAGTTTTGAAACACAAGAAATCTTCACAGAATATATATAACTTAGATTATATCTTTAACTGAACAAGAACATACTCCATTGTCTGTCTTTTTATAGTGACTCTAAGCTTTGCTACCACATCTCAAATGTAAGCCTTTGCACAGCTATAAACTGCAATCTCCATTCTGCATACATTTGATAGTTCTCTTCCTATTTCACATAAGATCAGTACCGTAACAAGACCTAGGCAATAAGAGTATCTACCTTAAGCATCCCTCCGAGAACTCCCCAAAAGGGAAGCAAGTACACAGCAGCCCTGAGGCTACTGCTGGCCAGAAAACTGGCTGCAGCTCCATGTTAGTGGATGAATTAGTTTCTATCAGGAAGAGAAGAACTGCATGATAGAAGTCATGTCTTCTGCTAGAGCAGCCCACAGAAGATGAGCAAATCTAAATGCAGTACAGTGTTATAAAATTAACAGTGTCCTTTTTTAATTATCTAGCTACAATATCTGATTCTTCATTATCTGATTCTTCATTTGCGTATGTGTATATTTTTAATCTTATTACTACTAACACAAATTATTTGAGAGGTTTATTTTATTAATATTTTATTAATGCTTTATTAATACATTATTAATATTTTATTAAAGAGAAGCAGGAATTATCTGATAGGAAAATAATACGCAAGCAATGATTGCTTTGAGTACTATCATAAATACACTCTTTATTCAAAAATGTTAAATTACATCTTACTAATAAAACCTATTAAACTAAACTCAGCCTAAAATAATCCATTGAACAGAGAGATTTCTGAAAACATGATAAAAAACCCTACTTGTTTGGCTCAAAGATTAGAGTAACAGGAAAGTATACATAGGAATAAAGCAAACTGGGGACTTCTACTGAAAATCCCCATGAACAAAAAAATAGACACAAACACTTTTTCACTCATACAATTAGCTTCCAGAAGATACTCCTGTAGAGTCCATAATAATGAGAAAAACTAAAAACTTAGCAAGATTAAAAGCCAGCAATTACTAGACTGAAGACAGTTATTTAAGATCCAGTTGTCACAGATTATTAAACAAAGCTATTACTTTGAATAAAAAGAGAATACACTGCAATTCTGAGGTACAATGTATTCAGTCAGGTGGAATTTTACCAAGGGGAAAGTATTCTTTATTGATCAACCATGGGTTTTATTAGCATGTTTTTGTAGCCATATAACGTTAGCTATTGTTCTTACCATAATGCACACATTTAGACTAGTAGTTTTATTTAGTATAATACCATTAGTCAATTTGAGAACTGAGTATATACAGCAAAAAATATTTTCTTGGTTTTGTCAGATACAAAGGCAAAATAAAGTATCTGTCTTCAGAATTTCTTCATCACGTACTCATCACTAAAGCGGCATACCTTTCCTGCTTAAGTGCATATTCCAGCATTTTGATTCTTCGCACTAGATCCTTCTTCAGATTTTCCTGTCCTTTCCTTTCACCTTGAAGAAAGGCGATCTGGGCCTGCAAAAGGAAAGGTTCATTTTAAAATCTGCTTCTTCAAAATCATTCAGCATAGCTCTGAAGTGTGTGTCTTCCCAAGTTATTTAAAAATTTCTTTGTAGAGTTCAAAAGAAATTGGCTTACTGTCTTCCTTAAATGCTAAATGCTTACACAAAACACTGCACAGATAAGCCCTCTAAACTGCCTGCTCACTACAGAACAAACAAAATAAGGAAAGAAAAAAGATAAGAAATAAAGCAATTTTGGTTTGTTTGACAGAGTTTATTTCCTCTCTTGACTAAACATTCAATAAAGGATAAGGAATAGATAAAATAAGCACACAAAAAGCCTTCAGCAGATAAAAGTATTTACCAACAATAAGCAGTAGAAGATCACAAAGTATTTCTGCTCACTAACTGATGTAGGGTATAATTAGTGCCCTGTTCTATAGATACATGTTAGCTACATGATACTACTAAAAACATCCAATGTAAACCATGTTCAGTTAAAAGAAAAATCAAACCCCATTTGTAATAAAGTGTTGTGTTAATTAAATTATGATACTTACTAAAATAGGTTAAAGAGAAAGTTCTCCAGAAATACTGTAATTAAGAGAGGGGGAAGAAAGGAAAACAGGGAAAGGTATTTTTGGTAGGAAGACAAGGAAAGAAATGGCACAGAAGTAAATAAAAGTGAAATAGAAGATACACGGCTAACCTTTATCAACTTGCAACACAGAGTAAGTGTTTACTTGCCTATGAAAAATCTCCTCTAAGTAGAAAATTATGACAAATATAACGTACTAACTCCCAATCATAAAGGAAGAACTACCTAGTTTTTTATCTAATGCTCAAACCAAGTCCCTTATAAGAGGCAAGTTCTTGTGCTTGCTCAGCTCATTAAATACCTACAGGCAGTAACCACTTCATGCCTCAGCCTCACCTGCCATTTTCAGGATTAGAAGCTTTCTGCCACCTCTGAAGCAAAGTCCTCAAGTATCTAATTTGTCTCTTGAGAAGAACAGATGGGTTAAAAGGCAACTGGTCTAGACCATCAGCTGTTGAACATGAAGACCAATAGCCTTTCATTTATATAAATGCCCATTGCAGGTCTATAAATGTTTTCCATAGGCACTGCAGTCTAGGGAAAGTCAGGGAGAAATGAGCAGGAATATCTTCTCCTCACTTGTCCCTACCTTGCAAGCAGTCCCCAGATAGTTCAGTTAGTGCAGACAGTCACTCCTAAAGAATAATTTATCTGACTGCAGTTTCTTACCCCAAGGTGCCATTTTCTCTCCATCAGCTATAAAGGGAATGCACACAACTAATTCAGCTGAATTTTGGACACCAGACAAGGTGAATCTTACTCGAAAAGGCCACTTGTTGGTGGCCATCTATAGCAGCTGCTTAAAAATACCACACCAGCTGACATAATTCCATTGCTCAAGTACAGCCAGTAAACAGCTTGACAGACACCTGAAGGATCCTTAACTGCCAGTCACCAACTGGAGCAGCCAGTTTATGTCAAGTGAAAAACACTGGCTGTTCTCCAACAAAATCAGTCTTCACCTTCTATAAGGGAAATACATTTGAATTCCAAAAAATGAGTCAACTGAATCAAAAGAAAGGCCTCTCGCTCTGGCATCAAGCTTTTTCTCACTTAACACTTGAACTGAGATGAACAAAAAACTACAATTGAATTCTAATGTTCATTTTACACTCAGGTTTAAAAAAAGACACAGAAGAAAGAAATGCTGGTTCTAGAGTCAGCATTTCCTACCCTGAGGAATGTAACTGTGCAAGAAGCATGTCAACTCAACAAGGTCACCATTCCTCTAAGTAACAAGAGGAATACCTCAAGCACATATAACTTAGTTTGCAGTAACTGTGCAGAAATCCAGATTCTTTCTTCCTGTCTCCAAATACACCCAGCAGAACTAAACATGTACTCTTCTAGTCAAGAAGTGAGAGAACATCAAAACACACTTCTAAAAACAGTAAAACATGATGTAAATACATATTTGGCTGAAATGAAAAATATCATTCAATGCCATCAGGACACAAGGTGAAGTGACCTATGATGTGACCTGCTGTCTGCAAGCAATTTCTAACGAAGAATGAACTCATTGAACATGTTGGAATGAAGTATTTTTACCCAGCAGGTTGGCAAATGACAACCAGTAATGACCCTGCTCATGCACTGTTATGCTACAAAGGTCAAACCAGCATTACCGTCCTAACAAGTGAGGCTAAAGTCATTTTCCACTGGTAGGAGCCTAAACAAAATAAAAAATGTAAATTCTCAGCAGTTCTGACAGCTTACTTTTGTAAGAGGAAAATATATTAATGGATATGATTAAGAAATACCATGCAAAGTCACCTCCATGTGGACATCTTTTATTGCCAGTAGTATGTCAATGCTCTTACTGATGTCTTATAACTTTTCTTTTTCTTGGACTTCCACAAAGTCCTTGTGTTTCTTACTCAAAAAGCATGCAGCAATAACAGAGTTGAATCCACAGCCCATGAGCCATCTCTTCAGCCCTATATGAGCTTATTGCTATCATCTTTTGAGGTTACTACATATTTTACAGATAGGTAGTTTCACTGGTAAATCAAGAAACTAAGAATAATTTTCCTCTCTCCTTGGAGGCTGTGCAGTTTCTAGCATTGTTTGTTTATGCTTTTCTTCAGCGAGCCTTACGACCAATATTCACTATCTTTCAGAAATCCTGACTCTGAAAATCAGAATAGTTACAGTTCATAAGTCTTAAGCAGATGTAATTCTTTAGAACGTTTTGCAACTAACTGAAAACGTGTAAAGCAACCTAAATGCTCATATCATAAATGAACCACTTTGCAGTATAAATGAAAACTGAATAAAGGAGTACACTGAGTTTAAACATCTAAAATGACAAACTATGACATCTAGCAGTATTTTTTCAGTCTCTAGAACAAAACAGTAATAACTCTAGGATCACTATTTCCAATCAAAATACATAGACAACACCCATCAATGTCTGTGTAAACATTTAATGCGTAAGAGGTCTGGTTTTAAACACAATGAAAAGTAAAACTGAACTGTGCAATTACAGTTTTCTTGTAATTCAGATATAAATGACAGAATTTTATCAATAGATTGGGACAGGCCAATTCCCACAGCTGCAGCTTTAGCAGAAGTCAAACCTGGAGCCTGTGCTACACCTGAGGGAGTAGGAGAACAAAGGAGATGCACTTCTGCTTTGAGTGTTCTGCAACACCGTTCTAAACTTGCTTTGGCCACTCCTGGGAAGGTTTGCCAAAAATTTCAAGAATTTGCAAATATTCCCAACAAACAGGTTCTGTGACAACTGACCTTCTAGCTAAGGAGGTTAAAATGCACCAAGTTTTAAGCTAGTCATTGCAAACCTCAAAATCGCCTAAGGGGATCACGCAAAACCTCATATTGTTCCTTGCCTTATGGGTGGGGTGCATCATCTCCATAAAGCACCCGGCCCCGCTGGCTCTGCAGCAAGGAATCAAGGCAGCACCCGCCTTGAGTTTATTCCAGGCTAAGTGCTACAAGTTACTGTATTCCAGATCAGCTGTGAAATTAAAATCAAGAGAGTAGGAGAAAAGAAATCACAAAACCAGAGAACTTTGGGAAGACAGATGCCAGGAAAAGCCTATTTCAGCTGCAAATGTAGAGTCCAGTGATTCTTTTACCACTTAATCTCACTGAAGTTTTTCATATTACCAACTTCAACAAAACTTATAAGTGTCATACACATCCAGTCTAAGTTAACAGCACTTAACTATTACACTTCTTTAATAAGAGGTTTTTTAAAATAACATTCATTCTTATGTCAAAAGAATTTCTCACAGGGAAAAAACACTGTTGTTTTAAGCAATTCCCCAAAAGACACTAAGGGCACATTACTGTGAAGCAGACAAAAAGGTGAGGCAATGTTTTAGGCAGCACCTGGTTAGAAACAACTGTTTTTAAAATGTTGACTTCCTAGGACAGGCTTAGCAGCCGTAACAATACAATCAAATAACAAAATTGCATCTCAATAAGCATGGATTTTACCAATGTTAAAAAATTTAAACTGAAATCTATACTTCCTAGAATCAGCAACTACAACAACAAGTATGTTAAAAAGTATCCTATGTCTGGACACCTTTTTAGGATAACACCTTGACACTACAAAACAGCAGGAGATAAAGAATATTTATTTTTAACAGAAAAGGTTTCAAAATAAACATACTACAACTGCTAAACAACTGATGCATGTCTAGTATCAACTTCTATCAGTTCCTGAATTTTACAGCTATTTCACGTTAAAAAGCAATTTATCTCTTAATTCTTAACACTCAAGAACTATAAAAACCCTATTCTTTTCTTTAAAATATTTATCCTAATATTTTAAAGTAAACCTCACTTCAAATTTATGGGCACTTGAAGGTCAATGGGCATCATTTGACAAAAAGCTACTTAGACAAAAAATATAATGCTTCCATAATTCAACAACAAGGCTTCCATAGATCGAGAAAAAGAGAACAAAGAACGAAAAAAACTGCAAGAAAAGTATTTCAAAAAATATGCAGATTGCTAAAATAACTAAATATATTATAGAGATGAATCAATCTGGTACATTTGTACTAACCGGTCTACCAAGATCTGCCAGAAGCATTCTGTAGGCTGCCAGGGTACTCAGTATTTTAGATTATAGTTGGCTCACTGAAGCACTACATATTTAAGTATATTTGTAAATAAGAGTAGGCATGCCCCGGGGGTGAGAAGAAAAGAGAAAAAACAGGTACAGAGGAGGGGGGAAGGAAAATATCAATGGTCTAGTACAACTAGCAAACAATTTTTCAGGCACCATACTTAACACCACAATGCACAGCTACTAGCACTAGCTGTGCCAAGAGAGGCTAGGAAGCTTGTGGAAGTGCCTGTAGCCATTTAAGATAACACAAAAGTGAAGTGGGGTCACAGGCTGAAACGACTGGCAGGCACCAAGGCATACTTAACTTAACCCCACACGTAAGTACTTCATCCCAATTATCCCAAACACACTCATGCTAGACAACAGCACCCCTGCTACTGGCACATTTGTTTTGTTGGACTTCTCAGAGGTGTCCTAATACTGGCATCAGAGCTAAACCCTGAAAAACCACCATCCAAAAGAGATCAAGGACTTAGCTCATGGTAATAAAAGATGGTTGAAAATGCCATTTACTTACATTCTTCACCTCTTTGAAAACATTGCTTGAAAAAAATCAGTAAGGCTGAAAGGCTCCTAATAAATGATCCAGAATCAAAAATTATTTCACAATTTATTCCTGGCAATACCTTGATTACTAACTTAAGCATCTCAAAAACAGGAAGGCTTGTCTTTCTGTAGTTTGAAGTGTTTTACTAGGCAGATCTCTGTTCAGGTAGTTAATCTTTGTTTTATCCACTCTTCAGAGCTGTCTTTCACTGTTCTGACAATTGCTAACATCAAAATGGTTGCCGAGTTAGCCAAGCAGTATATCTATTCAGCTTACTTAATCGTTCTTCATGGGCAAAAATTTTCTCTAAACCTCCAGTCATTTCTGTGGTACACCTACATAAGTGGTGAGAATGAACTTTTTTATTTTTTTGACCCAAGAGCACGCTTCATGTAGACTGATAAAAGCACAAAAAGAGTGCAACTTTTAAATGTGATGTAATTCTATAAGCAACAGTGCAATGACATGTCACAAAATAATCACATATTATGAGCTGGAGTCTAAATTGTGAATGCTGAAATTCCTTTCCACTTGCTGTACAAGAATGGCAGAAATGCAGCAACAGCAGTCAGCACCAGAGCTGATAAACAGACTCATGGCACACATTTAAACTGAGACAATGGAAGTTCACAGGCCGAATGAATCACTTGGGGAACGGCAAGAAAAGGGAGAACAAATCTGGAGGAGATTTTCAGATTTGGCTTCAGTAACAAAAAGAGGAGTGAACCAGACTTGACTACACAAGCATTTGCAGAGGCAATTGGCACACTCCTGTTCCTCACTCCTACATCCAAGATCAGCTACTCCTTGTATTCAGGCATGCATGACCACCCTGAACTGACTAGGACATCAAGTGAAACAGATACAAAAATAAATGAGTTTGTTCTCGCCTCCTGTTTACAAGCTTGGATATGAACATTGTGTATGCCATTTTTGCTCTGATGCTTTTGCAATCCTGCCCTATGTGATTGCCCTAAAGGGAAACATATTCCTGGCTAAGAGCAGAAAAAAATGTTGTCTTTCCACACTGCAACTTTTAATTTAACTTCTTTGTCACTGAGTTATTTTCAAAATATTCAATACTAGTGAGCAAATAGCAAACTCTTTTCAAATAGGAAAGGACATCTAGATGAATTCACCTATAGGCCCGCACAGAACAGGTCACTCATAAAGTGAACCTTTGTTTTCACATTTCAGAGTATTTTTATTTCTAGTGTATTTTCTGCAAAGCTTGGGTTCTGAGCATTCTGAAATGATTCACAAGAGCTGTTTCAGGTATTTAAGCATTTCTCAGTATTTAAAAACAAAACGTAACAATCCTTCATCTACTTCAAAGTCAGCTCTTGCCACTTTTTAGCTAAAAAAGCTTAGAAGAGAGGACTTGACAAGGCTTGGCAGCCTTGTGAAGCCAAATATGTGAGGAGGTTGCTGACCAATAGCTACTTCCTCAGAAAACTGTGTGCTGATAACAAGTTTAGTTAAGGCTTGGTATTTGTATACTCTTACTTCTTTTAGAAATAAATTAAGATGAACCAAAAATCTCTGGAGATGCATGTGACCTTCCTTGGGGAATTTTACACAGCCTGTTCTAAAATTAGTAAACAAAGTTTCTCTGTCTACTGAAATGTCAATAGAGGCTACGTTACATTTGCAACTTGTTGTTCAAACACTCCTGATGCAATAAAATCGACATGAGTCAAAGCCTCCAACAGGAAAAGAAGGACACCAATTTGAGTAAGACACAGAGATATCAACTGAAATTATAGATGTGCACTCGTAAAGACACACAGGATGTTTCACCATATGTTAACCTGACACTGAAAACCAAAGCTTTCCACTTATTCCATTTTTTCTTAATCCAACAATTCTACAGCAAATCATGAAAAATATAAAATGCTCTTCTTTTTTTCAAGTACAACTTTCTGTGAAAAGTGTTTGAAAGCTTTAAAGACTACTTGGAGAAAACAGAACATTGCAAAACTCTTTCTGTTAATGCCATGTCAATATTTACAGCA
Source organism: Campylorhamphus procurvoides (assembly GCA_013396655.1). Taxonomy (NCBI): domain Eukaryota; kingdom Metazoa; phylum Chordata; class Aves; order Passeriformes; family Dendrocolaptidae; genus Campylorhamphus; species Campylorhamphus procurvoides. The sequence continues at coordinate 158,217 of WBMV01005969.1, read as the reverse complement.
GCATTTTCCTAAATGACTTAGGCCCATTTAAGAAACATGTTTTCATTACACTTTAAATTACAGGTTTAACAGATTTTAGAAGAACGGGAATATCGGATGCTAGAAAATAGTCCGATCATTAAAAAAAATATAACAACTATGAAAACCAGGTACAGACCTGCTAAGAACCAGTCTCATCAGTCTGTGTTTACATTCTGCATCTACAAAATTCTATAATGCAGCTCTTTCATCACTGAGCATTTACTCCCACTAGTACACTACCTTAACCAAAACAAGCCATGAGAGCTTATCAAGGAGTATACTGGAATTAGCTGGCCAACACGCATATAAGCAAAGAGAAGAGCACAGAGGCTTCTTTCCTTTGCTTCACATGAATTTGGCAAATAGAAAGTTTTCTAAAAGAAAGTTTGCAAAAGAAAGAATATCTGATAGTCACCAAGACCCATTTAGCACCATCCTTCCCAACTAAACACACCTCAGTACTGTGACCATGGCTTATTTTCTTTCACCTTTCTTTTGTTTTATCTGACATATATAAAACAATGAAGTTGAAATTATTGCTTCTCTGGGATAGAAAGGTATTTAACATTAATCAATGGGGTTTTCTGTAGTATATGCCCTAAGAGAAAAAATATTTTATATAAGACTCCTACAACACTTCTGACAATTCATCTTTCACGGAGAATCTCAGAAATTTGATCCACATCATCATATTTGAAAATATTATACAGAACTTCTTCAAATTGTATTTTACATTCTATTTTATTGGTCAAACCAAATCTTTAGGAGTTTTCCATTAACTTAATACCTGGTTTCCCCAACTCACTGCTCATTACTTTTTCTGTGAAGAACATTTACCGATTACCCAGCTATCAGAATGATTTCTAACTAGAAACTTAATCCAAGAAGAGGACTGTTATCTAAAAGCCAATAAACTGTAAATATCAACAATTTCTGAATCAAGTAACCAATGTCCTAAACCACACTATAAATAGCCACAGCCATCTGTCTGACTTGCCCCTTCTCCTCGTTACTTTGTCTATCTCCAAGGACACAATCTTACCACGGAGTGTGCCTGGTTTCACTGCCTGCCTCTTGGAGCAGAAAACCAGCAGCAAGGGGCAAGATCACCACCCCTGTCTCCCCCCAGAGAGCTAACATTACTAAACCTGACTTCCACACCCGACCTCAAGTGCTTATCTGCTATTTCCATCACATTCCTTCTATTACAGTTGCTCACTATCATTTAACCACATTTTATCTCATTTCATTATCTCTTTCCCTATCATTTGGGTGGTGTTTTTCTTTTTCTTTTGGCACTGTCTTAGAAAGAATATTTTTAGCAAAGTTGTGGAAACACAAGCACATTGTATCCACCCATTCTCCCTAATTTCCTTGCAAACGTTTTCAAAAGAAAGTTTACCCAGGAAAAATAATTCTCATGTAATGCTATCAAGCCCCACCACTCCTGCAGAATCTACTACTCTAAAGAAACAGTTACTAGTTAGAAGAAATTACACCTTCAGTAGTGAAGAGGACAAAACCTAGGAAACTCCTTAGCAGGATGGGGGGTGTCTACACGCAGTTACATACAGCACAGCAATTTGCTGCAATTTAGACCATTTGTGAAATGTGGGAAAAGGCCAAAGTCTGCAAAACTGCATTGTTGCCAGAAAAATGTTTGTCAGAAGCAAAACTTTCCCCAGCAACATATGCATTGCTCGCAAAGGCAAAATTTCTAATCAAAACAAAAGCTATACACACACACACAAACACAGGCCTTCCAAGCTCATCCAGCCCTGAAGCAGCAGAGCTCAACAGCTTTGTCGCTTGCTGGAGCAAGGACGTGCATCGGCAGCACTCGGCTCTGCGGGGTCCCAGCCACAGGGGCAGAGTTCCCATCGCTCTCCCTCGGGGCAGCAGATGGCTAATTAAAAGCGAAATAACATCCACAACCATCGGTCCCAACCAGTCAGAAGACCTATGGTTCAGGCAAGGCACCAGCATGGGAGGCAGCTCAACCCCTGCTGGCCTCAAGCGAAGATACGGATTTCAGGGCCCTGCATATGTATTTGATCAAACCCTTGGCTATTTTGGGATGGGCTCATCCAACACATAATGACAAGTCTGAAATGTCTTGGAAACACAGTCCAGAAAAATGCAGAATGAAAAAAATCTGAAGTTTAAAACTCTTGCAGAACAGGAAACCTTTTCTTGTTAACTCTCCCAAGCAGCTGCTAGAAGAACCCTAAGAAAAGGAAAATTACTAATTTCTGAAAAATGTGAGAATAAATTATAATGCCATAAAACACTGTTTGTGAATACTTAAATGAGGATTAATAACATTAGCATTTATCCTAGTTAATTACTTCACAGGGCATCATGAAAGTCTATTCTTAGGATAATTTTTCAATCTGCAGATGTCAAAGTACTGTAAACAGAAAGCAAAAATTAAAAGTGAAATATGTAATCAGCAGATAAGCATCTAGGGGAACCCCACATTAAACTGTTTTCCTTCTTTTTTGTCATACACAGCTTATTAATGATGCTTTAATAGATGCAAATTATGAAGCCTTCTTTAACTCTGAATGAGGAAGACTATATAATAGAAGCAACAATAATTTCAAGAGGTTCAAGAAAAATAATTAGAAAATCAGAGTAAACATGAATATTCGCCGGGGGAAGCAAAATATAGGCACTGACAGGAAGAAAAACCTTGAAAAGGCAGTACTAGGCCAGTAAGTAAGAACAGATATTTAGCAGCTCAGCCTGCCAACTCACATATGTTATGAGCTTGGGTGTGTGCCACCTGAACAAGCACTATATAACACAATAGAAAGGTACTCTACCTGAATATCTCACTTAGTTCCACACAATTAGTTACAAGCACGAGAGAAAATAAAAAGAAGCCCGGAGACGAAGAAAAGGAAGGCAGGAAATCACAGTGGGACTGACTTAAAAGCTGTTTTTTGGAGAAGATACAGCTTAACGTTAACCAACAACTACCAAGCAGAAAACAAGCATGGTAATACTGTGGCATAAAGTGACTCTCAAGTATTTCAATACCATGGCAGGTAAGGAACTGGAGGGAAAAGAAGGCTACCTCTAAGAAACTGCCAGATAAAAATATGAGATACTAAAGCCACCATACAAAGTAGGTCCCTTTCCACACAGCCTTCCAAGAGAGTGGATAATCTAGTACTGGAATTTGCATTGGTTAGAAGACTAGTAAAGTACAATGAGGAGGACTGCATCTTTATCTCAAGAGAGAGAAACTGCCCAACCTCAAACCATTCTGTTAAACATTTCCAAATATATAGGACAACAAAAGGCTTCAGAAGGAGCACAGAACCTTTAACTAATGCTGCTCGTCCTTCCTGTGTACATGTACAATTTCTAAAAGCCATCCTGTAGCTGCTGAACCCCTAACACAAACCTCTCACAAGGATCCAAGAACATTCATCTGCAAATGGTCACAGCAGACGTTTAACGCCTGATGCCTATAGAGAGGCAAGAATTTTGCACCTTCCTGAACATGATTCTGCAGCAGATAAATGCTGTTACAGCTCATGGCAATGCCAGCCACAGCTAATTATAACTTTATTGAGATGTTTTGGCAAGACTCAAAGGCATTCAAGCAAACAACTTGTGATGGGGTTATCTGCCACTGATAATAAATGACTTCGACAAATAGTTTAAATACTTCTTTTCTCCTGTCTCATACATAACATCAGACTTTTGAGGGATACCTGGGGAAGCAGGAGGAATGGCATGCTAGCCTCTGTTGAAGGGCACTATAAATACGCAAAGTGTTACTACTTTGAACACACTGGCAGAAATTCTTAGGTGCTGTAAAATAGATTTTTTTTCTCTAAAGCAATATTTGATATCTGTATCAGCTATAAAAAAATTTCAAGATATATATGGATCTCAACTGGATCTTATACATAGCTAGGCTAGCTACTTTCTACATAGTATGTACTGGATGTGGTGAATAGAAACATGATTCAGTTACTAACAAATTTCTCATTGAATCATTGCAGTTAAAATAAAAATTACTCTCTTGTCCTCATGACCATTTTCTTTAAATTTCTACGAGGGGGTCCTCGGCAAAGAATGTCACATCTGCCACTCTACTCAGAGAGATTGTTTAATGTTACCATAGAAAGTACAATTAAAAAGGTGAAAAAAAACCCAGCCCAAAAACACAACAAAAAACAGAGAAGTGGTTTGCATTGCTAAACAGACTCAAGACTCTCTTGACAAAGACAGTACTTTCAAGGAAAGACACAGAAAGGAGATGGACAGGAAACGAGAGACAAAGAAAAGAAACCTAAAAAGGAAAACGAGTAGACACTTTTCAGTCTTAAGTATGGCCAAACGAGCATCAAACAGTGGGCTGCTGGAGACATGGGCAGCATTAAGGTTTGCAATAGAGATTTTATAGTAAACAACGCCAAAGAGGAACGAAGGTTGCACTATCGACTGCTATTGGAGTTCATGTAACGTGCCCATCACTGAAGTATCTGACAGCCGTGGCTCTAGGCCAGCAGCTCACAAGTTCTTTAACCACAAGATCCCTATCAGCCCTTTCACGCACTAATGAGCGTGTCAGCCCCATCGCTTTCCATCCGAACCCCCCGCACGGCGCGGCCCCGGGCACCGAGGGGGCTCCAGCCGCTCCCGCGGGCCGGGCCGGGCCGGGC